>OZ008371.1:124254488-124617465 GCA_963931995.1 Phaonia tiefii
AAACCTCGCGATTTAAATTTATGCCAGGCGTTAGCACATCACTAGTGCTTTCCAAAATGCTATTAACTATGATTGTAGCGAACTCGATAGCCCAATACATAGCCCAATACAAAATTTCAAATAAGTTTGTTCTCGAGTTCGCTACAATCATAGTTAATAGCATTTTGGAAAGCACTAGTGATGTGCTAACGCCTGGCGTAAATTTAAATCGCGAGGTTTTCTTAATTTGGACACAGTGGGCGAAAATGTTAACACATGGGCCAATATCAAATTTCAAATAACTTTGTTCTCGAGTTCGCTACAATCATAGTTAATAGCATTTTGGAAAGCACTAGTGATGTACTAACGCCTGGCATAAATTTAAATCGCGAGGTTTTCTTAATTTGGACACAGTGGGCGAAAATGGTAATACATAGCCCAATACAAAATTTCACATAAGTTTGTTCTCGAGTTCGCTGCAATCATAGTTAATATCATTTTGGAAAGCACTAGTGATGTGCTAACGCCTGGCATAAATTTAAATCGCGAGGTTTTCTTAATTTGGACACAGTGGGCGAAAATGGTAATACATAGCCCAATACAAAATTTCAAATAAGTTTGTTCTCGAGTTCGCTACAATCATAGTTAATAGCATTTTGGAAAGCACTAGTGATGTGCTAACGCCTGGCGTAAATTTAAATCGCGAGGTTTTCTTAATTTGGACACAGTGGGCGAAAATGTTAACACATGGGCCAATATCAAATTTCAAATAACTTTGTTCTCGAGTTCGCTACAATCATAGTTAATATCATTTTGGAAAGCACTAGTGATGTGCTAACGTCTGGCATAAATTTAAATCGCGAGATTTTCTTAATTTGGACACAGTGGGCGAAAATGTTAACACATGGGCCAATATCAAATTTCAAATAACTTTGTTCTCGAGTTCGCTACAATCATAGTTAATATCAATTTGGAAAGCACTAGTGATGTGCTAACGTCTGGCATAAATTTAAATCGCGAGGTTTTCTTAATTTGGACACAGTGGGCGAAAATGTTAACACATGGGCCAATATAAAATTTCAAATAAGTTTGTTCTCGAGTTCGCTACAATCATAGTTAATAGCATTTTGGAAAGCACTAGTGATGTGCTAACGCATGGCATAAATTTAAATCGCGAGGTTTTCTTAATTTGGACACAGTGGGCGAAAATGTTAACACATGGGCGAATATAAAACTTCAAATAAGTTTGTTCTCGAGTTCGTTACGATCATAGTTAATATCAATTTGGAAAGCACTAGTGATGTGCTAACGCCTGGCATAAATTTAAATCGCGAGGTTTTCTTAATTTGGACACAGTGGGCGAAAATGTTAACACATGGGCGAATATAAAACTTCAAATAAGTTTGTTCTGGAGTTCGTTACGATCATAGTTAATATCAATTTGGAAAGCACTAGTGATGTGCTAACGCCTGGCATAAATTTAAATCCCGAGGTTTTCTTAATTTGGACACAGTGGGCGAAAATGGTAATACATAGCCCAATACAAAATTTCAAATAAGTTTGTTCTCGAGTTCGCTACAATCATAGTTAATAGCATTTTGGAAAGCACTAGTGATGTGCTAACGCCTGGCATAAATTTAAATCGCGAGGTTTTCTTAATTTGGACACAGTGGGCGAAAATGTTAACACATGGGCGAATATAAAACTTCAAATAAGTTTGTTCTCGAGTTCGTTACGATCATAGTTAATATCAATTTGGAAAGCACTAGTGATGTGCTAACGCCTGGCATAAATTTAAATCGCGAGGTTTTCTTAATTTGGACACAGTGGGCGAAAATGTTAACACATGGGCCAATATAAAATTTCAAATAAGTTTGTTCTCGAGTTCGCTACAATCATAGTTAATAGCATTTTGGAAAGCACTAGTGATGTGCTAACGCCTGGCATAAATTTAAATCGCGAGGTTTTCTTAATTTGGACACAGTGGGCGAAAATGGTAATACATAGCCCAATACAAAATTTCAAATAAGTTTGTTCTCGAGTTCGCTACAATCATAGTTAATATCATTTTGGAAAGCACTAGTGATGTGCTAACGCCTGGCATAAATTTAAATCCCGAGGTTTTCTTAATTTGGACACAGTGGGCGAAAATGGTAATACATAGCCCAATACAAAATTTCAAATAAGTTTGTTCTCGAGTTCGCTACAATCATAGTTAATAGCATTTTGGAAAGCACTAGTGATGTGCTAACGCCTGGCATAAATTTAAATCGCGAGGTTTTCTTAATTTGGACACAGTGGGCGAAAATGTTAACACATGGGCGAATATAAAACTTCAAATAAGTTTGTTCTCGAGTTCGTTACGATCATAGTTAATATCAATTTGGAAAGCACTAGTGATGTGCTAACGCCTGGCATAAATTTAAATCGCGAGGTTTTCTTAATTTGGACACAGTGGGCGAAAATGTTAACACATGGGCCAATATAAAATTTCAAATAAGTTTGTTCTCGAGTTCGCTACAATCATAGTTAATAGCATTTTGGAAAGCACTAGTGATGTGCTAACGCCTGGCATAAATTTAAATCGCGAGGTTTTCTTAATTTGGACACAGTGGGCGAAAATGGTAATACATAGCCCAATACAAAATTTCAAATAAGTTTGTTCTCGAGTTCGCTACAATCATAGTTAATATCATTTTGGAAAGCACTAGTGATGTGCTAACGCCTGGCATAAATTTAAATCCCGAGGTTTTCTTAATTTGGACACAGTGGGCGAAAATGGTAATACATAGCCCAATACAAAATTTCAAATAAGTTTGTTCTCGAGTTCGCTACAATCATAGTTAATAGCATTTTGGAAAGCACTAGTGATGTGCTAACGCCTGGCGTAAATTTAAATCGCGAGGTTTTCTTAATTTGGACACAGTGGGCGAAAATGTTAACACATGGGCCAATATAAAATTTCAAATAAGTTTGTTCTCGAGTTCGCTACAATCATAGTTAATAGCATTTTGGAAATCACTAGTGATGTGCTAACGCCTGGCATAAATTTAAATCGCGAGGTTTTCTTAATTTGGACACAGTGGGCGAAAATGTTAACACATGGGCGAATATAAAACTTCAAATAAGTTTGTTCTGGAGTTCGCTACGATCATAGTTAATATCAATTTGGAAAGCACTAGTGATGTGCTAACGTCTGGCATAAATTTAAATCGCGAGGTTTTCTTAATTTGGACACAGTGGGCGAAAATGTTAACACATGGGCCAATATAAAATTTCAAATAAGTTTGTTCTCGAGTTCGCTACAATCATAGTTAATAGCATTTTGGAAAGCACTAGTGATGTGCTAACGCCTGGCATAAATTTAAATCGCGAGGTTTTCTTAATTTGGACACAGTGGGCGAAAATGTTAACACATGGGCGAATATAAAACTTCAAATAAGTTTGTTCTGGAGTTCGCTACGATCATAGTTAATATCAATTTGGAAAGCACTAGTGATGTGCTAACGTCTGGCATAAATTTAAATCGCGAGGTTTTCTTAATTTGGACACAGTGGGCGAAAATGTTAACACATGGGCCAATATAAAATTTCAAATAAGTTTGTTCTCGAGTTCGCTACAATCATAGTTAATAGCATTTTGGAAAGCACTAGTGATGTGCTAACGCCTGGCATAAATTTAAATCGCGAGGTTTTCTTAATTTGGACACAGTGGGCGAAAATGTTAACACATGGGCGAATATAAAACTTCAAATAAGTTTGTTCTCGAGTTCGCTACGATCATAGTTAATATCAATTTGGAAAGCACTAGTGATGTGCTAACGCCTGGCGTAAATTTAAATCGCGAGGTTTTCTTAATTTGGACACAGTGGGCGAAAATGGTAATACATAGCCCAATACAAAATTTCAAATAAGTTTGTTCTCGAGTTCGCTACAATCATAGTTAATAGCATTTTGGAAAGCACTAGTGATGTGCTAACGCCTGGTGTAAATTTAAATCGCGAGGTTTTCTTAATTTGGACACAGTGGGCGAAAATGTTAACACATGGGCCAATATAAAATTTCAAATAAGTTTGTTCTCGAGTTCGCTACAATCATAGTTAATAGCATTTTGGAAAGCACTAGTGATGTGCTAACGCCTGGCATAAATTTAAATCGCGAGGTTTTCTTAATTTGGACACAGTGGCCGAAATTGTTAATACATGGGACAATACTAAATTCCATACATCGCTGTTCTGAAATTCCTCTGAAATATAAGGGAGGTAAATTGGGAAAGCACTAGCGAGGGGCTTTAATCTGATGGAAGCCTTGTCCGCCAAGAGTCCTTGGTTTGGACACAGTGAAATGTTCAAAAGTAGTGTAAAGTGCTTAAAAGAAAACGCCCAAAATTATTGTATTCTCAAATTCGTCTGAAACCTCGGAGTAATATAACCCAAAAGAACATACTCCTACCTATTGCTAAATATTTATTTAGTTGGGGAAGAATCCTTGATTTGGGCTCAATGTCCTTTCTAAAATTATATACATTGAACTAAAATATAATGCTCGCTGGTAAACTGTTCAAGATTTGTGCCACTAATACTGAAAGCTCGTAATGTTTTTTATACGATTTGTCAGTTTCATATTTTTTTATTAATTTAATTCTCCAAAAACCTTGCTTATTTCAATATACTTCCCTTTCTAGTACATTAACAGATATCTGTTAACGTAATAACAGCGCTCTGCTAACGAAAGTGGTTTGTGTCTTTGCTAGTTAAATTCGAATTTATCTTCACGCACATGCAAAATTTCTGGCTTTCACCGTTTAACACGTGCAGAATGTCCGTTGTGGCATCGGCTGCGTAGCACGTAGCTACGTCCTGATGGAACCCAGTTCGGTAGCACTCTACGCCGACGGACCACAATCCTGACCAAACAATGGTCATGGACATAAATCCGGCAATCCTCGTTGATGTACTCATTTGTTGAAAAATGGGTGTCGTCGGAAAACGAGAGCAACGTGCGCAGCATTGCCAGGAGAGGACACCCATTTTGATAAGAAAGTTTTATCATTCGCACGTGTTGCTCGACACCGGAACTTACCATGGTGATATAACTAGAAAATTAGCAAAAGATAAAACAACATAACCGACGTGAACTGTTAAAATCTGCCTGTCCCTATGCAAATCCCCTTTGTTTGTTAAGCGCGATTTAGCACTTTTGGGATTTTTCTGGTCGTTTTCGTTATTTGGGGCGTTTTAGCACTTTTTAGGTACTTGGACGGCGCGTTTCGTTCCTGCAGAGGTGGCATCACTGCTCGAGACACTTTACTTCGTAAAAATTCGTCAAACGGTATTCTGAGCATTTAAGCCGGAATCACAATGCAAGCAACATTTTGAAAAGGCGTTCACAATGCAAGCAACAGTTTACTTCAAATCGAGATGTTTGTTCTAACAGGTGATACCAGTATTACGGCCAATATATCAAGGCAAAAATAGAATATATTTTGTTTTCATGTCAATGTTAATACAAATGTTTTTCAAGATTAAAAGTAAGCCAGAAATTATAAAAACCAAATACATTTGAATTTGATTCTTCATATAATGAACAGAAGGAAAAGCAAATCATATAAGTTGTTCTTATAACACAACCTCTATTAGTTGCATCATGATTCAAATGTCACAAATGTCACATTCAGGGTTGTATTTCGAACCTTACAAAATGTTAATGTATTTAAACACATTTGGTATTAAAAGATTCTACAGATAAAATAACGTTTTATAATGCATCTTTTAACACAAATGGGTTCAATCTTCATTGATGTCTTTAAGTTTGAAAAGGGAATTCGAAGTAAAGCGCCATCTACCCCTTAATAGTATATTATTCATTCGAACAAATATGTTGCTGGAGTAGGAATAGATCAACTTCAGCGACAAATTGGAGTTACATTTTTGTAAAAAAAAACGAAAGGCCATTATGTGAAATTCTGTGTGTGAGAACGAGATAGCATGAAAAACGAAATTGTCTCTTGAATTGTGAATGCGGCTTTATGTGTGCGGCGCCACTTGCTACGCATATGCAGCGGACTTTTTGTGTGCTTTGCTCACTTACTGACTCTCAGTAGCTGAGCGACGAACGGTTCTGTTTGGATCGATCGGTCAGTAAGAGACCGATTCGTATGTTATGGTCAACCCGAGAGCGAGAACACGAACGAAATGAAAAAGAGGGTTGCTGTTCAGACACTGAGCGATTCCGTCTCATTTTTTAGGTCTTTTGAGTGAGCAGACCGCGCAGAAAAATTTGGTTGAGTATATTTTGCAAGCTCTGCTTGTCACCAATTTTCTCAAGTGCGGTCGTCAATCTTTCTGGGGTGTCCAGTAGCAGTTGAAGTTTTAATATTTTTTCTTCCGTTTTATTCTCAGGATCGTCATATGAGTTACAGTAAACTTTTTTGCAATGTTCCGAACAGACCTATTATTTTTTAATAATTCCATTATTTCAACTACTTTAGATGCTTGCAATTTTGGTCAGCACGTGGACAATATCGAGGAATTGAAAAAAATAACAGTACATGTATGAGCTACCGGATGGTTACATTTAAGTTTCTGGATCTTTAACGAGATGAAGAGAGTGCAATATTGTAACATTGAAGAGAATGCATAATTGTAACTTTGGGGTTTGTTTACATATTATGATATTTTAAACATATACTACGTATAATTGTTGTATATATTTAAGTGGTCATTGTGACAGAGACCATATCATAGTAAAATTCAAATAAATGTTTCTGTTCTAAGGTTAAACGCTGCTAAAAATTATAGTTCTAAACTTCGATTATGGGAAACCTTTATCAATTTTGCTCGTCACTGTATGTTTGTTATTATGAGATAGTTTTTATAAGCTTTATGTTGATTAAGATGAAGAGAGTGCGCTTCGATTGCCCAGGGCTCGAAGGACCAGGTTGATTTTGTTGTATTTTTACTAGGTTGAATTGGATGAGTCAATGATGTTACACGGTATGTCTTGGCTATATAGAAGGAGTGTATTGAAGAATCCCTGTTTGGGTACTTCAATGGAGTAAAAGCGCCAGATGAAACTTCGAAAACTTTGAGAGTAAAGACATTGACGAACAAATGTGGAAAATACACATGAAGTCGTGGCCTAGTAGAGCGAGTGGTGAATAGTTGGTTGAAAACTCTATTACACTGTACAGTATCGTAGATTATGGGACCTTTGATCTATCATATTCATAATTAATTTTGTTGCCATTTTGTTATCGCCTCTAACTGTCCATGTTTATTATATAAATCATATGATTTGTGATCCATTGCGCGTGAATCTGTAACAGATGTTCAATTTTCAAACTCTATCGACACCGACGCCACCGATTTATTTGGGTTCGTATGTAAGAGAAAACAAATAATCTTTGTATTATTCTCTTTGTTTTCAAATCGATGCGAATTGAAATGAAACAATTGTTTTAATAAAATTTCCGACCGAACCATATATAAGTACAATGAAATTGTATTGACTTCTTTTTTAATTTCAAATTCGAAATAGGAAAACAAACAATTCAATTGTGTAATTTATTGCTATCGAAATGAGTACTTAGTCAATAAACAGATTGGCCAGACTAAACGCCTGACCGTACCCTCGGCTCACAACTGATGCAATTCTATAAATTGAAGGAAGACGACGTACAAAGTATTTGAGTGATTAAGAATTAAGTCATCGTGGTACAGAATATTTTGAATTTAAAACTATGACTTCGCACTAGTTGCTAAGGAGAAAGAGAGAGAGAGAGAGAGAGAGAGTCAACGAGTCCTCTGTCAGTCCGCTGAGTGAATAACATAAATTCTAATAAATTTATTGTTCGATTTGTTTAAACGATAACGTCAAATACAATTTATATTAGATTTATATTTATAGTCGAATTGGCGAATGTCATTCAGTTAACGTTCGCATAGTCTTGCATCTAGTGTATTTGAATGAGTAATTTCGTAAATTTTCGCAAAAAAGTTCTTAATTTTTTGTGAACTTATTTCAGTTGTTCATAATTTTCGCTACTGTGGCTGCCAGAATCCTTTCAGGTTACAGTTTTGTGCCGCTACAAAATTGAATTTTTTTTTTGAGTTATTTCTGTATAGTTCTGATTTTTATTAATTTGCCACAATTAAATTAGGGCTTTGAATAAAGTTTGTCACGCCTACACAGAAAAAAATAAAAATCAATTTCAATTAAAAAATTTGTTTATTTTATTAATTTTTTTTTATTGATTTTGGTGTAATCACGAAAATGATAATATTAATTAAAGGTATTAGTAAATTTGTCAAAAAAAAAATTCAATTGAAAAATTTGTAAATTTGATTAAAACATTTATAGAATTTTTTTCAAAAATATTGATTAAGTATGTAATCAAGTTTATTAAAAAAATTATAGATTTTTTCGAGATTTTTGATTAAATTTTGAATTGAATCAATTAAAACCCTTATTGTTTTTGCAACATGAAACTCCCACCCCCTGCGACGACGCTAAAAAAAACTAAAATGTTCTATTTTTATCTATAAAAAATTTAATTTTTTAGAATTTGAATTCATAATCGAAACTAATGTCCGGTTTTCTTAAACGAGAACAGTTATTGAGGGAATGTAATTCGACAATAAATTCCATTGCGTTGTCACAAATTATTTTTATTTTGTTTTTCCAACTGAAAGAGTGAAATTGCTCTGGTGGTTCTGGAGAAACATTCAATATATCTGCTCCTTCCGCAGCAACAGTCACACCCTTGTCGCATTCCATCTCTTTTGCATATTCACAGCTTTGTTGGAGAAATGTATTGCAATTATCTAATTTAGGGCACTCTTGTTTTACACGTTGTTCAAAATATCTAAGAAGGTGAGTCTTAAAGTTTCCGTTTACGTGAAATGTTTGAAAACAATTTTCGTGTAAACAATTGTATGTGGCATAAGGCGGCAATTTGTCTATTTTGAAGTGAATAAAAAATGTTTGGGGACAGCCACATTTTCCATTGCAAACAAAACACTCACTGCAAGCACTCATTTCCATTTACATTTCCTCATTTCAAAATTTATACACTTGCCAATTAAACACAATTACAAAAAACGCAATTTTAATCACGAATCGAGACAATTTAACACTATTATTCTTTAAGTTCACAAAATATAATCGTTCAATCAACAATAAACGAATTACAAATAACAACAGTGTTGTATATCAACGCCTAGAGTGCTCTTATTTTTGCAAATGGCCGCCAATGTCAAATCTGTTTTGACATTTGTGGACTATACAGATGTAGAATACAAGTAAACAAGCCATGGAGCGATACACTCCCCAAGAAAGAGGAATAATCGTGTCTATTTTATTGCGTAACAATTCGTCTGTGGTGTTGGGGCAGCGCGAATACCGTCGCCGATTCCTCTGCCGTCCGACAGCGACTGCGCAAACACTGTGCCGTTTGGCCACTAACCTTGAAGAGTATGGGACCACACGAGACGTTGGAGCGCCCGTTCTTCCGAGAATATCGCCGCTGTTGCCGAGGATGTCGAGCTGTCGCCGGAAGCATCGACCATACGCAGTGCCTCGCAATTAGCCATCAGCCGGTCGTCCATATGGCGAATTTTGGTCAAAGACCTGCGCATGTTCCCATACAAAGTCCAGTCCGTGCATCAGCTGCTGCCTGTCGACCGCCAAACGCCTGTAACCTACGCCCAAGCCATCCTCAGTCTCGTGGACGATTTTTCCACCAAAATCATAATGAGCGATGAGGCTCATTTCCACCTCAGCGGGTACGTGAACAAGCAAAACTATCGCTTCTGGGGCACCGAAAATCCACGAGTGATGCATGAGGAGCCATTACACCCGCTCAAAGTGACTGCATGGTGCGCTGTTCACGCTGGAGGAGTCATCGGGCCATTGTTTTCGAGAACGCCGCTAGTCAAACGACAACAGTGGACGGTGCGCGCTGTAGGACCATGTTAACCGAGTTTTTTTCTGCCGCAATTCGACGAATTAGGACTGGAGGACATGTGGTTCCAACAGGACGGAGCAACGGCACCCACTGCCCGAACCACAACCGATATTCTGAAGGCGGCGTTCCCGGGTCGCCTCATCTCTCGTTTTGGCGATTTGCACTGGCCTGCATGATCGCCCGATTCAACCGTTCCAGACTTTTTTGTGGGGTTTTTTGACGTCCTGTGTTTACATGAACAAGCCCGAGACCCTGGAAGCCCTCAAGGTCAACATTCGACACGAGTGCGAGAATCTGTCGCCCGAAGTTCTCGCCGAAGTGATGAAAAGTGCCATAAAACGAGCTCGTATGGTAATCAATTGTGACGGCGCCCATTTAACCGATATCATCTTCTCAACTTAACCAATAAAATTCTAAAATTTATCATTTAGAAAAAAATGAGAGGCAAACAACATCGGCTGACTTCTTTTGAAACACCTTGTAAATTTGATCTGCCGAGGGAATTTATCCTCGTCCCCAAGTTGGTATAAATACTTTGAAGTGTGTGAGTCGCCTCGTGCCCAATTCTGTAGTTGGTATCAATCTTCCAGAGGCCGTAGGTCCCCGGCACCAATCTATCAATAATCTGTTCCCCCTTCGTATTTTCAGGGTGTCCAAATATGGAATTTTCCCCTCCGTTCCCCCTTCAATAGTGAACTTAACATGTTGGCTAAAGCTATCAAATATAGTCAGAATGTCATCCACCGCACCGCTCTTAATCATCCCATACAGGTCGTCAACATATTCCGTCATCATCCCAGGTCCAATATCAAATCCCCCCATGCACTCATCCAGTAGCTCCTCCATGACCATATCGGCAACCACTGGTGATGCCGATGATCCCATCGGGAGACCGTTTCCCTGTCGACAAATTCCATCCCCACAATCGAAGTATCGGTTGTCCCTAATGCAAAATTGTAGAGCCTCCATACATAAGGTTCCCGTCATATCCGTATACCCCCGTATCCCTGGCCATTCTTCCCCTATCATCCACAGGGTGAAATCAACCGGAATACTGGGGATTAATGACACAACATCCAACGAGAATATAACCTCATCTTCCCGTACTTCTGTATTTATCACCATCCCCTTGAATTGTATCGAATTTCCCTCATTGCATCCCGATGTTCCCGCCATCCTCGTCAGAATAGTCGTCAAATACTTACAAAGATTACCGGATTGTGCGTTGATTGAAGAACAGATCGGTCTAAGTGGATAATTATTCCCATGAATTTTAGGAAGCCCATTGATACGTGGAGCAATCGCCGTATCCATACGCAATTTCCCTCACTCCACTTCACTAATTATGTTATGGTTGAACATTTCAGTTACGAGCTCGTTGTTCCCCCTCAGTAAAGAGCTGGTCGGATCCTTGTCCAGGCGTTTATATGTCATTATGTCATTCACCATTTGGGCCATCCTGTCTTCGTAATCCAACCTCTCCATCGCGACTGTAACATTGCCCAACCACAATTATATTGTCATTAGTCCTCATTATAATTCTCTTACACCAGTCTAAAATCTAATAATAACTTCTTACAGAGGGGGGAGACCAGGCGAGAGAATGGTTGGCCGATTGACAAATTAGCCCCGTAGCCAAGTAATTCCTCCCACGAATTCAAAGCCATCCACAATCTCCATAAAGTGGCACGCAAAGAAGCGCTTCTCATGTATTGCAGAGCCTCAATTTTGGTCTTCATCTCCACAAAAGGTTACGGTTCAAGTCCAGCATCAACCATATTTTCCTTGGAATTCTGCAAACATCCGTCGCCAACTATCGATGGGATATCAGAGGTATATGAGTTATATCTGGCCATTGCACAACCTTCTCTCCTAGAAAGAGAGTGTGCTGCTACTGCTTCCCTGTCGTATTATTATGACCGGGAACCCAGCAGTATACCAGCTTGAAGGGTGCCGTAGTATTCAGATCTCGGTTACAATCTTTAACCAGTTTTGAGTTTTACCAGTTTGACCTGATTGCTTTGAGTGGCGGTTTACTCTTAACGCAGATGATAAAACCACTGGTTACAGGCTGCCCTCATAATGGTCAATATTTCAGCTTGGACAACACTACAGTTATCATCGAGTTTCAGGCACAAATTCGTTGAAGGTCCCTACTCCCGAACCGATATCCATTCTAAGGATAACTTAAGATAAATTTAACCGTACGTAAGGAGGGTATTCCATCTGCGCAAGGACGTTTGTGGTCGTTGCTGAAGATCCCCGTTTCCGTATCAATATCCAGTTTGGAGTCATCAGCAAAGATCATTTTGCCCTCAAGAGGTATATTTATACAATCTTCCAAACCACTTCATTTATGCCCTTCTTCATACGCTCCTCGGTGTTCTGTCTCCACTTCAAATTGTGGTCAAGGATAACACCTGCAAATTTGGCTTTAGAAGATAATTACAGCTCGACACTGTCGAATATCGGTCTCCTAAACGTAGCTATCTTTCGCCTAAGAGTAAAAAGAACTAGGATATGTACTCCAATCTATAAACTTTAGCCCAAGTCGATATCCAACCCAAAGTAGTTTGCATTAGATTCGTAATGATAGGCAACGATTTCCCAGCGACCAAAATCACAACATTCTCCGCAATGACTAGAACCTTTTTCCACTGTTATCCAGCGGTGTGACACGCGCGGATAGCTTCCGAACAAAGCTAACCCTCGGAACCAGATTTATAATAAAATTACCAAGCATATGATTGACAAGAAGTGGAGGCACGCAATAGAATTCGACATAGTCCCTAAAGGCGCCAGACGTCACGCTATTGAAGGTCCCTTCTATATCCAAGAAGGCTGCCAAAGTAAAGTCCCCAAACCCTAAATTGTACTGAACATAACCACCTATATTGTGCAAAAAAGTCTGCATGATAGGCATATTGTCCCTAGGAGAAACATGGCAAGTCTTACCCGATTAGGGTATAAATACTCCAAGTACTTCCCTCCATTTATCCGCAACCAACGACAATCTCAGACAAGACAAGGTCAATTGGAGACATGACCTATAAACATCCAACAATTGCGGAGTGACTAAACTGTTGCATTTCGCCAACACAGCCGGCTCTAGCCACATACCACAGGATCGGAAATATCAGAACCGATATTTCCACCGATGCCCATATTACCAAATTTCGGGAATTGAGTTTGCAGATGATCCAAAGCGCGTCTCATTTACTTCGGATGATATTTGTTTTGTTTTTGGTCAGAATTTGCTGTGTGGCTATTAGGGCATTTCCTTTGTCCTTAGAAAATGGATGGACCATAAGAATTAGAAGATGTGCGCAATTTGGCAACCCTGGTACAAGAGAACCAAAAAGTGCTAGAAATTCACTCAAAGGCATTTCTTTCACGCGTCATATCTTGATTATTTCATACTTTTTGCATTGTTTATGTAATTTTACTTCAACATGGTTGGAATTTGTATAGTTATATACAATAACACTATCAAAAAGCTGATCGTGTATTGAAATATTCAATGAAGAGAGTAAGAGAGAGAACAGAGAATGACTAGGGTTTCACTCGTTGTGTTTGTTGACATTTGAGTGCAGAGAAATTTTGACTGTCTACTTGTACATCGTTTTCGGACCATATGCACACGCTGACAAATCTGAATTTGTTTATTGTTTGGATGCAAATATAACGTGTTTGTTGCTTATCGCAAATATCATGTACTTGTGTCCAAACACATTGTGTTTGCTATTCAATATTACACGTTGGAGACACAATGATTAATATGTTATAATACATGTATGTTTTTGTGATCCAAATGTGGTTTTGTTTGTTGATAACACAAGCGTGACAGAGAACCAAAACAAAGCACTAGATCTTCAATTCATGAAAATAATCCTTGCGCGTAAGTATACGGATGTTCCAAACATATACATGATGCCTGCATAATGTTACAGGGACCGTTTTTCCAGCGTGCATATTCTGTGCCAGTGTCCCAACTAACAAATGCCCTCGAAATTTCTATGACTGACATTACTGTTATCCAGGAAATTCCACCAAAAGGTAAAAAGCCGTAAAGCTAAGGACGGTAATCTAGTCAGACATGTGCAGAGTATGTTGAAGGTATGGAGAAACCATTTCTCTGCATTACTTGTTCCAGGAGACGCCAATGCTGATGAGGGGAGTTGGGAAAATTGAAGACTATCGTGTCGACTACTCCGTACTTATCAAAACGAGGTCAGTAGAGGAATTTAGTGGTTTAAAGCAAGATACATTAGCTGCTGATGGACTACCGGCTGAACATATGGAAAATCTGTAAAATGTGGTTAGACATATACATACGTAGCCCGTGATTGAAGTCTCGGAGTCAAGGCTGATTTAGTAGAGGTTATCGCAGTAGGATTTGTTGTTGTTGTGGGATTTGTTTTTGTTCTATGACTCTAAATGTCAAATTCAACACAAATACATATGACCAAACAAAGTAAACAAAAAAGTACAATAACAAAATACACTGAATTTGACAGATAGAGTAATAAGAAATCAAAATCAACTGTTCTAATGCGTTAACCTGTACGAGATCAGCCTTGCTCGGAGTACTATGTCCGATTAAAAAAAGAGGTGACTCGAGTATACACTCTGAAAATCTGCCGTTGTTGTTGTTTGGATGCAAATACGTTATAACGTGTTTGTAGCTTGTCGCAAATATAGTATACTTATATCCAAACATATTGTGTTTGCTATTCAATATTACATGTTTGAGACACAATGAATAATTGGTTATAATATATGTTTTCGTGACCTAAATGTGGATTTGTTTGTTGAAAATTGCTGAAAACAAAAGCGTGACATACAACAAAGAAACAAAAAAGCAGCAAATCTTCAATTCATGAAAACAATACAAACGTACATGGTTCCCGCAATATGTTGCTGGGGCCATTATTTTTCATGGTGTATGTACTAACTATGACGGAACAAGTCTTTTATTCTTTGCATACAAGGTCGTCTCAAGCGTAATGTTCGAAAGACTAAAGCAAATTGTTGCAGACTTTCTCAGTGTTGCTTTAAACCTGGAAAATCCTTAACTGACCAGATATTCACATTACGCCCAATCCCCAAGAAATTCCACGAAGAGAAAAGCGACACCTACTATCTCTTGGTTGGTAATACGGCTTTCTTGGATAGTTCGATACGGAGAGAACTTTACGAAGCTATATCTGAGCTTGATATCCTTGCTAAACTGAGGCACCTCCGCAGAATATTCCCCAGTGTTGGTTGGTAAAGATTTGACCGAACCATTTGATACCAGGAGAGGCCTCAGACAAACGAAACCCTATCATGCGATTTCTTCATCATCCTACTGGAGATTATTATGAGAAAAGCTGCATTCGAATAAAAACATCGGTTACCAAAACCACATGCTGTCGCATATGCTGATAATATGTAGCGTGATTTTATCTTCGGCTGAGGTAGTCTGAGTCGTCGCCAGAGTCGTCGTAACGACCCACAAAACCTTACGAAATGAATATCTCCCTGACTAGGGCAATAATGTTTTCATCGTTTTATTTAGTTGGTTCACAAAGTTCATATATTAAATTTTGATGAAAACGAGTATAGATCCTTTCGATAGATAGATTCGGGTTACAGCTGCGATGATAGTAGACGATGGTTAATTACTCTGGGATTTGGGTAGCCTGAAGATAAGCGGATTTAATCGGTGGTAAATGGATGCGAGTCGCTGGTTCGGAACAGAAGAATGAGAACTCGGCATTGGATGATTGTCGCGGCTGATCGGGATCGGGCACGAGTACACCGTTCGGGGTTATGGAGTCAGTGATTACCGGTATTCTGGTTACTGGTTTGGAGCCGATGAATGAAACCTCGGTATTCGGTGATGGTAGTCGCTGATCGGTATCGGTTACGGGCACAGCGTTCGTAGAGATGAGCGACGATAAGTGAGTTGGAGTTACCGGTTTGGTGAAGCCAGATAACTGTACTGGATAGTATGTTCCCACTTCGTTAGCGGCATTCGGCTCGTTCCGCTGTAATAGACAGTAATAGCAGGGGTGATGAATCGGGGGGTAAATATAGAGGAGGAAATATAGTGGGAGTAAATATAGTGGAAACAAAGTTGCAGTTCCCACTAGGGGTAAAGCCTTCGTAATAACAAAGGTGCAGTAGTCTCGAGGAGCAACGTGTTCGGAATAACAAAGATGTAGTTCCCACGAGGGGCATCGTCTTCGTAATAACAAAGGTGCAGTGCCGTCAATGATGTAATGGCAAGGGTGTGCGGCTCTTGTGCATGAGATCCTGGGTTCGATTCCTGCTCCGACCACCTTAAAATTTCTTTCGACGACGGTCACCTCGCTTAGTGACGGCGACACTATCGAGTACTTAGCCATGAAAAAGCTTCTCAAAATACCATTCGGAACCGGTGTAAAACAAGGCCCCAATCAGTGGGTGAAAAATTAGAAAGCGCACACCTCACTTGTTGTGAGAAGTTCTCCGCAATCCCAATAATGGAAAATGGTTTTTGATGTGTTAACATCTATAGGCACGGGTAGGGCAATCTATCAAAGTGAACACATGCAATCAACACACAGAGTTAGCATCACATATGTGGTTGTTGTACAACAATAGTCGCTGCCTGAAAATATGATGGTATTGATGTAGCGGCAGCGAACAAACAAGCAGATCGTCAAAGATTATTGAATAGTATAGAGAACTCATGGAACCAATTGTATGACTCACAAGAACTGGCGACATCTGGTGAATGATTCTAAACGTATTACTCTCTTTTTTATCACATCTTGGTCCGTTCATAATTTTGATGCGAAACATTAATGCCTTTCGAAACATATATGCTTTTTGTATGGTGTGATGTAATAACATTGTCGAAATGGTGCATTTATATTGAAATATTCTGTAAAGAGAATAAGACTCGTTTATGCTCTTTTACTCAGACTCTCTATATGAGAGCGGAAAAAGAGTGCAATAAGTTCTCTATACTATTCAATACTTTTTGTCGTCACTCTGTTTATGACAAAACAAAAACAATTATTTCAGTGAGATAAATATTGCTTTATTTGTTTTAACAATATTACATCTAACGTTAAAGCAGATATAAGAAAAAAGAAAGCGCAATAACAAAAGAGCCTTCAACACAAAGGCCATTCTTTTTTGATCCACATCGGAACTTGTATTCTGCCGAAAGCCGGTATGCCATCGCCTGTCGTTCAATAGAGATGGTAATTGTCGTACGGGAGTACCATTTGTGGACAGGGTTGGTTAGTATTCACATAAATTTACTATCCGTGGATATTGTATAGACTGGCCCATTATACTATCGTATTCGTCGTTATACATTGTATTTACTGTACGAGCGAAAAATTTTCGTCACCTTACAGATGCTCGGATTGTGCAAGAAGTCACTGCGGTATTTTCAAGAATGGAGAAGGAATCGGTGAAATTGGACAGTAAATGAGGACACGACAAAGTTAATGGTGTCAACAAGCAGAGCCTCTACTCGCAGACCGTGAATGTTGATAACGGTTGCATTTTCGAAGTAGTGGACGAATTTATTACCTCGAGATCAAAGACGATAAGGTCAGCAATGGACATTAAGTAGAGAATTAAGCATGCTCCAAATCAATGCGTCTTCCACACGTCCATGCGTCTTCCACACGGTAGCCGCATTTGTTTGGAGCATGCTGTAGGTGTTATTTCATTCGACGACGGCACCTCGCTTAGTGACGGCGACACTATCGATTAATTAGCCTTGTAAAATAATCTAATAAAACCGTTCGGCGTAAAACTGTAGGTCCCAATCAATGAGTGCAAGCCGAGAAATCGCCCAGTTCTCTGATTGTGAGAAGTTCGACACGATTTCCGCACGGGAGCCGCTGTGTCTTGAAGGTCACCTCGCTTAGTAACGGCGACACTATCGAGTAATTAGCCATTTAGTTCCAAAATCACTGTAGTTCACTGAGTGTAGGCCCAGAAATCGCACAGTTCTCTGACCGTCAGAAGTTCTCCCCTGTTCCTTCATGGGATGTAATGGAAAGTATTTACTTTATTTTTGGTATTTTGCTTTTACTTAATTGTTTATCCCACCTCGTCGCTATTCCATCTTGTTTGTCACAAATTTGAAATTTGTCACAGTTTTTTTTGAGCGAAAAAACTTGATTCATTTAAATCAAATTAACCGGATCTCGATAATTACGCTTGTAACTGTTTATTGGAAAAAAATTGAATTAATCGATTGCTTGATTGATTAATTACCTCTGCGTGACAAAAAGTTAAACAAAGTCTAGATTTTAATTCCAAAAATTAACATAAATATTTATGCAATACACTCAAAGAAATTGCTTATATCAATTTGTTAATATTTGAATGTTTTTTTTTCTTTTTCTCATTGCAGGACTAAATACCCTTACTAGGAGTTAACTATTGTGTTCAAGTTTAATAATAATTTAGATAAAAAAAAAATAAAATCACAACGACGGTGAACGTTTCTAGTATTCAGAGAGATTCACGCGTTAAACTCTGTTTTGCGAAGGGAAACAGGGTTTGTTTGACAAACTGTTTGCCAAATACAAATGATTACAACCAGAACGCATAAAATTTACAATAAACGTAACAACAACAACACTAAAAGAGACAACCAAAACTCAAAGAAAACCTTTGTTGCCAATAAAAAGTTTGAAATCTATAAATTCAAACGTTTAAATCACGAGCCAACTTCGACGGGAGGTTCCATTTCATTTCAATTGCTGATTTTAAAGCAACAATTGTTGCACAGTGACTACGAGAGGCTGAGGAGTGGAAGTGGTCGTGGCCGCTGTTATTTCCCCATCAACAAACAGGACAACAGTAGCATTAGAAAAAGGCTCAAGGGGAGAAGTATTGAATTCGTGCTATTGTAAGAGTGAGCTGCCTTCCCACTTAACAACCCACCTCAAATTCGGAATTTGTTTGTCTTCTTGTTGGTGCGGAACTGGACTCACTCGCGGTCATCAAGGCTATTGAGCTGTTGTTTTTGTGTGTGCCAAACTTTGCGCAGACTGAGTGAGAGTGACGTTGACAGCTAACAAGCTCCAGGTGACAGGAAGAGCGTAAACATTTGGAGACGTTGTTGCAACGAAACCGGTTAATTAAACGGCTAAAACGCAAAGCAAACAAAGTTTCATATTAGCCACCTCAAACCTCAACTATACAAGATACCACCATACGACCGAAAGACCACACATTGCACAAAACATTGGGTTTTAAGGGTTTTAAAGTGAAATTTTATATCAAACAACAACGTTGCTACCAACCATCACCACCACCACCATCATCGAGTGACATCCATCTTTATTGCCACCCCCTTGCCCAGTGCAATCGAGAAAACCTCTAACCACAACCTAGCAAACAAACACAGGAGGAGGAGGAGGAGGATAAGAAGAGAAGGAGAAAATCTTTGAAAACACGTCCCCGTTTTCAATTGCAGTAGTGGTAGCGTTTTGGCTTTCATTTCGTTTCGCTGGATTGGAAACCTTAAATCTGTTCACAGTCAGCGCTGCAGTTGACCGGACCAACCAGCCAACCAACCAACCAACAACCGCAAAGCGTTGGGGCTGACTGCTCTTTTTCACTTTATCGTCATATCTTTGTTGGCTGGCCGCTACTTAAAGCCCAGTTTAAACGTGTTTTTGTGTGTTGCAGAGTCGTATTTGTATTGAAGATTTTTGTACAAACATAACCGTTTTGTTATACGTCTTCGTCGTCATCGTTGTCGTCCCCATCTTTTGGCGCTTTTTTTTGTGATTTTATACTGAAAACTGGATTTTCCATCAGATGTACTCGATGGTTGATTGTTATGCAGATATGGGACAAATCGGTCAAGATGTAAGTGCAAAATATATATTCGCTTCTCTTTTTATATTTTTTTTATTTTATAAATATTTTAGTTTTAAAGTTAAATTTAAGAGTTGATACTATGCGACCTCGTGGATACCCTGCAGCAGGAATTGTAGGAATTTGTATTTATTTGAAAAGGATTTTTATTTGATAGAATAGTGATTTGCAGTCAATTATCTTTTGGAGCGAACAACTTTTGTTTTATAAAATAAAAAAAAAAACCATATAAGATTGAAGCCCCATCACATCTGGGATACTACAAGAAGTTTCAAGTAGACAACTTGTGTTAATTTCCAATAGCAAAGTTTTCCAAACCAACATCTTTTGTTATTTTGGAATTTATAAGATACAAAAGGGTGGCCAGATAAGAACGATAGGAATATAAATTTAAATAAAACAACATGGGTGTGAAATATCAAATTGAAATATCAATTGAATAATGACTCCCAATTATGATATTCAATTGAACTATAAAAGAATTGTATTCTTATTGTTCTGACAATGAAATAAATAAATAGATAAATAAAAATGGATTCTGTCTTTATTTGAAGCTATATTTATGTCATTATATTATTATATATAGAATAGCACATCATTCAAACGGCCGCCTTGGCTTCATTGGCATTGCTTGAAGCGGTCGGTCAAAATTTTTGATGACTCGGTGCAATATGTGCGGCGTTGTTCCGACAATACCGTCTCGAATATATGAAGTATTTGGATTGTTAGCGTAGACTAACTCTGTGTATACACGAGACAAGACAATTGATAATATGTCTTAAGCCTCGAAGAAGAGATAAATGGCTGAGTTAGTCCATAGAGTAATACTTAAGAGTTTGCATTACTCTCTTCGTTGCCTCTTCTTGACGACGAGGTAGTAGGTCATTTCATAGAGTTTTATTTGCTGCTGTATTTTACCAATTTTACACTCTCATTGACATGAAACGGACAGAAATCAAAGGGAATACGTATTTTCGTTCAATGCAAACAACATAAAACATAATTTAGCTGTCATTAGTACCAATAAACAATATTTAAAATTAGTTCCTTTCTTCTTTGCTCTCTCATTCTCCATCATCGGCCTAGTACCTTTTCGATCAGCTGTGCCCTAGAATCCCCCTGGTTAGTCTTAGAGTAATTATTATAACAAGAGAGAATATTTGACTCATCTGACGTTTCCTTTCACACTCTTCGTGGTGCAGTCGGTGTGAAAGAGAGATGTTTGACGACAAGTGACTTACACCTGGTGGAATTGCAAGATTTTTCATGTCGTTTTGGTGAAACACTGCAAAATTTAAATGTGTTTTACACTTTTCTATTGACTGTTATTGTTAGCATACATTTGTGTTGTATTTAACACAATAATTTTAACACACCAAACGAAATGCCGTTGTTGCTATTTTGTTGGTTGTTTTGAACCATTGCCTCTATCTGGTATTATTGAAACTATTCCTTTCAACATCCAACGTTCTTATCACACCCGGCTAAATGTCATAAATTTGCAGAGATAAATATTGAGTCTAGTATAATAATTAGTCTATTGAGTTAGTACAGGTTGTTGTATTGTAGCAGCTAATTTTATTTTCTCTCCGTTCGTTTAGAAGTGGCAAGACAATTGAGAATATGTATTAGTTGTTAAAGAAGAGAAAAATGTTTGTGTAATGTAGGCGTCCAGAGAATTATAAGGACAATTTACTTTAACGCAACCGCCGTCAGTAATATTATAATAATGAATTCATTATCATTTGCCAAAATCTCTAAATATAAATACGTTTTTGCCAATTCTGCGTTCTTTTTCGATTATATTACACTTTTCTTTCGCAAATTACAACGAAACTTCACCGAGTTGGCCGCTTACATCAAATCATTTGGCGAATTTACTGTCTTCGAAAAATCAGAGACAGTGAGGAAGCCAATGAGAGCTTAGAGTAAATACATATAGGGAGAAAACTTCTCTCATCTGACGTTTCATTTCACACTCTTCGTGATGTGGTCGGTAAGATAGATTAATTTACTTTGTAATATTATTGTTCAAGCTTGAAGCCATTCTATATCTCTATTAATAGAGATATAGTTTTTTTAAAGGAGTTTTGTACATGTTTCTCTATGATTCCTGGCAAACCGTATAGCTATTTCAGATCTAGCCACAGATCTTCATCAGCGTCCATCAGCGGTTGTTTGGAATCAACCGATGATGAAGATCTGTGGCTAGATCTGAAATAGCTATACGATTTGCCAGGAATCGTAGGGAAACATTTGCAAAACTCCTTTAAAATAGAGATATAGTGATAGAGATATAGAATGGCCTCGAGCTTGAACAATACTATTAAAAAGTACCAATAAAAAGGCCGAATAAACAAAAATCATCCCTGATGAATAGATTAATTTATACATAGATTTGTCAACTCGCTCATCGGTTTAATGATTGAAGGGAAGCGAACTTGTGTTTGAACGTCAAGAGAAGAATTCTGTCGCTGCGGTTTGACAAACACAGGCGAAATTGTTACTGTGAAACCAGCGGCGGAAGTCATGGCCTGGAAGGCCTTAAATCATGACCAAACAGGCCTTCTTTAAAATACGGAAGGCATTCCCTACACATTACCTCCTCCTTTCTTTTCAACATTGCGAGAGATTGAGAGGCAAGGCATTCCATGCCCATTGCCTAAAGAAGGACTTAGAAGGCATGCAAAGAGGAAGGCCTTAGAAGGCATTTACTTTAATTTATTTTTGTTAAACAAAAATTAAATTAAACTAATTTATTTTATCACAAAAGCATTATCCATTTCTACGACTACATATTTATTTATAAGTACGTATGTATCTATCTTAGAAAGTTATACCACGCCCAACTTCAAATTAAAAATTTTAAAAATAACCTGAAAAATATTAAATAAATAATATAGTTTTAAAATTTGTATGAAATTTTCCAATTACATTACGGTTAAAAAGAATCGGAAAAGAAATTTCTGAAAATTGTAAAAATCTTCTTTTTGGTTATATCTGATGAAAAAAATGCATGCATTCCGCAGGCCTTAGTTTAGGAAGGCATTACAAAAGAACCATTCCGCATTTGTGGAAGGCCTTGCGACTTCCGCCACTGGGAATGTTCAAAATATGTAAATATATGAACATGATTTTGTTCGACGTTGCGGACAGAAGTTCGTTTCCTCATTGATGAAGCGCAAAGAGAAACATCAGATGAGACGGATAACAACTATGTATAAAGTCTATGGTCGGTATGATAGAGAGATGTTCGATTTACTCCAGGTGGAGTTACAAGATCTGTTAACTTAAATTTTTCATCTCGTTTGGGTAGAGAATTGTGAAAATTAATATACTTAATGGTTATTTTATTAATCGTTATCTTATATTGTTCGTGTTCATTTGTGTTGTATTTAACACAACTATTTGAATACACAAACACAAAATTTGTGTTGTTATTTTCTTGTTCGTTGTTTGTTTGATGCCTCTATCTTCTATTGTTAACGAAACTTTTTCAACATTCAACGTCCATATGTAACGACGCCCAATATCAAATATTATCTGACAGAGGTAGTCACTCTAGGTTTACTTACTTTATGCATGAGAGAAGTGTGAGTGCAATACCTCTCAAGTTTGGGCCTCGTCCAAGAAGGTGATTTTTTGCCACAATCTTGATCTCTAACATTTCCACCGCCCAATTGGCAACTTCACGACGTTGTATATAGTCGTCCGTCTACAAATCTTGCGTCAATCTTACATGCATGAATGCCTAAATCCAACCGTTAAATAAGCGGGTTGACTCTCTGGCGATGACCACTTCATCTGATCGCCACCGAATTTATATTTCTGCATCTTCTTCGATTCTATACATCGCACCAATGTCTGGAAACATGGAAAAAATTGGTCACCGTTATGTAATTCAATATTATGAGATCTTAGTCCAAGCAATATTAAAGCCGAGCTAGATTCTACTCTGATGGAGTCTGCTGCTTTGTTTGTGACTGTCAAATATTGGGTAGCCGAGCTTAAATGAGTCTGTACGTGCTGCCAAAGCGAACACCGTGGCGGTCGACCAATTGAGGTGTCCACGCCAGACACGGTTAAGAAAATCCACAAAATGGTATTGGATGATTGTCGGTTGAAGGCGCGGGAGCTCGCTGAAATTTTAGGCTTTTCAAAAACTGCTATACATATATTAACCGAAGATTGGAAGATGATATAGCTGTGCACAAGATGGGTGCCATGCTTACTTTCAATAGAGCGAAAACAGCGTCGTGAAGATGTTTCAGTAGATTATTTGGCGATGTTTCACCGCAATTAAGCCGAATTTTTGCATCGATTTATAACCATGGATGTGGCATGGGTCCACCACTTCACACCTGAGGCAAAGGAACAATCAAAGCAGTGTTCTGGAATGGAAGAAACGTGTCTAAAGAAGGCGAAGACGGTTCCATCTGCTGGCAAAGTCATGGCGTCTGGTTTTTTGTGATGCGCATGGGATAATTTTTATTGATTACACTGTGTGTGATTACACTATCGAGTACTTAGCCATGAAAATGCTTCTCAAAAAAACGTTCGGAACCGGTGTAAAACTGTAGGTCCCAATCAGTGAGTGTAAAACTAGAAAGCCTACATCTCACTGATTGTGAGAAGCTCTCCCCAATCCCTTCATGGGATGTTATGGGACACCATTTTATTTTTATTTTTACACTGTGACACAAATGAAAGGAATTTGTTTCGGGCCTCATCCAATCCAAACAATTTTGTAAGTACTTGGACGTGGTATCACTAAACCCCGCTCGGTTTTGCTCCGATACATACAAATTTTTTTACATGCCGAAGAAAATTTTGGAGGTGGGTTAGGGTCCTATTTCAGATTTTACTTCAATAAATCCTAAACAGCTTGAAATACTGGATTACAACCTTTGAAAATATTGTAGCTATTTTCCCATTTTACAATTCCCTTTAATATATTTCTAAGGTAAAGTACACTGTTATTTCACGAAACGTCATGAAAATTCACATATTTTATATGTTTTAACATTTCTTGCTTAAAGGTAAATATATTTCAGTAGCTGTCTTGAAAAGAATTGTAGCTTACACATTTCTCGATAACTTTTCTAAATACACTAATCAACAAATATTATATTTAGAGCTGTATAAATGCTGCGTTTAACCATATTCTCTAAATATTCACCTATATGTATTCAATATTAAACAAATTACAAATTTATATCTGCTACAAAGTTGTAATGCTTAATATACTTAACAATATTGTCAAACACACTAATGAACAAAAATTACATTTTGGGTTCCAAAATTATTGTACCAATTCAGAAATTTTGAAATTTTTAAAATTTTCGCATATAATTTCTATACTATTAACACAGGAATGGAATAATGCTCTCCGAAGTTGAACAACTTAAGGCTTTCGACAAAATTGACAAATACATCAATGTCCTAAAATGTCATATATGATCTCAAATGGTCGCATAATACAAAAATATGGTTTTTTGCTGAACGACTTTTACATAAAAACTTGAGCATCGTATAGGGTGACTCGATTGTTGTTTTGGTTTGTTGAAAAAGCTTTTAAAGATATGATAATTATGAACAAATACGCTAAAAACAACCATATTTTTGTATTAACTTCGATTGAAATAGAGTTCAATAAACGCCGTTTGTGTATCAATTTCTGTCAATATAAAATATGTGCAATTTTTCATGACGTTTCGTGAAATAATCGATTAACAGTGTACTTTTCCTTAGAAATATATTATAGGGAATTGTGAAATGGGAAAATAGCTACAATATTGTCCAAGGTTGTAATACAGTATTTCAAGCTGTTTAGGATTTATTGAAGTAAAATCTGAAATAGGGCCCTGACCCACCTCCAAAATTTTCTTCGGTCTGTAAAGAAAAATTGTTATGTATAGGAGCAAAACCGAGCGGGGTTTTGTGATACCACGTCCAAGTACTTTTACAATTGTTTGGATTGTATGAGGCCCGAGACCCACTGTTGCACAGTGTGTTATCGTCAGAAAAGAAAAAGACATCAACGGAGAATATTATGCTAATTAATTGTAGTGTTTAAGTGATGAAATTGTGGAAAAAGGCCACATTTGGGGAAAAATAAAGTGTGGTTTCATCGAGACAATTGCCCAGTTCACACATCAACTATTGCGATGGCCAAAATTTATAAATTAAAGTTCGAATTGCTTCATGACGCAACTTACTCGCCAGATTTTGCTACCTCGGACTATTTTCTATTTCCAAACTTGAAAAAATGGCACGGTTGTAATAGATTTGCCAACAATGAATGTTGATGTTTATTTTAAGAAGTTTGACAGTTCTTACTATAAATGGGTTATCGAAGCTATTGAATTTCGCTGGAAAAAGTGTAGCGAGCTAAAAGGAGATTATGTTGAAAAATAGACAAAATTTTTCCGAACTTTTTTATGTCTCCTTTGTTAGGTCGGCTAGTTTTGAGACTGCCCTCGTAATTGCTTCGCCTCGTAGACGATCTGGTCGTTGTTGCAATGTATCTGTATAAATTGCAATAAAACGATCTGCTAATATTCGTTCATGTTTATGATCTGGCACTCATTCTTGTTTAAATTTTATATACCCGGCGACGAAAACAGCATTTTGTGGCCAATTTGAAATATGACTTATGGCACTAAAACCGAGTAACCATAGACGTTTTTATACAACAAATTGGATTTCTGTGGTATTTGGTTTTATGTTCGTCAATTCTAGAACGCAATAGTCAATTTTGTTGAAAACATCTATACTCAAGAAAAAAAAAATTATATTTTGCAAAACAAAAAAAAAAAAAATAAATAAAAACACTTTTTACAACTTTATTACATAAGCACTTTTACGATGTTCACAGGGTGGAAATATTACAATTCGAATTTTTTATTTTACGATTTTATTTTATGCCGCACATTTGTGGTGGTGATATTTTGGTCTTGCGAAAAGCCAAACCTAGGACAACATTTTCTTTGGTATGTCACCGCATCCGCAAGTATTGTTGGTGCAAGCAGCAAGGCGGGTAGACGGGCAAGCAAACTGGCGAACTGGCTGTCTCTAATGCTTCTAAGCTCTTGACATAAACATGTACTTTGTCTGGCCAAATGAATGTAATGTTCATGCATGTAGGTAGAATGTGGTCAAGAATACTCGTCGTACTGCATTCACGTACTGTGGTTAGAATTAATCTTGTGTCATACATTAACTGAATCTCATTACAATATTAAGTTAATATGTCATAAAACAACAATACATAAAACGTCTGTACATAATAGATAAATTGCATTTCCTTGTGGTAACCTTGAGCAAAAGTCAGTCTGAAATGTCAGTTCGAATTAAACCATATTCCCCCTCACAGTCGGATCAAATTGTTTATGGTTCATTTATCATCAGGTGGTAGGTAATATATATTAGCACGACTAGAATATAAACCACCGGAATCTAGTTTAATCTATTACATTTAGTTGACATTAAGCCCATAGAAAGACAAACAAAAATAAGAAATACATATAAGTGTACTTTTGCCATAATTATCAAGTACTCGAAAGGGAGAGCAACAATCACCGATTGACAATGAGTACTCAGTGTATGAGTAACTTAAGTCTTGTTCATGCTTGTAACTAGAAAGCGCATAGCTCAGTGATTGCGAGATGCTCTCGCCAATCCCTACATAGTTTACATACAGCTTTTCCAATTGTAATCCGGACAATATCAAAAATTCGATCAATATCAATATCAAGATCGATTTAATTTAATAATTTCTAATTGAAATTCAGAAAATATCAATTAAAGTTCAATTAAAATCAATAAAAATTCAGAAATTCAGGAAAGATCAATTTAATTTAAGAATTTCTAATTGAAATTCAGAAAATATCAATTAAAATTCAATTAAAATCAATTAAAATTCAGATATTCAGGAAAGATCAATTTACTTTAAAGAATTTCTAATTGAAATTCAGAAAATATCAATTAAAATTCAATAAAAATCAATTAAAATTCAGGAACGACCAATTTAGTTTAAGAATTTCTAATTGAAATTCAGAAAATATCAATTAAAATTCAATAATATTCAATTAAAATTCAGAAATTCAGGAAACATCAATTTAGTTTAAGAATTTCTAATTGAAGTTCAGAAAATATCAATTAAAATTCAATTAAAATTCAGAAATTCAGAAAAGATCAATTTAGTTTAAGAATTTCTAATTGAAATTCAGAGAATATCAATTGAAATTCAATTAAAATCAATTAAAATTCAGAAATTCAGGAAAGATCAATTTAGTTTAAGAATTTCTAATTGAAATTCAGAGAATATCAATTGAAATTCCATTAAAATCAATAAAAATCAATTAAAATTCAGAAATTCAGGAAAGATCAATTTAGTTTGAGAATTTCTAATTGAAATTCAGAGAATATCAATTGAAATTCAATTAAAATCAATGAAAATCAATTAAAATTCAGAAATTCAGGAAAGATCAATATAGTTTAAGAATTTCTAATTGAAATTCAGAAAATATCAATTAAAATTCAATTAAAATCAATTAAAATTCAAAAATTCAGGAGAACTCAATTTAATTTAAGAATTTCTAATTGAAATTCAGAAAATATCAATTAAAATCAATAAAAATCAATTAAAATTCAGATATTCAGGAAAGATCAATTTAATTTAAGAATTTCTAATTGAAATTCAGAAAATATCAATTAAAATTCAATTGAAATCAATTAAAATCAATTAAAATTCAGAAATTCAGGAAAGATCAATTTAATTTCAGAATTTCTAATTGAAATTCAGAAAATATCAATTAAAATTTAATTAAAATTCAGAAATTCAGGAAAACTCAATTTAATTTAAGAATTTCTAATTGAAATTCAGAAAGTATCAATTAAAATTCAGAAATTCCATTTGAAAACCAGCAAATATTAATTGAAAATCAGAAAATAACATTTGAAATTCAGAAAACATCATTGAAGTTCTAAAAGTATCAATTTGTATTCAGAAAAAAACAAAACACAACAACGTCAGCTTTGAGATCAAGCAGAGAATTTTACTTGCGAATAGATGTTGTTATTTTGGGCTAAGCAATTACTTTAGAGATATAGCTCTGTCTCGAGTAACACAAGTCCAACAATACCAGACTCTCAGGTGGGTCGCCTTGCCTCAGTCCTCGCTTGGTACAGAATGGTTCGGTGACGTCTTTCACCACCTTCACTGCTGTTACGGTGTTGGCCAGCGCCATTCTACAGAGGCGGATCAGTTTTGCCGGAATCACAAGTTCGACAAAAAGATGGTATGCATCGATTTGCTTTGCGTTGGTCTGTTTCAGGATTTGGCGTAGGGTGAAAATTTGGTCTGTCGTGGACGTCCAATCAGGTTTCCAACAATTGGCTTTAGTTTTTCACATAACGCTCGACAAGACTTAATACGCGATGAATAAAAAACAGATACCGCGATAGTTGGAACAGACACACGGATCACTCTTTTTGAATACATGACATAATACACCGAGACTCAAATTGTCGGGCATAGATTCCCCCATTCATATACCGCATATAAGATGATGCATGTGGGCTAGCAGTCCTTCGCCACCTGCCTTAAAAAGTTCAACGGGTAGGCCATCAGCACCAGCGGCTTTATTATTCTTAAGCCGGGAGATTGACGTTCTAATCTCGCCTTGGTTAGGAGAGGTACAATCTACACTATCTTCCACTATCATTACCTCCTGATCTTCAGTGGAGTAGTGCTGAAAAGTGGTCTCTCCACATTTTAAGCACACACTGCTTATCAGTCACCAGATTCCCATTCTCGTCCTTGCAGAAGGGCAGTCTATTATGCGGCCCGTTAGTCGATCTTCTTACCCTCTGGAGAAATGTTCGGGATTCATTATTCATCCTGCACATTTCGGTCTTTTCACTCTCCCTCTGCTCCCGGTGCCATTTTCCGCCTATATAGTTTGTTTTCCTCCCTTCTCAGGCGCTTGTACCGCTCACTCGCAGCATGCGTTGTATGTGACTGTTTCGTTGCCTTACGTGCAGCTTCTGTTTCATCAGTTACCATGCGATATTCTTCGTTGTACCATGGCTTATCCCTCTGCGGGTTTTGATAGCCAAGTTCAGTCCTTGCAGCGGTTTCCAAAGCAAGGGAGATATGCTTCCTCAGCGCATTTGGAGCCTTTAGGAGGGGGGTATTCTGCCCTAGCAGGAGAGTGAGCTTTTGTTGATAGGACTCTGATATCTCCGGTATTTGCAGCTTGTCAGTATCCAGTTTTTCCCGTGTTCGGCTTCGTCTGTTTTTCGACCTGCTCAGTCTTGTGCGAAATTTCACAGCAACCAGGTAATGATCCGAGTCGATATTGACGCCTCGAATCACACGTACATCCATTTTGCCAGAAGAGTGCCTGCCATTTATTACCAAGTGATCAATCTGGTTCTTCGTTCTCTGATCAGGAGATATCCAGGTCGCCTTATGTATGTCCTTATGCTGGAATCATGTGCTACAAACTACCATGTTCTTTGCAGCGGCGAAGTCTATCAGTCTTATTCCATTATCGAAGGTGGTATCATGTAGACTGATTACCGATGGTTGGTCGAAAGACACTTTCCTTTCCCAATTTGGTATTAAAATCGCCTAGAATAATCTAAATGTCGTGGTCAGGGCAGCGTTCATACACTTCCCCCAGGCGCTCATAAAATGTTTCTTTGACCTCATCATCTTTATCCTCTGTCGGTGCGTGCACACAAATTAACGAGATGTTGAAATATTTCGGTTTGATGCGAATTGTGGCTATGCGGTCACTCAATGCGTTGAACCTTGAAACTAGGTGTCGCAGTCTCTTGCCAACTATAAATCCGCATCCGAATTCGTGCTTTTGCTCATGGCAGGTGTAGTAAATATCGCAGTTTTTCCCCCTGGTGCAACCATATCCAGCCCATCGCATTTCCTGGATCGCCGTGATGTCAGCTTTATATTTTCCGTGGACATCCGCCAGTTAGAAAGTGGCACCCGTCCTGTATAGCGTTCGCACATTCCAGGTACATAGCCTTAAATCGTGGCCCTTATAACGTTTGCGAGGGTCGTCTTCGTTTATTATGTTTTCCGTGTATTTTCATTGCCTATATATCGGTGCCGGGAGGCAAACCCAGCCCACCGTGTTTTGCATTTTACCTACTGCCAGGATGATTATGTTTCAGCTGCTTATTATGGATCAGACGCTGACCAGAATGCAGTGTGTCGAAACTTCATTTTAATTTCTTCAATTTTTGCCAGGAGTATTGGGTCAACCGCCTTCAAAGGACAGAAGAACATGTCCGCTACTTCGAAGAGCTTCAGTGACAGGGTCACCTAATAATCCTGAGACGTATCAGTGATCGCATTAGAAATCAGACTGTTCATTCGTTTCGCCTTCTCACTTTAGGTAGCTATAGGAGGTTTCCGCACGCTGAAAAATCTGTATTTTTGTTGTTTGGATGCAAATATAAAGTGTTTTTGGAGCTTGTCGCAAATATAATATACTTGTGCCCAAACACATTGTGTTTGCTATTCAATATTACATGTTTGAGACACAATGATTAATATGTTATAATATATGTGTTTGCGACCCACATATATTTATGTTTGTGATACAAATACAGCTGTGTTTGTTGCACTGTCTATGCTCTCTCGAGAGCAAGAGAATAAAAGAGGTACAACAAGAGAGTCTATCTGTATTTTTGCATTATTCTCTCAGTCAGTGAGTCATAGATTGAATATGTGTGTAAATTGCAGGTGAAGTGTTTCTTATTTTGCCGGATGTATTGCGTTTTAATTTCATGTATTCAGTCGTCAATGGTTCAACGGACAGAGGATATCAAAAGCGCTTGATCAGTGCAAAAAGGATAAACGATGGCTCGGACGGTTAAATGGTTTGTGATGTTACTTTGGTTTTTGTGTATGTGTTTCATATATATATATTGGTGCTACTAAAGTGAGAAACGATTTTGAGGAAAGAAACTAGAAAGCGGAACAACATGAAGCCTTTTGTCTGGCCGAGCCTTTACTGAGTAAATCGGAACGGCGGATCATTTGTGAAACAAGTGTAATAAAATCAAACAAACAAACAAACCGTTTCCCATGAAGGGATTGGGGAGAGCTTCTCACAACCAGTGAGCTGTGCGCTTTCTAAATTTTCACTCACTGATTAGGACCTACAGTTTTTACACCGATTCCGAACGGTATTTTGAGAAGCTTTTTCATGGCTAAATACTCGATAGTGGCGCCGTCACTATGCGAGGTGACCGCCGCCGAAAGAAATTTTGAAGGTGGTCAGAGCAGGGATCGGACCCAGGATCTCATGTACAAGAGGCGCGCACACTACCCATTGCACCACCGACGACAAGTAATTAATCCACGCTTGGCTTGCATGAACTTGATTTGTATATAAATATCTTGTTTGTGTTCCAACGCAAAGTGATAACCAACGCATAGTTGAAACCTTCTGAAAACAAAAACGTTATTAATCCACGCTTTGCTTGCATGAACTTGATTTGTATATAAATATCTTGTTTGTGTTCCAACGCAAAGTGATAACCAGCGCATAGTTGAAACCTTCTGAAAACAAAAACGTAAGAGACAACAAAGAAAAGATTCTCATTTCATGAAAAAAAAAACAAATAATGCATTCAATGCAAATAAATGTAAAAAGGGCTGTTTTAAATATATTAATTTTTTGTAATAAATATTTATAAATGTGGATTTATAATAAGCTTGTTTTTTTAATTTGTTCTAAACAAACTTTTCGACGACTTTGTATGGGGAGCCGCTTAAAATCGCTTAGCTCCCCATACAAAGTGGTTGAAAAATTAGTTTAGCCGGGAATTAAAAAACATGCTTCTTGTTAAAATTAATTCTAATAAATAATACATATATATTGCAATCGAAGACTAATTCCTTTCTAAATATTATTAAATTTGGGTGGGAATTCGCATATGTTTCCACGTAAAAGCATACGTGTTTGTCAGTAAACATGACACTGTTTGCGATTAAATACAAGTAAATTTGGGACTTGCAAGCATATGAATGCTTGAAGTGTGTTCCAAGCATATACATGGTTCCTGCAGAATATGTTTGAGAAAATATGTTAGAGAAGCCGTTATTTTTCAGCGTGCGATAAAGTCATTTCCCAGGACATACTGCGTGGAACTGTAGTGAGCTGCTTCGACTGTCCAATGAAGGATTCATTTCTGGCCACTCCCAAGTGAATGGCTATCAGAAAGTTTCCACCGCCAAGGATACTCCCATGTCCCACCCAATCCGCCTACGCTTGATTTAAACCATCAACGATCACAAATTGCGAACTTAAAAATTGTTGTTTTATTTGTCTGGGTACACGTGACGCCCACATTAGAATAAGGATGCTTTTTCGCAATTTAAATTTGTGGTACAACATAATTCGCTTGTGATTAAAGGGCCTTCCATGAAAAATTCACCTTTTTTAAACCATTTTCTGTTCTGATAACACAAACATTTTTCTGCGTATTCACTAAATGTTGTTTAAAGGTCACAAACAGCCAGCCTACATGTATTACAAAATATTTAATGAAGCCATAAAATTCCATGTTAATTACACGTTGCACAGCAAAAACACCAAAATGTAAATAATTTGGTTTAATTTTGCCTTCAAGGTCCTTTGGGCCGTTACAGTTGAAATCAATTAACATTTTTTGGATGCTACAAAGGAAAATGTACAATTTAACTTTTGAATTCTATGAGGTTAAGTATTTATTACAAAAACAAACAATAAACAGGCGAAACATAAATGATGTTAAAGTTCAAATATTACAATGAAAACCATAGAGTAATTCTTCAAAGAGAGAAATTTTGACTCATCTGACGTTTCGTTTCATTATCTACGTGGTGCTGTCGGTGTGATAGAGAGATGTTTGACGAAAAGTGTCTTACACCAGGTGGAATTACACGAACTTCTGAATTTAATTTGTTGACTGTTATTGACTTTTTATTGACTGTTATTGTTAGCATATATTTGTGTTGTATTTAACACAATAATTTTAACACACAAAACGAAATGCCGTTGTTGTTATTTTGTTGGTTGTTTTGAACCATTGCCTCTATCTGGTATTATTGAAGCAATTCTTTGCAACATCCAACGTTCATATCACACCAGGTTAAATATCAGAAATTTGCTGAGCGAAAGAAAAGCTCTAGTTATAAAAATTACTCTATGATGAAAACATGAATAAATATGGTTGTATGATTTAGGAAATGATTTTCTCATCTCGCAAAAAGGCTTAAAGTGTAGGAAAACGTTTAGACTGTGTAGGGGTATATTTGTGCTAGAGAGCATCTGCTATAGAAAGGTATATAATTTATACAGAAACATGATATGGTAGTTTGAATATCATGTATATGGCTATGCGAAACTGTTATTTAAAGTTGCCAACATAAAAAAGGTTCGAATCCCACCCGCGGCATTTACATTGTTTTCACTAACCGGAGAGAACATGACCTCTTAGCCTAAAGGAAATTACAACTTTAAACATAACGAGGATCTAAAACAAATAAATTTGAAACATATGGTAGGGCCAAACCAAAACACAACGAGGCAACTACAATTATAATAGTTCGTTCTATAAATAGAACTTTCAAAACTTCGGCATCAGTGCGTGTAAGTAGGAAAGCAATGTGTAAGTAGCGACAAACAATCACTCTGCACAATAAATGTCTTCGGTTAGTGACTAGTGTGAATACACACCGCAGTGGCTTAACGGGTTAGACGCTACTGAAGATGATGCTTCACAAACATCGAAACGATTGTCCAGCGAATGTGAGTTCGAATCCCACCCTCGGCATTTACATTTTTTTCACTAACCGGAGAGAACATGATATCTTAGCCTAAAGGAAATTACAACTTAAAAAAAATTTAATTCCGACGGAATCACATTTTCATTAGTTCCAAAGCAGCAGTATGACTATATTTTTTACGTCCGAAGATGGTTCTCACACCTCTTTGAAAAACGGTTGTATATTAAAGCCTTGTACACTCAGACAAAAGGCCGTCGGTGGTGCAATGGTTAGTGTGCGCGGCTCTTGTACATGAGATCCGGGGTTCGAACCCGGCTCTGACCACCTTCAAAAAAAAAAAAATTTCTTTCGGCGGCGGTCACCTCTCATAGTGACGGCGACACTATCGCGTATCTAGCCATGAAAAAGCTTCTCAAATTACCGTTCGGAATCGGTGTAAAACTGTAGGTCCTAATCAGTGAGTGAAAACTGGAAAGCGCACAGCTCAGTGATTGTGAGAAGTTCTCCCCAGTCCCTTCATGGGATGTAATGGGAAACTATTTATTTATTTAGATATCAAAAGTTTTGAAGTTTTTCAAGGTCGGTCATGTGAGATGTTCTGAAATCATCTGTATACAAAACGGGTTAGGACCTAAATCAACCGATACAACACGTCAGAATTGGTGACATGTCCCATGATGGCCGGGACTTCACTTTTGATATCTGCTTGAATAATTTCTGCAAGAAAAGACGTTTTAATACAAAACATATTTTACTTACCTTTCTTAATAACTAAATCTTGACATTCTTTAATTATTTGTAAAATAATACTTTATTATAGAATATTAAACGTCAGATTTGAAATGCATAGAATTGTGTTGTGGTAACCGAAGTGAAAATGAATTCGGTTGTACCCACAGAAATCATGAGGAATTCGATTACAGCAATCGTATTGACGCCAAATTCGGTCGTTGCAACCGAATTATGACTAGATTCGGTTATTGCGACCGAATTGATACTAAATTTGATAGTTACAACGGAATTGATGCCAAATTCGGTTACAACAGCCGAATTGATGCCGTGTTCGTTTACTCCAACCTAATTTGGTACCAATTGCGGGTGTTGCTTCTGAATTAATTTCAAATTCGGTTGTTCCAACCGAAATTTTAGAAAATTTACTTAACCGAACAACCGTATTAATTATGAAACGAGGTTGCTTCAACGGAATTTTGGTTGTGGGGACTAACTTCGGTCTTAACAACCTCAATTCGGTTGTGGCAACCTCAATTCGGTGGTAACAGCCGAATTTTCGGTTGCTACAACTTCTTTTCGAACAATTAGTTCTTTGGGTGTATACTAGGGTGGGCCAATTTTTTTGCTGATCAAGAGTGTAACAGACACGTAGTCTACGGCAAATTTTATGAATATTTTCCCATGAAACCATGTTTCTAAAATCAAAATCGAGCCCGCGATTTTTCACTTGAAAATTTCTATACATATTCGCGTAAAAAATCGACCCAAAAGCCATTCTTTTGAAACTTGACACTGTTCGGTTTCGATGAAATTTCACACAGATATTCTAGTCATAGCTGTCTTTTCAAAGACGTTTATTTTATGTCGAAACTCGCCACGGTTCATGTTTTATAGCTGTGTAAAATTATCATCTGCAGCATTTTTGTTAAGAGATACCTGTGTTAATGTTAGAATAACTTTTGAATACGATATTAGATTTGCCATTTGTATTGTTATTCCTAAAGAGAAGGTTAAAACCTATCAGACGATACCATGATCGTTACAATCTAATATCGTATTCAAAAGTTATTCTAACATTAACACAGGTATCTCTTAACAAAAATGCTGTAGATGACCAACTTTACACAGCTATAAAACATGAACCGTGGGGAGTTTCGACATAAAATAAACATCATTGCAACGAGTAGAATATATGTGTGAAATTTCATCGAAATCGAAGAGTATCAAGTTTCAAAAGTATGAATTTTGGGTCGATTTTTTACGCTAAGATACAAATTTTTTAAGTGAAGAATCGTGGGCTCGATTTTGATTTTAGAATCGTGCTTTCTTGGGAACATTTTCTTAGAATTTGTCGTAGATTACGTGTCTGCTATACTCTTTGTCAAGTTTTTTGGTCCCATACAAATTGACCCAGCCTAGTGTATGGTCTTAAGGCTGGATTATTGTCCAATATTGATAATCGCCCAGTTGGCAAAATCGTCCTAGACGAAGTATTCGTCAACCATTTTTCTGAGTTATACTGGGTTTTGTTGCTTAAAATTTCTTTAATGCCCTTATGACCTTAGTAATGAAATGAAAATATCCTTTTCCAATCCTTGATACAGTCTAGGGTTACGTATGGAATAGCGTATTGGGCAAATGGTCTCCTCGGCTTTGCTGGCACGTACCACGTCGTTTGTCGAAATTTTCCTTGACGGTCCCATGGGTCCGTGTTGCATTTTTTTTATATTTTCCGTGTTGTATTTTTTTGTTTTTTTATCAGCTTCGCTTCAACTGCGGCAATTTAGTCATTTTGGAACGAAGTTCCTTATCGCACGCCGCGGGAAGGGGGCTAAATAAAAAAAATAAAACTACTTTTTTCAACACTATTATGCTACAACGATAGATAAATAAAAAAAACATAGATGGTAAAAGATAAGTGGTAGATTTGAAAGTAAAGGGAATTTTTTCTAGATGGCGCCGGAGTGGTGGATATGGGCAAATTTCCCTGGGAACAAAAACTATTGAAAAAACTATAGAACCATGCTTTTTGCCTTTTGTATTGTGAACAAATATCAAAACCGATATGGTTTTCAATTATTTATAATCTATTTTCAAATTTAAACAAAAGACTCGAAGGAAAAATGATATTTGAGTGCTTTTTCGTCGCACCCGAGTGAAAAATGGTCGCACGGAAACAGCATGTGCCCTCTGGTGCAAATGGGGATTAAGCAAATGAATCATCTATGGTTTTTATTTATCTATGGCTACAACCCAATACTATCAACCATAGATAAAGGAAATAAGTAGATATCCCACAGTCGTTGTCAAGTACTGCCACTAGATGCTGTGTTGTCGTTTTGTAACTTTCATTGACGTTTCTCATAACATTCACTGACGTTTATTCAACAGTGTGGGATATTTTTTCAATACAAAAATAGAATCATTTTCCAGGTAGTGCTATTCGAACAACTAATTTAGTTTTTTTCATGTCGTTGTGTTCCCCACTTTCTAATTCAAATGCATTTTGGTTATGTGCTTGTTAGGTGTACTGTTATTGTTGGTATTCGTTTATGTTGACCTGTAGAGCATCGGCACACTAAACAAAACAAAATCCCTGTTGATGTTGCCTACCACACCTTTTGTTAGCACCTTTTCTAAATACATCTTGCAAGGTATATTTTGTTTGGGATCAAACGATGTAATTATTGCATTCAGCTCCATCTAGAAAATATCCCATTGAACAATAAATTTCCCACGGCATGTGCGATATCTAGTTAATTCCTTTATCTATGCTATCAACCATAGATAAAGGAATTAACTAGATATCGCACATGCCGTGGGAAATTTATTGTTCAATGGGATATTTTCTAGATGGAGCTGAATGCAATAATTACATCGTTTGATCCCAAACAAAATATACCTTGCAAGATGTATTTAGAAAAGGTGCTAACAAAAGGTGTGGTAGGCTACATCAACAGGGATTTTGTTTTGTTTAGTGGGCCGATGCTGTACAGGTCAACATAAACGAATACCAACAATAACAGTACACCAAACAAGCAAAAATGCCAAAATGCATTTGAATTAGAAAGTGGGGAACACAACGACATGAAAAAAACTAAATTAGTTGTTCGAATAGCACTACCTGGAAAATGCTTCTATTTTTGTATTGAAAAAAGGTCCCACACTGTTGAATAAACGTCAGTGAATGTTATGAGAAACGTCAATGAAAGTTCCAAAACGACAACACAGCATCTAGTGGCAGTGCTTGACAACGCCTATGGGATATCTACTTATTTCCTTTATCTATGCTATCAACTATATTGGGTACTTTTGGTTTGTTTGTGTCTAGACTAACATATGTTGTGAAATTTCTTGTTTAATGGGAAGATTTCTAGGTGGAACCGGTAATCAATATTTAGTATTCGATTTTTGAATGAAACACAGTTTTTTTTAAATCTCCTTTTAGCTAATACACTTAGTCCAACGTTTCTCCAATTTTTGTATCGTCTCCACAAAATACGATTTTTCGAGGTCCATAGAATAGGGAATTGTTTGATCAATAATTTCTTCGTTGGAGCTAAATCTCTTTCTACCGAGCCATTTCTTTAGGTTTGGAAATAGGAAATAGTCACTGGGGCTAAATTCGGAGAATATGGCGGATGAGGTACCAATTCGTAGCCCAATTCATGTAATTTTGCCATTGAGTCTACACGCGTGTGCACCCGTACGTTTATCGTCAATTGAGAGCAAACGCGGCACCCATCTTGCAGACAGCTTTCTTAGACCCAACTGATCATTTAAAATCCAAACCACACTGCCATATGAAATGCCTATGGCATCAACAATCTCACGCACTTTTACTCTTCGATCGGCCAACACCATATCGTGGATTTTTCGACATTTTCGGGTGTATTGACCTCAATTGGCCGTCCAGAACGTTCAGCGTCATTTGTACTTGTGCTACCACAACGAAAGTCAGCAAAACCACTTTTTTACCATTGCACTTTATGGTGCAGATTCCCCATAGTATTTATCAAGCTTTTCCTTGGTTCGATTGACGGTTTTTTTTTGCAAAAAATAATGTTTAATGAGCACTTTTCCATTTTTCACTTTTTTCCATTTTTAAAAAAATGTAAGAGGTTGTTCTTTTGAACAGCTGTTAAACGCAAAATTTGCTCAAAATTTGACAGTAGTCTATTAACAGGTGGTACTTGATGGGAGCAGTGTTGCATTTCATATAACTACGAGAGAAGTTCGAAAAGTCACGGACTTATTGATCTTCCTCGTATATTGTAGTTTTGAATCTAATAGAAAGTAAATTTATAAAAGCCAAAGTAAAAAAAGTTTAAACAAAGAAAATTTTCTTAAAAATGTAAATTTTCTCAAAAAAATACCTATTCATATTCTTAAACAAATTACCTTTTGATACAAAAATTCCTTATCTTAAAGAAGTACATTTGCTTAAAAATAGGAAATTTTCCTACAAAAAGCACATTTTGTTAATTTTTTTTAAATAACTACCTTTTCTTAAAAAAATAAATTTTCTTACAAAAACTTAACTTTTCTTAAAAAATACCTTTTCATTAAAGCGAACCTTTTTTGGTAAAACAAAATAACTTAGATAAGTACATATTCTTAAAAATGTACTTATTCCTGAAAAAAGACCAATTCTAAAAAAAATTCTCATTTCTTAAAAAAAACATTTTCTTCAAAAAATACCTTATCTTAAAAAAAACCTTTTCTTACAAAAATTCCCTTTCTTAAAACTACCTTTTCTTAAAAATAAAATAATTAATTTTTTTCTTTTCTTGAGATAAGTAGCCTTTCTGAACATAAGTACATTCTCTTAAAAAAATAATCTTTTACTAAAAAGAGTACCACTTCTTTAAAAAGTACCGGTTATTAAAAAAGTACTTCTTTGTAAAAAAAAAAAATTCAATCTCTTTTGGCTTTTCTTACCATTTCTTTAAAAAACTTTAGCTTTTAATAAAAAAAATATCTCTCTTTAAAAATTACCTTTTCGGGAAAATATAGTACATATTCTTACAAAAAGGATCTGAAAATATAATTAAAAAAAATACTTTCTACAAAAAAAATTTTTTCTTAAAAAAGTTTATCATTTACAAAAAGTAAAAATTCTAAAAAATTTGAATTATCGTATTTTTCAACGGGCCCTTAGGTGTGTTGGATCTAACAAGTACATAATATATAGCGAAATGAACTTCGTTCCAACCGGGTGTCCCCTGACACCTCATGTAATTTTTTATTTCTGGGAATCGTTTTTTAACCTTTGCGATCAACGTTGAGTGTTAATGTGTTTGCTACAAACGACCTGCAACCGGTTTCTTCTTTTTGCCTGCATAGAAGCCTTGTATTTTTTTCTTATTTCGTTATTTTACAGCTCTTCCCCAAACTCCAGCAAATCAGCCATTTTTATTTCTGGGAATCATTTTTTAATCTTTGCGCTCAACGTTGAGAGTACGTAGCAAACGAAATATAGTTGCTACAAATGACCTGCAACCTTTTTCTTATCTTTCCTGCGTAGAGGCCAAGCTGTGTTCTTAGTCGATTCAACATATTTTATGTTGTCTGAGGTCATTGTAGTCCCTCACTCCTTTTGGGTTTCCAAACGTTTCTTGTGAAAGACTATTAGCGAATGCGAGAAAAATCATATTATTGTTAGTTTATGTTTAGTTGATCGTATTGTCTGTTTATTTTTGCCGAAAATCTTTATTTTAGTATTTGATTTTTGAAATCACAACATGAGCCAGCAATTATTTTTTTATTATTTACTCATTATAATTCTCATTCATGTTGTTTGCAAAAGAATCTCGGCAAGTGGCCAAAATATAAGCCTTTGGTTGCTGTTGATCATTTTCAAATGTTGCTGCAGATATTTTTGATTCGTGTCTTTGCCATCCGTTTCTTTGAAAAACAATTGAATCTTATTCCATTATCGGTGTGATTGACGTCGATGGGAGTTTGCGTTAAGCGCTTACTAGTTTGGGATCTACTTGCATTTTCAGAATTTTTAATTTTTATCTGATATTCTATTAATATCGACAAATTATATTTTTGTTGTTGTTTTGATTGGGTTCTGAGTTGTTTACTCGTTTCGTTTGTTGAACTCATTTTGATAATTGGCTGCTGATTTTTAATGTTTGACTGAGATTTGAAATTTGAAATCAACAAAAACAAGAAAATATTCCATTGTTTGTTTTTGGCGAATTAATTCCATTTAATGGGGCGTACGAGTGATGTGACGTTTATCATGTGTGGATTTTTCCAGTGGTTCTCAAACGTGTAGTTTCTATATTGCAATGCGAAAGGTTCGGCAAATAAATGAATGCGGTTTCAAAACTCGTTTGAGAAATCCTTATTCAATAAGGAAATCCTCAAAATAAAAAAAAAATACAATAGAGGTGGGCGCGAGAATTGTTAGGCATAAAAAAAAGGTTTTTTTTATGAAAACAATTTTCGGTGTCCGTTAATATCTGAAGTGGCGGATACTCGATCATAAGTATCAGATAAATATTAGGGTTGTTTTCATGGCTTCTGGTTTCATTAATATTAGTGATGGGCTGGATCGGTACTTTTGGGTATCGTACCGAATCGGTTCTGGTACCAAAATGTACTCGATACAAATACTCGTTACATTGTACCGAATCGGTACTTTATACAACATGATACAAAATACATACAACTGATCCTAAACTATTGTATTTGCTTTTCCATTCCCGCCATTTTCTTACTGTGTAATACACGTTAGATGAATAAGAAATAAAATAAGTTAGAACAGGATAATAGTTAAAACAATTTTTTTTTATTATTTTTAAGGACTAGAATGCTTTGCTTCTGTTGCTTGGGCAAGAGTGCTTTCTTTTTACATAAGTCAGGTAACTGTTACTATTAATAATGACATGTCTATCTATTCTAAAAACTTATGGTTCAAATTTAAAAATAGAAGTTTTGAAATTTTCTCGGGAGACAATCTGCTTCTTCTGTCAGAAACAACCAGCCCTGCTTTAGAAAAAACTCTCTCACATGGAACTGACGACGCAACTATATTTAATTTGATTAGTGCTAGTTTTGAAAGCACGGGGAAATAAACCTTGTTTTCCCTCCACCATACCAAGGGATCTTGCAATCTTGGAATAGGCGGCTCATTTATGTATCTTGAAAGAAAGAAAATACATTGTCTATTAGTAGAGCCATTGTGTTGTATAGTGTTAACAAGCAATAATAGACAAATAAAATCTTACCTTTGAACTTCAACAATAGCTTTTGAAGTAGGCGTGCCGCCAGAAGACGACGCTGTCTGCACAACTGTATCCAGACCAGCCCAAATTTCAAACTTCTTTTTATTTTGTTCACAGACAACTTCCGCGATTATTGGAGCTGGAATTTTCTGTGAAATATTGGCGGCCTGCTCAATTATTTTTTTTTTAAATTATCCGCAGCTACACTATCCATAAAGCACACATTTTTAAACCTGGGGTCTAAAAATGTCGCTTGTCCTAGCGTTTGACTATTTTCATAATTAGAAAATCGTTTGTTTAATTGTTCCTGCACTGTTCTTATAACCCTTTTGGTTGTTTCCGCATAAATGGGATCTTGCAGTATTGTTTGGCAAATTCCTATTAGAGATTTTCTGAGAGGTAGCACTAATGATCCCGACAAATGCTTCTCTTGGCTAACCTCTCTAGTTGCGCTTTCAAAGGGTTCCAACACCTCCGCCAACTCTTTGATTGACCTCCATTCGGATACGGAGAGTATAGGAAAATCATGGTCTATAGTGCCCATGATACTCCTCAAAGCACTTTCCATGTCGCCAAACCGTTTGAGACAGTAAAAAGATGAGTTCCATCTAGTGGGAACGTCTTGAATTAGTTTAGAGGGCTCCTCGTTTCTTGCTTTGAAATATTCTTCAAGTTTGTAATTTCCTACATTGCTCTTCTTGAAGAAACGAACTATGCCTCTCACTTTCTCCAGCAGCTCTTGAACACTCTCTAGCGCCTCCTTCATTACTAAATTTAGAGAGTGTGCAAAACATCCAAAATGTTTTAGTTTTAAAACTTTTTTGATTGCATTTTCAGCATTTGAGGCATTGTCCGTTACAAAAAAGTTTACTTTTTCAATTGGCACGTTCCACTCTTCCAAAATTTCTTTTATGGTCTGCCCCAGGTTTTCCGCTGTGTGCCTCTCTTTAATCTCTCTGCAGCTTAATAGCACAGATTTCTGCTGGAAGTCCTCAGTTAAAAAGTGGACAGTCACTGCAATGAAGCTTGTTGCTGTGGTGGACGACCAGCAGTCTGACGTTGCGCAAAATGAGAGTCCACTTCGAAGCTCTTCGCGAATAACGATCGAGAGTTCCTCAAATTTGGCTGGAAGGAGTGTCTTTGAAAATATTTTCCTTGAAGGAATTTGGTACGCCGGGTTTAACTCATGGACTAACTCCCGAAAGCCCTTGTCTTCAACTATTGAAAACGGCTGAAGATCAACATACATCATTTTCAATATAAGGCTGTCAATCTTTCGTTTTTTTACAGCTCCAATTATTTTTGTTAGCAAAAAGTCCTGCAAAGTTCCTTGACTGGTGTTGCTTGTTGCGTTGCTTGTTGAAGAATCCGGTATTTCGACAGTTACTGGTGTTGCAATAGGTGTCGAAGCTTGATTTTTTGGGTAGGTTAAATTGATTGTAGGGTGTTTTCGTTGGTAGTGCTTTTTTAAGTTGGTTGTAGCTCCTCCTTTGATGGAAATTTTTTGTTTGCAAATGTTGCAAACAGCAGAGTCGGGTACTTTGGGGTTTTCTGAGAAATGATCCCACATAAAGCTCCTTTTTTTTGATGCCATAACTTTTGGCTAGCCTAATATAATAACCAAAAATTTAAATAAGTACTATCAATAAATAACAATCTCGATCTCTGTATTTAAGTTCATGTTACCCTTAAAATATTGAGCTATATGTGTATATAAAAATTTCTCTAAAATTAATTTATAGAAAAATATTATATAGCTCCAATAGGGGCTACATTATTATGTGAATTTATGTGTTCTATTCTATTTATTTAACTTAAAAAAAATTACATACTTACTGTTGGTTGTAGAATTAGTTTACACAACGAATTTAAATTTCCAACTAATTTAAAGTTGATAAAAAGTTCCTAGAACAAGCCTCACTGAAAGCACAAATACAAATCAGCTGTTAAAATCAAGTCGCTTGTCGCAGGCATAGCAGATTGTAGCACTGCCTCTCAGCGAAAGTACCGAGTACCGACATATTCTGAGAAGTAACGAAATGTATCGCATCGTTACATTAGAATACTCGGTACATGTAACGAATTCGATACAACCGACCCATCACTAATTAATATCTGAACTAAGTACGAAATACGATAATTGTTTGATAACATTTGTTTATGCGAAAGGAATTGTCTTTGCTAACTTCGAATATAAGAATTTTATGGAATGACACTTTCTGCAAATATGTGACAATTGTGATTTTTTTTGTAGTAAAAATCTAGTATTTCCAGATGTGAGAGACTATGAACGACATAAAAGTACATGAACGCTGAAAAATAACCGCACCAGCAACATATTGCAGGAACCATGTACGTGTTTGCAAGCATTGATTTCGTGAATTGAAGATCTGCTGCTGTTTGTTTCTTTATTGTCTGTCACGTTTTAGTTTTCAGCAATTTTCAACAAACAAAACCACATTTGGGTCACAAAAACACATATTATAACCTATTAATCATTGTGTTCCAAACATGTTATATTGACTCGCAAACACAATGTGTTTGGACACAAGCATACTATATTTGCGACAAGCTACAAACACATTACATTTGCATCCATACAACAACAAAAAAAAGAAAAGTTTTCAGCGTGTGGTTATTTTCCAAAACAACCGCTGTAGCAACATATTGCAAGAATCATGTACATGTTTACAAGCGGTGTTTTCGTGAATTGAAGATCTGATTCTTTTTGGACCTTTATTGTTTGTCACGTTTTTGTTTTCAGCAGTTTCCGACAAGCAAAGTCACATTTGGGTCCCAGCATGTTATATTGAATAGCAAACAAAATTAGGGTGTTCACAAGTGTGTCCTAACTGTTGTATGTGTCGTATGTATGTACTAAAGTTCTACAACAGTTGTACAAATGTAGTAGATTTTTTCCATACAAATGTGTTGTACGAAAGTACAACTTTTGCAAATATGTTTTTGCGGTGTAATAAGTGATCAGCTGATACCATTTGACGTTTTTCAGATTTTAGTAGGGCGTATTGAAGAAGGTGGCTGCACCAACACAGCTGATCGAGTTTGTTTATGTTCACCTCATAATTACAGTAATCAAAAACTGAAAACCGGTCCACCGCTGGGGTAGAATATATAATTTTAAGCTGAAAATGTAAGTTACAAAAGTATGGGAAAGATTATATATTAGGAGTTATGGGCGTTCAAAGTTCGGATACTATCATGTCTACTATGTATTAAAATGCGTCTAAACGAATTTGTCTGGCAGCTTTTTTGGACAATATAAGGCAAACCAAAACAAAAAATAAATTAAATGAAAATGTTCGATAACTCGCTTTGTTATCGAAATCTCGGCCGTTCAAATTTTGAAAAATTATCGAAAAAAGTTTTTACATTTTCCCAAAATCCAAAAAGTCCAGAAATGCAAATTAAGGAACAGAGGTATTTCTCTCCCTGGTCCCAGAGCCCGACCGGACGACTCGAAATACAAAATAATATTCCGACAGTAAAAAAATCGTGCGACAAAAACCCCCCGTTATCCGGACTTTGGAGGCCCATACCTCCTAAACTAGGGATTTCCCCCAACTTTTGAATTTAACATTTTGTGCTGAAAATCGTGTGTTCTACCCCCTTCCTCATAACATATTTGATACGACAACAAGATATAAAGTCGACCTGTTCCTTATTATTACTATTAAATGCAAATATGTGTGAAATTTTGAAAAGAAAATACTAAAAAGAATCATGAAGTAATATAATTTATGTTTTTTCTATAAAAAACTATTTTTTATATTACACATGTGTCTCAAAAATTACACTTTCCGAAACAACTGAAAACCCGGTTTCTGGGATAGGCGCGTTCCTGAATTCTCACAATCAGCTGAGTATTTATATCAAGTGGAAGCATTAGCACAGCTGATTTCAGTATTTTCATTCCGTTGTACCTGGCAACTGTCAAATTCATATGTATTTTGTTGGTGTACATTGGTTGTTTACTTGTATTGTTGGTATACATACATACACACAGCCTGTTGTTTTTGCTTACAATTACAACAACGCCTTCTTCAATACTCCTTGGATTGTAGTATATGCATTTACGACAGGGTGTTCACATACATATGTGCTATTGGAGGCCTTATATTTTCTTACAACCTACAACCTTAGTACACCTTGTGAATTCCCTAAATGTATTTGGACACAAGTATAATATATTTGCGACAAGCTACAAACATGTTATATTTGCATCCAAACAACAAAAAAAGTAAAATTTTTCAGCGTATGGCTATTATGAGACACTGACTAAGTCGTTACAAATCGGTTATTTATACCACTTCATACGATTCCAGAACCGTCTCATTCGTAGTAAGTTGGTATGAGGTAGCTTTTCAACTTGCAACTACAGCATACTTTTAGGCGTAACTAACATTAGGTAATCAAGCTTCAATATCCAGCGCGAACTGTTTGTTGATATTCTACTGTTATTTTCGCATAAATTTTAGTTAAGTTACATGAACTGCGATCAAGTAAAATTTACATTATTTAAGTGAAAATTCTTAGTTTCTTTAATAATTTGTCGTTTCAAGATCAATAACTATTAAAAATTACCTATTCTATGAAAAAGTGAATTTTAATAGAACATGTTTAAAAAAAATATAGAGCCTGTTCGCAAATGCATCACTGCTCTGCATCTGATGCGCAGCACGTTCGTAAATGTAAACTAATGAAAAATTGCACGTGACCATGTTCGTAAATGCAACAATGCATCATCAGATGCGTAAACTTTTTGCAAATTTGCGTCATAGAAATGTATGATGCACAGAATGAGTAGGTTCAAATTTTGTTTATATTTTAATTTGTTTCATTTTATTTATTGTTTAATTTAATTATTTTTTTTATTTTATTTGCTTTAGAGAACTGGTAGATACCAAATTTTCATGGATAATTGTATTTCATTGTCGTCCAATTTGCATATTTAATTCAACACGAAATTGTCCATTGTATCGTTCTTTTTGCACACGAACTGCGCATTGAAAAGGCATTTTCATCAGCTGATTGGCATCAGTGATGCCAGATGCGTAGCAGGTGCGGAGCAATAATGCGTTTACGCATAGACCCATACAGCGAAATTGATTATTATAGTAGGTGTTTGCGCATATAGCTATTTTAATACCCACCAAGGCATTTCATCAGCAAAAACATAATAGTGGTCTTCATGAAAGCTCGAAAGAACCTCGTAAACTCGAAAAGATCGTAAACTTGCACAGCAAACGTCAAAACAAACAAATTTCCCATACAAAGCGACTTGCTCAAAAGTGGAAAGTTTTCGAGGCAAATTTGCTCCGCAAACGTGGGATGGAGAAACGTGTAAACTTTTGACATTTCGTTGTCATCTGACTAGGATGGATAAATAAGGTGATAGCACTAGAACAGTAGAAAAAGTACACATACATAATACATGCAATTGCTACTGCTACCACCTTATGTATCCATCTTGGTCAGCTGATATGGTTTTGAGCACAACTACGCTGAACAACTTTACTTGGTGCCTCATGCAACGATGCGAGGGAAACTTGCGCTGAGCAAAAGTTCTCGGCTTTCACGTTTGCATGAATGCCGCTATTATGGAGATAAACAAACCGCAACTTAGCGAGAATTATCTCTTCTCTCATCTGATATCTGTATTTTGGTTGTTGTTATGATAGAAATATAACTTGTTTATTCCTTTTTTCAAATGTAGTATACTTGTGTCCAAACACATTGTGCTTGCTATTCAATATTACATGTTTGAGACACAATAGTTAAGAAGTTATAATGTATGTTTTTGTGACCCAAGTGTGCCTTTGTTTGTGGAAAGCTGCTGAAAACAAATACGTGACAACAGACAACAAAAAAGCAGCAGTTCTTGTTTAGCTGGTCCAACTTTATATGTTTATAAAAATTAATCACAGGACCAGCACACTTTACTTACTGACTGACTTCTTGAATATTCGTTTTGATATAAAAGAAATCAAACCAAACTAAACTTATTTAGAAAAATATTGCGACAATAGAATGGACAACAAGTGCAACAAATGTCGGCACTTGGTGTGACAACGATGTTCACAGTTCCCCGCCACTGTTACTCAGCAACAGCCGATTTCGCGTTCCGAGAGCGAAACAGCTACAAAGTAAAGTGCAACAAAAATGCGGAAATGTTTTTTGCACAATTTAATTCTAAAGTCATTTCTTCGCTAACATAAAATGTGAAATGAAAAATGAAAAATGTAAAATGCAAATATGTAAATCTAGAGAGAGAGAAAAACACTTCAGTATGGCTGAATAACAAAATAGTTTGCATTTTTATTAATTCAATTAAAAATAAAAATACAACAAAAACAACAACTGTGTAGGATTTGCATCAATTGCCGGTCATCCGTTGCACGAATCTACTACTTGAATTGTGCATCGCATCAAATCAAATCGTATCGAATCGATGTGACGGCTATATAAATTTCTCAATAAACAACATTCTGTCTTAATATTTGAGGAATTAAGATAAAAATAAACACTTTACCATAAAATTAAAATCAACTCTTCAAGATCGTTTTAATCAAAAAAACAAACAAATAAAAAAGATCATACATTAAAATCCAAATGTTTATTTGTTTGACAATAATAACAACAACAACAATAAGCTAGAAACTGTCATTAACATTTATCATAAAAATTCGAAAAATATATTTTTTTTAAACCATTCCCTTCTCTCCTATCTCTGCGGCAGTAAAGCAGTTGAAGTCTTGATTTAACCAAGAAAGAAAAAGTAATAAAATCGGAATTATCTTTCAGCATCTATTGTTTTTGTTTGCTGGGCGGCTTTAAAATTTAAATCACGTTTTTGGATACCAATCTTTCTTTCATACATATGTATACAGTCAGGGGCAAAATTGTAACAGGGTCGACACAGTTTGGAAATAAATTTGTATATTTTAAATATTTGATTAAAAACAACAACAAATAATTAACTAAATCAATTCATTTTTCTCTCGTGAATAAAAACAAAATCAATTTTAATCCTATGTTGATGTACACAAAGTGCCCAGTAAATATTCTAAAAAATACATGTGTTACAATTTTGCACTCTGGTTTTATGTTAATTGAATTGTTTTCTGAATCAATATTTTGCGCAGTAGCCTTTAGATTTTTTTAGAGCCTGTATACACAATTTTGCCGTCATATCCGCTGCTCATTTGCGCCTTTTGAAGCATCTGGGTACTTGGCGAACTGAGATTTTATGTAACACCGAAAGGTTTCGATCGAGGTTAATTCCGGTGACTGTGCTGGCCATTTCATAGTTGTAAATTGTTGACTATTGAACCAGTTTTTAACGATTTTGGTCGAATGTTTTGGGTCGTTGTCATGCTGAAAAATCACTGTTTCAGTATAAAGACCCTGTTTTTCTATTATTTGACAGATTAGGTACTTTTTAATGCCCACAAATTACAACAACATGACAAGCTTTAACCTGAATGAGTAAATCTTAAGCCCATGCAGGGGATTTCTCAAAAACGATGTACTATGCTAGACAGTGAAGATTTCTCTTCACTCTAATGCCAACAAACAAAACGAGTGAAGCGTTAATCATTCTCTGCTCTCTCTCTCTCGTACTCTCTTCATTGAATATTTCAATACACGAGCATCTTTTTGATAGTGTTATTGTATCTAACTATACAAATGACAACCATGTTGAAGTAAAATTACATAAACTATGCAAAGCGTATGAAATAATCAAGATATGACGCGCGACATAAATGCCTTTGAGTGAATTTCTAGCACTTTTGGGTTTCTTTTTACCAGGGTTGCAAAATTGTGCACATCTTCTGGTCGTTTACTTCTTGATCGTCTTCTGGTTTCTAAAAGAGGATGTACAGGTAGAAAAGAAAAATAGTACGCAATTTGTAACCAAAAAGTCGACGCGATTCAGTCAAACTCATTTCCCTCTCGCGTCAAAAATTGATTACTTCATACTTTTTGTAATTTTATTTAAACATGGTTTCTCTTTGAGAAACCCAAAAAGAATGTACAAGTAGAGTGGACAAAACCGCCGCAATTTGGCAACCCTAGTAGAAGAGATCCAAAAAAGTTGATGCGATTCACTTAAACGCATTTTTCCCGCGTCATAACTTGATTATTTCACAGATTTTACATACTTTATGTAATTTTATTTAAATATGGTTGGAATTTCTGTAGTTAGATACAATAACATCATCAGAAAACTGCTCGTGTATTGAAATATTCAACGAAGAGAGTAGGAGAAAGAGCAGACAAACGACGCGCTTCACTCGTTTTCTTTGTTGGCATTCCACTCCATGAGTAATTTTTCTTCTCTATGCCATAGTTCCTTTATGGGTTTCGATGGCACAGCTGATCGAAAAGGTACTAGGAAAATGATGTAGAATGAGAGGCCAAAGAAGACATAGAAATTATAGACCATGCAGCAAACTAAGTTTAAATAGTGTTTGACTGACACTAATTAATGACAGCTAAATTATGTTTTATGTTGTTTGCATCGAACAAAAATACGCATTCCCTTTTATTTTTGTCCGTATTATGTCCAACCAAAGAGTAACATACAACAGCAACTCGAACTCGATAAAATGGCCTACAACCTCGTCGTCGTCAAGAGAACGTGAAGAGAGGGATAGCGGTTATTTCTCTATGACCCATATTAGACTATTAGTTGAAATGGAACGATTCGAGGAGAGACAAATGGAATGAAACACTCTTCCATGTGAAAGAAATCGTCACCCTTTTCAGCTTCATTGAATTGATGATATTTTTAACATCAATCTTCATGATTGAAATAATTAGTGGGATCGATTCAAAATATGGACGTAGAATTGAAAAAACAAAGAGAAAAAAAAACTAGTAGAATATTGAAATTAAATGTATAATAGAAAATAGTGCAATGGACAGCAAACAATATTCATGCTATGAACATTTTTTATGTGGTCTTATACCCTATTATTGTGGATTTTCCACGATGAATAATATTCCAAAGAGTATGTAGTAACAATCAACTTACATCAAAATGATGACCAATTTACATCAAATTGATTGAAAACTTACATCAAATTGATGACAAGCATACATCTAATTGACGAAAAATGTGCAGGAAAATAATGAACTATTTACATCAAAGTGGTCAAAAATTTACTTCAACATGATTGGCCGTTGGTGGTGCAATGGGTAGTGTGCGCGCCTCTTGTACATGAGACCCTGGTTTCGATCCCTGCTCTGACCACGTTAAAAATTTCTTTCGGCGGCGGTCACCTCGCCTAGTCACGGCGACACTATCGACTATTTAGCCATGAAAAAGCTTCTCAAAATACCGTTCGAAATCGGTGTAAAAACTGTAGGTCCCAATCAGTGAGTGAAAAATTAGAAAGCGCACAGCTCCCTGGTTGTGAGAAGCTCTCCCCAATCCCTTCATGGGATGTATTGGGAAACGATTTTTTTTATGATGACGAACAACATCAACTAAGTGTAACGTTGTCGTTGAATCAACATAAACTATTTATGAAATATGGTTGAAAGATTGACGATATGTTCTCAATTCAAAGAAATGTGTCGCGGGTTGAAAAATGAGGAAATGTTTTATCAAATTGATGGAGAAATTCATAAGTTTCATGCAACTTTTTCTTTCAGTGTAGGGAATGCAAAAACATCTGTCTGCAAAGTGACAAAAAACAAAATACAACAGATATAAAACAGATGTATCAGAACTGTCAAAATATTTTTTGCAAATCGTTCTCCTCTAGTTTACACTATTCCATTCGCTTTCATCAAATGAAAATGTTGACATATCCAACGAGTTTCTCTAATAGTCTAACACGGTCTTTAGCTGTGACGGAATGTTCAACGTTAAACGAACCACACACTTGTCATTCTTGAACATGAGTTTGGTCGATAACTTTTTGTCTGACTGATGAATTTGAAAAACTACATATTACCAAAAAATTTTGTGAACATGACAGTGATGCTAAAATCTTCGATTACATTCTAATTTCGTATCAAGAAGGTGGGTAAACCAACGATAAACATCAACGATAGCTGATGCTCGTGCTCGTGAATGGCAAGTCTGTGGTTCGCTTAGGTTCAATGATAGAGTAATACTTAAGAGTTTCCATTACTCTCTTCGTTGCCTCTTCATGACGACGAGGTAGTAGGCCATTTCTTAGAGTTTTAGTTGCTGCTGTCTTTTACCAATTTTACACTTTCGTTGGACATAAAACGGACAGAAATCATAGGGAATGCGTATTTTGGTTCAATGCAAACAACATAAAACATAATTTAGCTGTCATTAGTGTCAATAAACACTATTTAAAATTAGTTCATGTCTTCTTTGCTCTCTCAGTCTCCATCATCGGCCTAGTACCTTTTCGATCAGCTGTGCCATAGAATCCCCCTGGTTCAATATGAGAAATTTGTTTACGCGTTTCATGGCGTATCCCTGACACAACTCATCGACTAAGTATTAGGAAAATGATAGAGAACAGAGTGGATGAACGAGAGAACGAATTGCTCTGTGGGTGTTTTTTTGACACATTTTCTATCAGGAGAGCAATTTGTATCTTCTCTTTTCATCAAATGACAGGTAGCAAAAACAGTTTTATCTGTCTCTCTTAAGACCTCTCTATCTACCTATGTAGTTACCCAGCTTTGCGGTGTTGTAGTATTTGTTTTGTTATGAACAAATAACGAAATATTTGTTTTTCAAATCAATGACTCAGTTTGTTAAAACAATGAATCATTTCATAAAAAACACCACAACCATTAGACAATTTCTTTGGGTCAATTAACTACAAAGCAATTCATTAATTCCTCAGTTGTTATATTTTTGTGGATGATGACAACAATAAGTGTTTTTTTGTTTTATATTACATTTTTTTAAATTTAAATATTTTGAAAACTGCGTAGTTTCAGTTTATGCTCTATAACCACAAACTATTGCGTAAATTCACTTTTTTTTCTTCATCTTCGTCAACTTCACTAAGTATCTGACTTGCATAGAATCGAATCAAATCGAAAACGAAAACAATTTATCTATTCAATCCATGGGGAGGAATATTAGAAACGCAATTCCGGTGCAAAAATACATACATATTTCAAAATATGCAATAAAAATATACTGACAGCCATAAAGACGTGATTAATTTGACAACACAAGTCCCAGAGAGTTACGTTAAAGGGGATTATATCAAAATTAATAATTTAAAAAAACGAAACTATATCAAAGAGATTGAGGATTGAAGAATTAAATAGAATGAAGTAGACCGTACAAATTTCGAAGTGATTTGTATTCTCTTGTGAATATAACAATACATTTGTTTCATTGGGATTTTTGTTGGGAAATTTATATAAATTGCACAACTGTCAGAAGTGTGTAAAACTGTCAAAACTGTTTCCTATGTTTGCTCTTTTCTTGAATTGCAAAATCAACGCTCTTCACATAGTAAACATGAATCGTAGTTTCTGGAATAATTCCAATGAATTACTTTATGCCGATTCATGGCATCCAAGCAAATTTTCATTACAGCAAAATCTTGACTATGCACAGTTTTTCATTAGTGCTCTCACTGCTTCTCCAAATGCAATGTCTTCATTAGCACATTGGTTAGTTGTAATACTGCACAGAATAAACGATTGCCCAAAAACAATTAAAACTTTGTTCAAATACAAAAATCCAATCCAATTACTTTTTAATTGAGCCAATTTCTCGAGCAATTGACTGAAAAAATTTAGGCAAAAATCAGGAATTAAATAAATAAAATTGACACCAATTACTATTTCACTAGGGTCAATTATTTGTGTACTTGAAATTACAAAATAAACTTTAAATCAGATTTAGTTGGAAAGTGTTTTGAAAATTCTAGTGCTAGTATGTGTTGAAACAATTCTCATTAAGCTGAGTTTTGTTTAGCCCTATAAGATGTGACGATAAACGAAAAATTCATGTGCGGAAGGCACCTCATTAGATGTCTGTGTGAGCATCGATTAGATGTCTGTGTGAGAATCGATTAGATGCCTGTGTGAGCATCGAAATATAGCGACTCACTTATTGAATTGTAATTATCGTCGTAATAGTATTGATTATGGATATAATTGAAAAATAATTAAAGCTTCGATTAACTTTGTACTCAACAAAAGTACACATTTAATTGAAAATATTACAAGGTATTGATTAACTTCATTCTCAAACTGATATTAAATTTAATTGAAATATATTCAATTACTTGTTTACTTATCCTTATGGACTTGAACCAGTCTGCTACGCTGATGACGTTATAATACTTCTTAGGGGAAAGAATCCCAATCAATTATGCAGAGTTGCCGAGAAGGCACTGAGTTTAGCATATAACTGAGCACAGCTAAGGGGCTTAAATATAAACCCGGACAAAACGGAAATATGTCTGTTCACAAGGAAGACGAAAGAGCCACGATTCCTGGGAAAGACAATTAAAATATCCGATAAGGTTAAATACTTAGGGGTAATCTTAGATCGGAAACTGAATTGGAAGCACCATATAGAGTACAGGACCAATAAGGCCTACAGATGCTGGTGGCTATGCAGAAGGGCTATAGGATCCAAATGGGACCTCCAACCGGATATAACACACTGGCTCTACAGAAGCGGAATCAGGATCCTACTAACATATGTTTCTATAGTACAGTGGACGGCAGTTAAGAGGAAATGTAACATCGCAATACTGCAGGGGGTTCACAGAATGTGCTGCATTGGTATTAGTGATGCAATAAGAACAACCTCGAAAAGAGCCATGGAGACTATTTTATGTATTCTACCAATCGAGATTATAATCAAATACGAGGCCGCCCTTGCGGCAAAACGCCTACAGGCAACAGGTGAATGGATCAACAGGGATCTTACGTCAAAACACCAACGAATAATTGGGGTAGTAGTCGGGTACACGCAAGACACGAGTGAATCTGACCGAATACCTGAGCTAAGGGTTAAGGCGAATTGCGGGACTTTAACGCCAACTAGAGACGCCTTGCAGAATGGGACCCTGGTACAAATGCCAAATCGGAATCGCTGCTACACGGATGGCTCAAAGCTAATGGGAAAGAACGGGTCTAGGATTCTTCATTGAAAATTCGGCAACCGAATCCCATCTACGCCTCCCAGATCATAATACAAACTTTCAAGCGGAAGTTCGGGCAGATAATACAAACCTAACCGAGGCAAATATCTTCACGGATAGCCAAATGGCAATCAAGGCAATATCAGCGGAAACTGTCAAATCTAGAACGGTTCTTGACTGTAAGAAGGTGACAAACGATTATTCTATGCACGGCAGACCCAACATCATCTGAGTGCCGGGGCACAGCAGAATATTCGGCAACGATCGAGCGAGCCTCCTAGCAACGAAAGCCAGGAAACTCCAAACGCTGAGCCTAGAGGGAGCGAAACCCTTTGGGGTGGCAAAGGCTGAGTTGAGTAAATGGGCGGAGTCGGCACTTATAGTCCAGTGGAACCAGGAATCAGTAGGCAGGATGACGAAGATTCTATGGGGAGACCCAGATGGATTGAGGACAAAAGGTTTGCTGAAACTGGGAAAATCTGAAATGAGCAAGATGATGGGAGTCTTAACCGGGCATTCGGGATTACGGGCTCACCTGTACCGTATTGGCCTAGTGGCGAATAGTGAGTGCAGGACATGCATGGAGGACGTTGAGACGGTGGAGCAGTTCTTATGCCACTGTCCGGCATTCACACAAGCTAGATCCGGATATCTTTCGGACAGTACGATACCGGACATGACCAAACTTGTGGGTATGGACTGGAACAACGTAAGGAATTTCGTGAATAGCACCGAATTCCTATAAGAGATATCGTAAATTAGTAGGGTAAACTTGGAGCTCACAACAGGTCGAATCAGCGGCTTAAGTGTATGTCTACTGACATGGGGAGGTTTAGAGTGCTCCTTTTTGAACGCTCAACATCGCACCCCTCTTTTCAAACTAACTAACTATTTACTTATCCGGTCTCGAACAACGCTTGACTATGTCAATGTCGGGATATAGCTCATACAGCTCATGGTTCATGCGTCGCCGATACTCGCCGTTGTGCACTATAGGGCCATAAATTTTTCGGAGTATTTTTCTCTCGAAGACTCTTACAGATGTTTCGTCTGCTTGCGATAATACCAAGGATTCTGCGCCATAAAGTAAGACAGTTTGTATAAGAGTCTGCTATAGTGGGACTTTTGTCACTCGAGAGAGGGCTTTATCTCTAAAGTGCTTGCTTAGCCCAAAATATTATCTATTCGCAAGCACAATTCTCCGCCTGATCTCAAGGATGACGTGGTTGTTTTTGTTTACGGCAGATCCGAGGTATCTAAATTCGTCAACCACCTCGAAATTATAACGGCTATCAACGTTCTCGCTTTGGTCTAATCGCGTGGAGGACCTGCACGTTAAAACCATTAATTTTGTCTTGTCCTCATTTACTGTCAGACCCAATTTTGCTGACTCTTTCCAAATTCTCGAAAATACTACTGCAACTCCTCGCAGATTTCGCCCAATGATGTTTAAATCATCAGCACACGCGAGCAGCATGTGACTTTTGCTGCTGATGATTTTATTCATGTCGACTGCAGCTTTTCTCATAATGATTTCCATTAAGATGTTAAAGAGATCGCACGATAGGGTGTCGCCTTGTGTGAGGCCTCGCTTAGTTTCGAAAGCTTCGGTAAGATCCTTACCAACTTTCGCTGCGTATTTGGTGTTCCTCTACGTCATCCTGCAAAGGCGTATGAGTTTTGCAGGAAAACCAATCTCAGTCATTGCTTTGTGGAGTTTCTCTGCTTTGTGGAGTTTGAGAAGCTCGATAGTGGCGCCATCACTAAGCGAGGCGACCTCCGTCTAAAGAAATTTAAGGTGGGCAGAGCAGGAATCGAATCCACGTTATCATGCACAAAAGCCGCGCACACTACCATTGCACCACCGACGGCCACATGGCCGTTCTTACATTCCAAGGGTTATCGAAAGCCGCCTTATAATCGACAAATATATGTGGCCGTCGGTGGTGCAATGGTTAGTGTGCGCGGCTCTTGTACATGAGAAGCCTGCTCTGACCACCTTAAAAAAAAATGTCTTTCGGCGGCGGTCACCTCGCATAGTGATGGCGACACTATCGAGTATATAGCCATGAAAAAGCTTCTCAAAATACCATTCGGAATCGGTGTAAAACTGTAGGTCCCAATCAGTGAGTGAAAACTGGAATGCGCACAGCTCAGTGATTGTGAGAAGTTCTCCCCGGTCCCTTAATGGGATGTAATGGGAAACCATTTATTTTTATTTATTTATATGACAGGTGTCGAGTTGTTTTTCGTGGGTCGTGTCCAGGATTTGGAGTAGCGTGAAAATCTGGTCAGTTTTCGATTTTCCAGGCAAATGGAATCAGGTCATGGTCCAATCAGGTCACCGATAATTGGTTTTAGTCTTTCGCATATTGTACTTGATAGAACCTTCTACGGGTAAAAGGCTTGTTCCACAATAGTTGCCACATAGTCTCGGGTCACCTTTTTTAAATACGGGATATAGCTCACTGAGACTCCAATTGCCGGGCAGGCATTCATCTAACCATTTTTGGTAATGAGCTGATGCATGCACCTTATCAGCTCATCGCCGCCAGCCTTGAACAGCTCCGTCAGTAATCCATCGGCTCCTGCGGCTTTGTTGTTCTTAAGCCGGGCAATAGCTGTTCTGACCTCGTCTTGGTTAGGTTGTGCTGTGCACAACTGCAAATGAGATTTCCGGCCTTGGCTTTACTGAAGGGGGGCACTGAACCATGCCCATTAGTTCCGTTTTCGATTTTTTTGTAGAATTTTCGTGCTTTGTTCTTCCTTCTGTATGTCTCAATGTGATAATTCTTTGCATTTTCTCCACTGCCGTTTCTGACGCCTAAAGAGACGGTTTACCTTCTTTCTTTCCCTATACCGCTCAGTCGCAGCTCGCGTTGCAATTCACTGAAGCGTTGCCATACGTGCAGCGTTCTTTTCATCATTTGTTATGCGACACTCTTCATCGTACCATGGTTTGTTGCGAAGCGCTGTTTCAAAACCAAGTACGGTTGCGGTTGTCGCGGCAGTTTTGGCGTAGAATACGTCTTACCTTACGGTATGAGGAGTCATGTCAGGTTTTTATTGTTGTAATCTTTATTTCATTGAATTTGAGGAAACGGCTAGATGAATTTTTTTAAAATTTTTTTTGTAGGTAAATGAAGATGTTATCTTTCGTTTGATATACATTTCATATTGGTTGATATATTTCTAGTATTTTAATTTCTCAAATGAAAATTGTTTAAACACATACACTCAAACATATGTGTGGTGTTTGGTTGAGTGTTTTTGGTTGCTCAACATTGCTTAGGAACATGTATCTAGTAAAAAGTGAAACGAACAGCAAGCTAATGTTGCTTGGCAACATGTATCTAGTAAAAAGTGAAACGAACAGCAAGCTAATGTTGCTTGGCAACATGTATCTAGTAAAAAGTGAAACAAACAGTAAGCTAACGTAATAAAGCTTTTTTGCGAAAGCTTCAATAAAGCTGTTGTAACATTAATTTTGAATTGTAAAGCGTAAAGCTTTCACACAACGCTCGAATAGGTAAACTCGATAAGGTAAACCTTTTTTAATATTAGGGCGGCCCTCTCAACATTCGCAGAACTTATTTCAATAGTTTAACGTAGAATACGCCATCCGATAAGACATAAAACATATATAACAATAAATGATAAATAATATAAGCAAATGAATTTATTGTTATATATGTTTTCTGTCTTATCGGATGGCGTATTCTACGTTAAACTTAATGGCCGTGTCTCTGACATAGCCTGCAGGGACAGTCCGTGGCCGAAGGCCTCGGACAACTGTCTGCTGTATTTTTTTATAGGGTCGGAAAGGGTGGGTTTTGTGGCAAAAGTTGCGTGAACTTCCTTGATTAGGCTTTGGATACGTCTGGTAATTGCAACTGTGCGATTTCCAGATTTCTGCGCCTGGTTTCGTACGATTTTCACTCTACTTAATCTTGTCCGAGCCTTTGCTGATACCAGGTTTAGAAATAAAATCTCGGAAATTTTCACTAGCACCCAAACGCAAGAAACATTAGCCAAAATTTATTTTTTCGTCATAAAATCAATCATAACAGGAATGACATTGTTCAATAAATTTATGAAATCTAGAAATTTTCATATAAAAAAATTGAGAACAATAATGAAAATTTAACATTTAATCAATCAGGATTATGGAGCTTTTTGTTTGAACTGATTTAATGAATTCTAGGTTCAACTAAGCCAATTCCTATTCCTAACATGCATGACGCCAACTCAAATAGTGAAGCGACACCAAACTTATCACCAAATCAAATTGAATGTAAATAACTTATTTTTGTTTGGTTTTCCATAGACATAAAGTGCAATGGAAAAAAAGTACGTACTATCATGGAGCAGGCGGGTCTGACGGAAATGACAAGTGTTGATTCTGGTTCTGGTTCTGCACTCATCGTCGCTATTTCTCGTAGTATCATTTTACATTTAATCTTGTTTTTGTGTTCAATGTTCAGTTAATATTTGTTTAGTTAAGTTGTTGAGTTTATTAGCATTTCATTATCTTCTTCCTAGCGTTCACCGCCCTTTGTCCAACCCCTCAGTGCCCCATTTTTCCATATTTAAAGTCTGTATTCTATAAAAAGTTATCACACCAAATCGGTTTCTTTGTTTGAACTTTCTTTAACGCTGCAGACGTAACGTTGTGTTGCGTTACGTTACAGTAATCCGTAACTCTAACAGCAAGCAACGTTTGTGTTAATGCATAAGAAAAAACCAGGGTTGGAATAGCTAATATATTAATATGATACGAAGGCCTTTTTAGGCTGTCATGACAATTTCTGGGTTGGTGATGGGGAGTTAAGGAAAGTATCGTTACTTAGTTCTAATACTAATTTACTATTGTTTATCGATATTTTTACTCAACATTATTTAAATAAAAACCTATACATTTTTCGTAAGTAATGATAGTTTTCTATTGGTATCGTTATATTTTACTCGACCGTTTTTGTACACGAAAACTATTAAATTTTTCCTGCTCGTTCGTCAATCAGGAGCATGAACAGGTGTTATCGGCAAAATTACAGTCCTTCCAATACAATATTGAAATCGATTTGATTAGCATCACTATCCTAATGGTGAAATAGTCTAATAAGCTTGATTCCTTTTGATGACCCACACAAAAAGCTATCGCTTTAGGTCATGCTTAAGGCGAACCACAAACATGTCATTCATGAGCATGAACATCAGCTATGGTTGATGTTTATTGTTGGTTTACCGCCCATGTCGATACCAAATAAGAATGTAATCGAAGTTCTTAGCATCACTATCATGTTCACCAAATTTAATGGTAATATTTTTTAAATTCATCAGTCAGATAAAAAGTTATCGACGAAGCTCATGCTCAAAAATGACAAGTGTGTGTGGTTTCAATACGTTTAGTATCAATACTTTTGACGTGAAACTTTTGGTGTCAATACTGTTTGTATCGATACCTTTGGTGTCGATACTTTTGGTATCTATACATTTGGTGTCGATAACTTTGCTATTATTTCTTTTGGTATGGATGGTTTGGATTTCGATAACTTCGGTATCGATAATTTTGAATTGAATTATAAAATTAGTGATGTACTTGCGGTATCGCCACTTTTGAATTGATATGGTAAGGTGTCAATAATGTGCAATAACGGAATCTTTCAAAAATAAAAATTTTTGCAAAATTCATCGCGATCTCTTAACTTACATATTTTCCATGTGCCAAAGAAATGTTGTTACTTGGATGTAACAGAATTTAAATGCATTCCTTGACATATCACACGAAATATCAATTTCCTGTTTGAAATCTCGCTTACTCTTCAAAAAAAGCTGTTGAATTTTAAAACACGACAACCAAGAAATTAATTTATTTTCTGGAGAACTACAAAATTAATACGGAAAATTTAATTAAAATTTCAGTTAACTGGCTTAGTTATCGAGTTTTTCAAAGTTCAAATTTGAAAATTAATATTATTTTATTCTAGATTATACGGTAAACTCTTTTTTTCGCGATGCCTATGAAGGACATTCCCTGGCGGAAGAAATTATAAGCCCAGTAGCACAAAGCTTTACCTTGGAAAGCTGATATTGATGCAAATTTCAAACTTTAACTTTCGATAACTCGGTATCAAAACGAGTTACAGATTTTTCTATATAGTTTATTCGGCTTATTATATAAAATTCAGATCACGACCATATCACACCAAATGTCAATTTCCTGTTTGGTATCTCGCGTACTGTTAAAAAAGCTGCTGAACTTTAAAAAATTATAAGCAAGAAGTTAATTTATTTTATGGAGAACTGGCAAATAAGTTCCGAAAATTAAATTAAAATTTTCGATAACTTACTTAGTTATCGAGTTTTCCAAAGATGAAATTATGAAAATTGATATTATTTTGTATATTATACTGTTGTAGTTTTTTTTCATGATGCCTATGGTGGATATACCCTAGCGGGAAAAAGTCCGGTAGAAAAGACTGTGAAGGGACGATATTGATGCAAATTTCAAACTTTAACTTTCGATAACTCGGCAACAAAATGGGTTATAGATTTTCTTATACAGTTTATTCGGCCTATTGTATAAAATTCAGGACATGACCAGAGAGTGGAGCCGTCTTCGATTTGTTTTAATTTTTGCGCTGCCGCACAGTGGTTCGAATCGATTACCATCGGCTAAAATTCAGTATCTTTTAATCGAGTAAACATTTTTAAGTTCTATAAAACACTGGTTGTAGGCAAACAGTCAAGGACTGTTTGGAGATACTAAAATTAAAAATAAAATTAAAATATATTTTAGAAATAGAAAATATTTTTTAGAAAATACGTTTTCTTTCTGTATTTTTATAGCCAATATAGGTATATATCATTTAATACGTAAAAAAATGTAGCATATAGAAGGAGCTATATTAGACCATTAGTATCTTTGGACGAAATTCGTTTTAGGCCGTTTCAAGACGTTTGAGCCATGTCCGTCTGCCTGTCTGGCTGGCTAGCTGGCTAGCTGGTCAACACGATAACTGCCGTAAATCTTTACAGATCACAATGAAATTCTGTCAGTGACTATTGTTTGCCAATATTGAGTTTGGGATTGAAAATGGGCGTTTTAATCACGCCCCTCCCTTCTCCCATACAAATCGACACATTTAGCACAAAATCATATTTCATTCAAACCTTTCTTCTGGTAGATGTGATTAGTTTCAACTCACACACCGGTTAATAATCTGTAAATGCCTACTTAACTGGAGGAAATGGGCGAGATTGTCACGCCCATTCTGGTACCTCCCATACAAAACAGGGTGTTCGTCAGGGTTGTTAATGCGATAAATCGCGTGAAACACTTCCGACCTTAATGAAATTAGGTATAAGGCTTCACGTTATCAAACACCAATCAGCGATTAAAATAAGGGCGATTTTGCCACGCCCATTGTGGTACCTCCCATACAAAAGTTGTTTGGCCGTCTGGTTGTTCGGCACGAGAAGTCCCGCAAAACCGAACCAATCTTTATGAAAGTTTGTACTAGGCAATATTTAGTCAAATAAAACTCTCCTATAGAAAATGAGCTGTTTTACCACACCCACTTTGGTACCTCCCATATAAAAGTTGGGCGGATGACTGGTTGATCGACACGATAATTCTCGTAAACTACAACCGATCTTAATAAAATTCGGTAGCAGGCAAAATTTTGCTAAAAGCTACTATGTAATTAACAACTGACTATTGTGGCACGTCCAGTTTCGTACCTCCCATACAAAAGTTGGGCGTATTTGCGGTTTGCCGACCCGATATCTTCAATAAATCATAACCGATCTTAATAAAATTTGGTGCTGATCAAAATTTTGGCAAGCAAAAATTTTTCCCATTTTTGAACCTCGCATATAAATATTGGGAGGATACTAACTAATTTGGGTATTCAGAAATATTAAGTGCAATGTCAATCTGTTATTGAATATCATCACGTTTTTTTTATTTAAGAACTCCCACGCAATGGATAACTTAGGGTGAGGGTGTGATTAAGTCTGTTCACCCGACTGAAACTTGTGTACTGGTTTTTAAACACATTATGACGTATTTGTTCGTAATACGTCCACAAAATTAAAACTTTTTTCTATAGCAGATATTCGTTTTTTTCGGATATTGAAAATCGAAAAACTTTTATTAGTTTTTTTCCGACCAAAGAGTATGGAATTTTAAATAGAAAACAAAATGTACTCATGAAGTTGAATGCCAACAACGAAAACGAGTGAAGCGCCTCGTTTCTTCGCTCTCTCTCTCTTACTCTCTTCGTTGAATATGTCAATTCACGAGCAGTTTTCTGATAATGTTACAGTATCTAACTATAGAAATTCCAACTATGTTTAAATAAAATTACATAAAGTATGTAAAAAGTATGAAATAATCAAGTTATGACGCGAGAGAGAAATGCGACTTTTGTTCCGATTTTATTGAACTGTATCTATTACAGTTTTCGAGATATTGCTCTCAAAGTTGCTTCAATAGAAATATCTCTTTGTTGACTGTAACACAACGACTAAGTTTCGTTTATACCTAATGTAGTTTGGTTATACTAAATACTTCTAAAAATATCGTTTTTGAAAAAAAAGTTGAATTTGGATCAAGATACGTTTTGTGGGTCACAAGCCTTCGATGAATATAATACACAGTTGGAAAGGTTGATGTGTTCCCCAATTTCCTAATGTAACTTTTGCCTGCACCAAATTGAACCCTTCCGAGGGTTAGCGTCAATTTAAGGAAAAAAATTCAAAATTTGTTGTCCCAAAGACAACTATTTTTTTCTCACCAGCTGTAAAAAAGTAAGTTCGCAGCTTAAAAAAAAAAAAAAATGGTTTCCCATTACATCCCATGAAGGAATTGGGGAGAGCTTCTCACAACCAGTGAGTTGTGCGCTTTATAGTTTTATACTCACTGATTGGGACCTACAGTTTTACACCGGTTCCGAACGGTATTTTTGAGAAGCTTTTTCATGGCTAAGTACTCGATAGTGTCGCCGTCACTAAGCGAGGTGACCGTCGTCGAAAGAAATTTTAAGGTGGTCGGAGCAGGAATCGAACCCAGGATCTCCTGTACAAGAGGGGCGCACACTACCATTACACCACCGACGGCCACAGTGCAAACGGTGTGGGTGGGAAACGCGGCCACAAGTTCGCTCTCATTTTGGAATTGTTTATTCGAATCAGAGTTCATATGCTGGAGTTATGTACTACATGTCCCAAACATTCCTTACAACAAACACACCATTTAGCATACAAATTGAATTAATGCGGGTGAATTGGATTCAGGTGGTACTGAAATTCATCAAAGAGCAAACATTGGCATTTATTACAAAGTTTTTATACCTGAATACTAAAAAAATTCGCTTCAATTAAAGTCGTGGACGAATTTTATGGTCACTGAGATGAATTTTATTGGTATTGGGTCGGTTCCACTCTCTGATCAGGACGCCTTGGTTATCATACCCTTATTAGTTGGAAATTTCTCAATTGATTATTTTTTTGAAAACTGATAGTGAGAGTAAATTGATTCCCATGTCTTCCTTGGACACACACAAAGTAGAAATACAACTACAAGTGAGGACATGTTAAAAGGCCTTTTCCCCTACACCGCCTTTCGCCAATGGGTACATATATACTTATGTACGTATTTGCGTTAGTATTTGTACGTACATACATACATATGTATATATCGCAATGCCAGTTTTTTCTTGTAGTTAATACATTTGTTGACCAACCTCAACTCAACTTAACTCGACTAAAAACAAAATAAAATGAACCGAGAAAGAAAAATAAAGAAAATGTCTGAACAGAAATGCGATTTCATGGCGTGACACAGTGTCTGGTAGTTGTTGCGTCGCGTCGTCTTGTCTCAAGCGATAATGAATAAACACAATAAATCGCCGTCGTCGTCGTCGTCGTCTTCCACACTCAGTTTGTTGTTGATGTTGCGCGACGCGACGCAACTATTGTTTGTTCTTTTCTATATTTAATATTTCATTTCAGTCTCGCGATATCTTCAAAATATGAACTTCCATTATCATGAGCAGTTACTTACTCAACAAATGAATTGTTTTGTTCAAACTTCAGTAAGCAAGATAAGAAACGATAAGAGTTTCCGATATGAAAGTCCACATTCGGAGCCGAAACAGAGCTAGCACACCACTGTTGCAAATTGTAGGAGTAAATTAAATTGAATAATTGGAGAACAGGCCGCCCTTTCTTCTACAGTTGCTGACTTTGGGTCTATCTTGATTTTGGGAAAAAATTATCGTGGGTTTATGCTCATGACCGTTGGTGGTGCAATGCATGGGTAGTGTGATCGGTTCAGCCCCTCTAAAAACCATTTAATTTTCTTCTTGAAGCTCAAGAGCCTGGAGCGGAATATGGTGGGTTAAAAAATACTGAGTTCAGAATTCGACCTTTCCGCCATGTCATTCTTAGCCAAGAGCTACCTTAACTTGTCTTTTGTTAATAGGGTTGTTATTAGTTTAGTTTCACACCAAACGTAGTTAAATGGACGAACTGGCTAAACGTGTAAGAGGCCTATCGGTTGCTAATGGGAAAATATATTTAAGCAAGAATTTTATTGGCTCTTTACTCGGTGGTGCGATCGAAGTCCACCTCACAGAATTAGTTGTTTGAAAAGAGGTTGTAGCAACTGTGAATTCGGCTGTTGCCACCGAATTGCAGCTGCCGCAACCGAATTGAGGTTGTCGCGACTGAATTTAGTCCCCACAACTGAAATTCGGTTGAAGCAATCTCAACAGGCTGTGACAACCTTTAATGCGGTTGTGGCAACCTCTAATGCGGTTGTGGCAACCTCTAATGCGGTTGTGGTAACCTCTAATGTGGTTGTGGCAACCTCTAATGCGGTTGTGGCAACCTCTAATGTGGTTGTGACAACCCCTAATGTGGTTATAACAACCTCTAATGCGGTTGTAACAACCTTTAAAGCGGTTGGAACAGTATCTAATTTTGGTTATGGCTAATGCCGTTCCTTTTTATGTGGGTGTAGGTTATCCAGAGTAGCGAAGCGACCTCAAATGCGATTGTGACAACCTCGAATGCGTTTGTGATGACATCTAATGTGGTTGTGACAGCATCTAAATTTGGTTATGATTAATTCGGTTCTAGGTTACCCAGAGTGGCCACGTTGTGTATTACGAGTCATCTGTGCACCTCCTGTTGCATTTGGTGCCGGTATATATTGAAACCATAGTGCTTCTAAATTTGCCATCAGTTCAAGGCACCTGTCATACTAAGGCAGGAAGGAGTGCAGTCGTTTATTGGTCAGTGTTGGAAGATGCTGCAAAAATTTTTGCAAATGGTGACCACATAAAAGTGGAACGTAGATTCGAACGGAAAAATCATACTCTCATATTGGAAAGTTGAGGTTGGTGGTGTATTCGGTGGCGCAATACGTAGTGTGCGTGATTTTTGTACATAAGAACATGAGCTCGATCCCTGTTCTGATCACCTTATATACCATTTGACGACGCACACTGGTTCAGAATCGATTTCCATCGGCCAAAATTCAATATCTTTCGATCTAGTAAACATTTTTAAGTTCTGTAATAAACCGATTGCAGACAATGAGGCAAGGATTGTTGCGATATATCAATATTGATTGAATCGCATAGTGGGGTATATTTCTGAAAAAGTTCCAAAATTGATTACCTTTTGTTTTTTTCCGATTTCCAAGAAAACAAAAAAAAATTTAGGTTTTTTTTAATGCATTTTTAACACATTTTGACATAATTGTTCTTAATGCGCACACAAAATTAAAATTTTTTTCGTATTTCAGATATTCGCTTTTCTAAAACTTGGAAAATCGAAAAATTTTGATCTCTTTTTTCGAACTTCTTGAACTGTATCTCACCGAGTTTTAGAGATATTACACTTAATTTTCCTTTATTAAAAATAGTGATTGGGTGGCTTTAATATAACAGCTAAGTATTGCTTATAACAAATACAGTTCAGTTGTACTAAATAATTCAAAAAATTTCGTTTTTGATGAAAAATTTGAATTTGGACCAACATTACTTCTTAGCTGCAATAGCCTTCACTGAATATGGTACACAGTTGGAAAGGCTGGACTGTTCCTTAATTTCTCAGTTTAACTTCTTCTGCCGTCGTATTGAACAGAAAGAAGTTAGGGCTAATTTAATGAAAAATGTCTGATTTATTTAGGGGCTAAATGTAAATAACTATTTTTTCCTCAACAACTTTAAAAAAGTATGTACGCAGCTAACATGGTGGTAAAATTCTCTTTCTCATTTTGGTATTTTTTATACTGATCGGAGGTCATTTGACAGAGTTATGTCCCAAACATCCCTTACAACACAACATTTAGCCTGTAAATCGAATTACTGCCGTTGAATTGCATACAGGTGGTACTTAAATTCATCACAGGACATACAGTGTTATTATGATAATGTTTTAGGGAACTGCGGTTGTCTTTTTCTCGCAGACGACATGATTATTGTAGATTAGGTTGAATATTTAACGATGAGGAAGGAGGCCGGTTGACTGAAGATATCCTTCCTAGTTTTGCCGCGACGGATGCAAATCTCTTCTCTGCCCGGCAACCGGCTATCCAGCCCCTGGAAGTAATCCTTCCAGATCTCAGCAGTGATATCTTCAGATTATACGCTCACAAATAAATTTCGCTCAGAAACCAAATTTGGAGGTTGTCACAATAGAGGTTCGAGGTTGTAACAACCGATCTTTGAGGTTAGTGATGGGTGGTTCCGCGTATTTTAAGAACCGCGTCTGTCAATTCCGGTTCCGGAAAGAGCCGGATATTTGTACCGGTTGGGGGTTCTCATCAAATTGCTGTCCCAAAGAGGCTTAAGTAAAATATCTTATTTTAAGAAAATAAAATTTGATAAATATACACATTTTCTGTCGAGTCAGGTCCCGAGAAGAAACGAGTATTGGGACCGGTTCCGGTTCTCGGCAAATTGCCCAAAGAGGCTTAAGTAAAATATCTTATTTTAAGAAAATAAAATTTGAAAAAAATATACATTTTGTGTCGAGTTTGATTACGAGTAGAACCGGCTATTTGGACCGGTTCCGGTTCTCGGCAAATTGCTGTCCCAAAGAGGCTTATTTAAAAAAAATATAAATTTTCTGTCCAGTTCGATTACGAGTACAACCGTGTACTTGGACCGGCTCCAGTTCTCAGCAAATTGCTGTCCCAAATAGGCTTAAGTATAATATCTTATGACAAGAATATACAATTTTATAAAAATACACATTGTCGCACCCTCACCCGAAGGTTAACACTTTTGGTTCCTTTGGAAACGAGTCGTCATATTCAGAAACCGTTTTTCGATTTTTTTCAACCCGTTTTTTAGTTCCTGCAGAATCGTTTTTCGGTCTGTTTGGAACCGGTTTCGATTCTTTCGAGCCCGTTTTCGGTCCTTAAAGAACCGTTTTCAGTTTATTTAGACCCGTCTTTCGGTTCAGCTCCGCTCCGGTCGATCTCTGTAATGAACCGGTTCTTTCGAACCGGATTTCGAGTTTCACGAGGCTGCTACAACCGTAATATATGCTCACTTGTGCAAGTATGAGAAGTTTTACAACAATCGTACAAGTTTCGAAATTATATTGCTTAGTGATAAATGGTTGATTTTTGTTGGAATAACGTTGGGATCATTAAAGAAAGCACACTCGCTGTCGTGACTTATTTCGAACTCCGTAACTAGTTCATCATCCCATGCCCAACAAATGTTCCTGAATTGTTCATCAATCGTTTATACACAAATTCCTGTATAAAATTTACAAGTGCCTGATAGAACCGATCGAAGATCCCTAAGTACCACCTAGATATCGGCGCAAGATATTAATTTCAGTTGATTCAGCCACAGAGCAATAGCTAAGAGTCGCCATCCCTCTCTTTACGTTCTCTCGATGACGCCGAGGTACGAGTAGTAGGCCATTTCATCGAGTTCGAGTTGCTGTTGTATGTTACTCTTTGGTTGGACAGAAATAAAAGCGAATGCGCAGTTTCGTTAGGTGAATGCAACATAAAACATAATTTAGCTGTCATTACTATCAATCAAACACTATTTAAACTTAGTTTGCTGCATGGTTTGCTTTTGGTTGGTTATCGCTCTCTAACCAATCTACTCTTTTTTCTATCAATTTCCTACTTCATTGTCGATCAGCTGTGTCATGGGTACCCAAAACGGATGTACAGGTAGGGAAGAATTTTGCAACCCTAGTAGAAGAGAACCAAAAAAGTCGACGCGATTTACTCAAGCGCATTTCTTTCAATAATGACTTCATTATTTCATACTTTTTACATACTTCATGTAATTTTATTTAAATATGATTGGAATTTGTATAGTTAGATACAATAACATCATCAGAAAACTGTTCGTGTATTGAAATATTCAACGAAGAGAGTAAGAGAGCGACCAGATAAACGACACGCTTCACTCGTTTTCTTTGTTGGCATTCCACTCCATGAGTAAATTTTCTTCTCTATACATGCTTAATTCTTACATGGTCGTTAAATCTAATATGTAATTGTGGGTGTTTTGAAACCGAACCTATTACGCCCATTCAATAAAATTTCGTGACAAAGGAGTTTGACTTTAGACGAAAATGATGTACAGGTAGAGAAGCAAAAAAACCCGCAATTTGGCAACCCTAGTAGAAGAGAACCAAAAAAGTCGACGCGATTCACTCAAACGCATTTCTTTCCCGCGTCATAACGTCATGATTTCATACTTTTTACGTACTTTATAAGAGTGTCGGGATTCCGGGGAAGTGGGGAGCGAGTGCGCTGGCAAGACTAGACGTTATGTAACAGGCTCCATAGAAACTGAAACGTTTTGACATGCCCTTAACTACTGTTATGTGTTGCTGGAGGATAGGATGTAGGGTGACATTAATTCTACTTATATACTTATATACGCAGAAGTCCGATCTATGGCCCAGACTTTGAATAGGACTAAGATTCCAAGGCTTGTACTCATTTTGAAGGCGTAATACCTAATTGGTAAATATGTGAGGAGTCTGCCAGTCAGAGAGAGGTAAAGACTTGTAGAAATTCCGCTGAGTATATTGTCTGAACTTGCCGAGCTGGAAGATTTGTGTCATATAGGCAGAAGTGAATAAGTAAGTCGAAAACTAGAGAGCCTGTAGCTGACTAAGTTTCGAAAGCTCTCCTCAATCGGTTTATGGCCTATAAAGCAACTTCAAATCAAGATCGGGTTGCATATGATTGCAGCGTAAGGATGTAGTCAGCGTCCATTTTCAAAATTGCATTACGACATTCTTCAATATCACAGAAGCCGTCAACTTTTTTTTCCACAATAGAGGATATGAAACAAATTTTTCCAGTTATGATCAAGTAAAATCGAAGAGTCGATGTGAGAAAAAAGCAATCCTCCTGTTAAGATCTAATTGTCATCAACCAAAAATTATCATTGTTATATTAGTTAAATGTCTTAACCATAAATTAATTAAACAATTTAAAATACTACGTAGTTGTTGTTAAACTCGTTGCTTCTATAGTGGGTATCTGCGAACTTCTGCCTCCCAATTTGTTTCAGTGTATCTAACGTTGTCGTCTACCCACGGCTGCAACTTGTAGTAACATTTTAGCATCTCCTAATATTTTCGACATAAATTGCAAAATAGGGAATGAAAAACAAAACCCGGTTTTTTGATTCTCAAGTTTTCGTAAAATAACTTTCAGTAAAATATTACGACGTTCATTTCATTGGTGGCACATTGGAGTAAAAGATCCGAAAAATCATCTCAAAACCGTTCAAGAACTGCTGATACAGCCTCAAAATCTTAATTTACGGTTATAAATAAACCCGTTTTTGGGTGACTTTGTTCACATAAAAAATACTGGCTCAATTATATCTAAATCGATTTGTAGTATGTAACTTTATTTAACAGTTTTGTAAAGGAGAGCAATTGCATCCAAAGGCGCATTATAAGCTTATTAACTGCTTCCATTGAAACAGTTCTATAACAGTTCTGTTTTCTATCAGTTTCCTACTTCATAGTCGATCAACTTTGTCATGGATACCCCCTGGCACTAGTGAAACAAAAGAGTGGAACAGCCTGAACTGGTTCATCATTCAATCAAGGGGTATCCATGACACAGCTGATCTTCATAGTCGATCAGGAATCTGAGAGAAAACAGAGTAAGTAGGCGAGAGAGCGATAATCAGCCAGAAGCAAAGAACGCAGCAAACTAAGTTTAAATAGTAAGGCTGTTTTTTTATTCCTAAGCTATCGCCACTTTCGACTTTCCAAATAAAACAATCCACACTAAATACTACGAAATGTGGCAACATTTGCTGTAATGGTTAAAAAATATCGATATGACAACACGTGCCAACACAGTGCCAACAAACACAAGGTAGCAACATACGCTGTTGTAGTTGTAAGCAGTAACAACAGACATTTTATTTTCGTTCATTCGTTTCAGTTGTTAAACTCTACACAAATATATGCCAACAATACAAGAATACAAACAAGTAAAAAATCAAAATATATATGATTTTGACAAGTGAAACGACAAATTACGTAGAAAACATTACATCACCTGTTTAAACGACTATACCTGTTAGATAATTCCACCATGTTCAATATGTATAACATTTACCGCGCGTTGTTGTGAACAATTTATTTCCAATTTTGTTTTCAAACGCAAATAAAAATCTATCCTTCAAATTTAGAGATATAAAAGTATACGCAGTCTCCCATTAAATAAAATAATTTAAATGAACTGACCAATGTGTAAGCCATTTTGCAAAATTCTGCTTTTGAGTCTCTCCTTGATAACATTTTCATTCACAAGAAATGATAACAAAATTTATCTAAAATAACTTTTTGTTGCCATTTGTTGAAATTGAACGTGTGGCAACATTGTCATTGCTCAAGTCGGAATTTAAGTGGGAAACTGAAATGCCACTTAATATCGCTTTGCTGTCCCGTACAAATTAAGCTATAACTAACTTTAGCGGGGTAAAAAAAACACAGGAACACCCCAATTCTGTGTATGTGGTAACAATCGAATTGTAACCACAAAATTGTTACAAAGTTGTCACCATTGATTGTATCTGGTATTCTGGCAACACAGTGACAACGAAAAATTCACCTCGTAACAAATAATTCACCTCACAAAAACAGGTTGTCAAAAGTAGGGACAACAAAACAAAAACATATGGTTTTCTGCACAAAATGAACGCGGCAAAAAAAGGAAAAGTATGTATTTAATATATGTATGTTTTATTGAATAATTAAAATTAATAATTATTATTTAGGAAATTTGAGCGAACCGCAAAGGCACAGCTGGAATGCTATATTGCCTTCCTCAAGGAACATCCAGAGATGGTAAGCGGAAAGAATACTCCTACACATCCGCGGCATATATAAGAAGAAATTTACTTCAGCGCCAATTCTCTGATCTATATCAAAATTTCACCATCGACAAAGGCTTCTGCACGGAGTTCAAAAAGTTATTTCCCCCCCCCCCCCCCGTGGTCGGTCCAAATTATCGAGATATAGGCCTTTAAAGCTTGAGTATATAATCGTTCGTATCTCCGGGATTTATAATCGGATCTGGTTGAAATGGGTATCAATAAAAAGGTCTTTCTAAGCTCTATAAATCAGTGTATAAACATATTTCTTTTTATTAGCCCATAGGGGAGCTAATTAAAAAACGTTTTTTAACCTCACTTTTCTGCTAACAATTTATTTTTTTTTTCAAAAAAATTCCCTATTATACTTATTTTTTGGCAGGTTCCGATAATACACAAGACCTTAGCCTTTTTAAAGGTATATTACTCAACAATATCCCTTGAAAGACCGGAGATATTTACGTTAAAAGTTTTGTAATACTTTTCGCGCATTTTCAATCTTTCTAACACAAAAGCAAGTTCTTTCAGCTCCACTTCCATAGCACAAAGTAACAAAAGTCCTTCCTCCATTTAATTATGCCCTCTTGTTGTTTTGGTACAAAATATATTATTAATTTTTTCCGTATACAATTTTATTGTCTACCTACAGAATTTATAAAATGATTTTGTATCAACTTGCCGGCAAATAAAACAGCTGTCACGCACTGTTACCTCCTCTTTGGCAGGTAACAGTTTTTGTTACTTTTGTCACCAAAAAAATGTGTCAGAATACCGATTTGTGACAATTGTCACATTGCTGTCAAATAGTAACTGTGGTGACTTTTGTAACCCTGCCAGAATAGGGCTGCTAGTGTTTGATTGCTACTAATAACAGCTAAATTATATTTTATGTTGGTTGCAACGAACGAAAATACGCATTCCCTTTTATATCTGTCCAACCGAAGAGTAAAATTCAACAGCAACTCGAACTCGATGAAATGGCCTAAGAACGCGTTGCCATCGACTGGCATTTGTGTGAAAGTTATGTATAAAAAATAAGTAATTTTCCATTTGTTTGGAACTAAGCACTTTGCGAAAAATTCGTCAACACAATGAATTACAGGGCTGTTATGCCAAAGTTATTGCAATTGTTTGATAAATGTTTGGGCCTGAATTTTGACATTTCCATTATTTTAACATACAAAAAAGTAATACCACATGCGTTAAAATTAAAGTGCAGGAAATATTCATGAAGTAACTATTTGCAAGGCAAATCAGAGATACATACGTGGCAACTCTGTGCAACAAACATTTTCGTATGGAGACAAATGACAAAATTGCTTACGAAATTTTCGCAAGAACTGAATTTGAGGCTTAAATACTCGCAATTCTTTAAAAACAAAACTTATATTTTAAAAATTATAAAATTTTTCTTTTCAAAATGTTTATAAAAAAAAATCCAATTACCTATGGGAAGAGGAAAAACCGCTTAACCGGTTTCGTGATTAAACTCACTATTATATCCAGCATTATTGTTGTTCTGTTTTATTTTCTGACAGATTTAACACAAATTTACGCATTGAAATTATGTAAATTAACTTTAATAACGTCTTTTTCGTTCGTTGTTGTTTTTGCTGCTGTTTGTTTGTTTGGCATCATTTGATAATGAAAACACAAACACTCACACACACACACAAACCACACTGGTGAAATCGAGGGGATTATGGGGCTTTTAGGGTACCTAGTGTGTACTCCGTGTGCAGTGTTTTAGTGTGAGTTGTTTGTTAACCTAATAGAAAACAACGAGAATATGAAGAACAACAACAACGATAACAACAAAGCACAAATACAAATAGTTGTTAACAAACTAAATATGGGCGTTGCTACAAAATTAAAAGTGACATTGTCGGTTCGTATAATCTTTAATAGGGTCGCCAAATATTGTGGCACGGTTGTCTCTTTAAAGAAATAATAAACTGAAAAACACAGATGTCAGGAACTGTATTTTATCGTAGGCAAACTTAAGTGCTTTAGGCCACAAGATGCTTGCTTAAAGATACCCACAACCACTAATGCTATTCAGGGGGTTTCTATGGCACAGCTGATCAAAAAGGTACTAGGCAAATGATGTAGAATGAGAGACCAAAGAAGATATAGAGATTATAGATCATGCAGCAAACTGAAGGCGATTTAGTTTCTGAGAAAAAATGCAAAATGTTTTCTGACCTTTACCCTAAAAGTGAATTTTTGTGTTCGTTTGTGAAGAAAGTGCAACTCTACTTCAAGGATTTGCGTTCGTTTCTGAGAATGTTGCACTCAAAAGTTTCCAAAATGTTGCATTTTCTGCCCTCTTAGCGAGTCACGGGAGAGAATCCCAATATAACATTTCCCGAATACTTCGGAAAGTATACAGAGATTGTGTATGGGACAAAAAAGACAACTCCACACATCTTCGCATACTTTGTATATAGAGTGCATATGCAGTTACGAAAATGACAACTTTGCGTTCGTCTCTAATTCAACTTCATACATCTGCACATACTTTGTTTACTGAAAAAGTGTACTTTGACGTAACTTAACATATTTTAATCGATTTCATGATAATTTTGTTTGGATATTATACTTGTTAGCAGCATACATTGTTTTTTTGAAAACGTGAACAGTGAAAGTCCCCATAAGAAAAAGTCGGGCGCAGTTAAATCCGATAACTTTATCGGCTATAACACCACACCAAGCAGTGCATCTGCATGGATGTAACTGACACTGGTGTCAGTCAGCCACTGAACCCCGTTCCTCAAAACGGCTGATCAAATTCCTTATCATGAAAGCTGTGGGAGCTAATCTTGAATTAAAATGTTGACTATACTTTCGCTGCGTCATAACTATTGATCTTTGACAAGAATAAAAAAATTCGATAATTTTAACACGTTGTTGTGTACTGTATCTATCCACTATAGATTTCCAAGAACTCAATTATAACCTGCAAAGAAAAATCACAATTATATTAGAAAACAAAAAAAGTTATTCGGCTTTAAAATTGGTAGGTCTTATTTGGCCCTCCCTGTATTAAAAATTATTAATAAGAAATCCAAAACTTTTATTTTTATTATTAATTTGGGTGGTTCTACACGCCTGAGAATACATGGTATATACAGTGGTATGCGGGTTGTACACAATTCTTTATATTTTCTCTTCAGCATGGAGGACTACGCTACAAACGTTTCTATATACAATTTAATTCGACTGTAGGTACTGATTGTATACCCCTGCCTAGTTTGTATAATATACGAATGCGAGCGCGTATAGTAAACTGGTCCTATTGGGATGTTGTCCGACAAAATGGCAAACTTTCTGCCATTTTGTTTGACCTTTTGTGTGGGGCGCTAAGATACATCGCTTACCTTCTCAAACAAAGTGGTCGAATTTTCAGTTAAGGGTCAATAAAAATAAATACCAATTGTATTGGTACTTTTTCGACCAGTTTGCATGAAGAGTGGCGTGTCCATATTTTAGAAAAGCGACGTAAATCAATCATGCTAACAAAGCCAACGGAAGAATACAGTTATGAGAAAATTTAACATTTCTATATTCTTCTCTAACCCCAAAAAAAGGCGGATCTTTGTAGGGGCGATGTCAAAATTTTGTAAATGTCGCCTCACACAAGGGCAACATTATTTTTTAGAAACGAACGCCATAAGTTTAAATAGTGTTTGATTGAATCCAATGACAGCTAACTTATGTTTTATGTTGTTTTCGTCGAACGAAAATACGCATTCCCTTTTATTTCTGTCCAAATTATGTCGAACCAAAGAGTAAGTAACAAAATTAGGTACCGTGCAATAACTCCCAATGAAATAACTCCCAATGAAAAAAATTCCAATAAGAATGAAATATGCCCAACTGAAAAAAATGAAATAACTCCCAAAGGCAAAAATGAAATAAGTCCCAATTTCTGGGACTTATTTCAAAATGTAAAAATAAAACCCAGTAAAAATGAATTAACTCCCAATGATACAGCTGCACACAATCGATAATGTGCTTAAAAATTGGACCGATCGTGTAGGCTACTGCATGGCCAGCCGAGGCAGCCATTTGAATGAAATTATTTTCCATTATTAACCGGAAGGATTGTACTTTCAAATAAAAAAAGAAATTTGAGAAAATATTCAGTAGTTTTTTTTTATAGCATTTTCAAAAAAAAAAGTTATTTGGCGGACCCTTTATTTAGGAAAACGCCTCTTCAAAATTGTAATAATTTTTGATTATATTACTAATTTACGTCTAATACTATTTGTGTTTGTCAAATGAATATTGAATTTCTCTTGTATCGGGTTTTTCTATAAGAGCGCTACAAAAGTTTTTTTAAATAAAACAAAACCGGTTTTAGATACCAATGAAATTCTTTATTCCTGTGAAATTACGTTCGATGCCATTATGTATGGAACTCGATTTCTTTTGCATGGCCACCACGGGCACGCTTGCAGAAGTCCAGACGCTGAACCCAATTTTCGACGGTTTTCAAGCATAAATCGGCCGATACTGCTGCAATTTCACGTTCGATATTCGTACGAAGTTCATCAATCGTCGCTGGCTTGTTGGCATAGACCATAGACTTGACGTAGCCCCACAGGAAATAATCTAACGGCGTCAAATCGCACGACCGAGGCGGCCAATCGACTGGGCCATTTCGTGAGGAGATAACACGGTCAACAAACTTGGTTTCCAATAAATTGATTGTGGCATTCGCTGTGTGGCTTGTGGCGCCGTCCTGTTGGAACCACATGTCCTCCAAGTCCATATTATCCAATTGGGGCCAAAAATATTCGGTTATCATTGAACGGTAGCGATTCGCATTCACAGTAATGTGCCGGTCTTGATCATCACGGAAGAAGTACGGCCCAATGACGCCGCCGGCCCATAAACCGCACCAAACCGTAATTTTTCCGGGATGCAATGATGACTCATGGATTACGTGTGGATTGCTGTCTGACCAATAACGCATATTTTGCTTATTGACGAAGCCATTCAGCCAGAAATGGGCCTCATCATTAATAGGACGTAGCGCTCTTAAAGTGACTCCAAATTTCGGTAGTAAATTTTAATAATTTCGACTCGTTGTTGGCTCGTATATCTGTCCATGATGAAATGGCAAACCTTACTGAAGAGAAATGTCAAAAGAGCGGGAAAAAATATGGCGTCGTTTGCTGTCCCTATTGATTTACTTTTGTTGCGTCTCGGTTGAAAAACCCTTTACTTGTACTTTTGAAGTAGTTTCTTTCACCGCCCATACAATTTCTGACCACCCCTTTCAAACATTGTAGTGTTCTTTTGTTTACAGAAGTTGTCACTTATACCCCCATTATACAATGATATCAAAGGTGTATGTGATATCATTTTATTAATCTATTTATAGTGATTTGTTTTCAATTAAAGCAAAAAGCTAAACAAACAAACAAAAAACTAACGAAAGTCTAGACATTTTTTTCCTTATACATAAACACGTCAATTCCCAGATCAGTCGTCGTTAGACGGGGTCTGATTAGAATTGTTTATTTGTTATAAACTAAAAATACAACAATAATAATAATAATGGAGATTACAATAACAACATCTACCACTAAACGATAGTAAACAATTTTATTTCAAATAGCAACTACAAAATTAAAAAACAAAGCGATAACCGACATCAATTATACTCGTAACTAAGAACCAGGTACAAGAATCTACAGTAGTGGCTGCAAACAATGATAGGATGGTATTGAAAATAACATTTTACTGTTCAGTGGAATATTAACTAAGTGAAGATGTAGGGTAATTTCTCTCATAATTTCGCTCTCTTTATTATTCAGTTCAAATTTTATTTACAATTTGAAATATTAAAGTGGATTCAAAAGAATAATTATTTAAAAATCCTTGTCGATTTAAGATTTTATAATCATTTAAAATTCATTTTAATTTGATCAGTTAAAAATCATTTTAGGATTTTAATTTTATATACTATTCTGATTAAAAACCCCCCGTTTCCCATTATCCCATGAAGGGATTGGGGAGAGTTTCACAATGATTCTAATACACTGTTAAACATTTTAAGTTAATTTCTAAAACTTAATTCACTTTTCCCGCAGAACTGTAAAGATTTAAAAACAAATCCAAATTTTAATACCATTGAGGAGTTTTATTTCTATATTTAATTTGTAAATTGAAGTTTAGACGTAATTCAGAAATTTATATTCAAATTTACACCCAAAAATTCTGTAGTTGATAATACATAACCAAAATTGTAAACACGTCGTAGGTGAAATTTCCCTGACTATTCCCAGCGGCCGAATTTGCGAGGCCTTCCACGAATAAGGCATGCGGAATCATTCTTTGGTAATGCCTGTTAAAAGAATGCCAAAAGACGCCAAAAGACATGTTCTTTCCACATGTTCGCAATTCGTCGTTGCAAAATCATAACATCCGATAGCCCAGTAGATAAAGCGTCCGATTGTAAGTTCTATGGTCGTGTGTTCGATTCCTGGGGCTGCAGAATTTAAAAAAAAAACATTTATAAGAATTACAATTGGTTAAAGTATAAATCTGAAATATATATTTTTTTATTTTAACGTAAGTCCTTCTAAAACTACTCTTTTTGCAGGCCTTCATAAGGCCTTCTAGTAGAGAGGGATGGAAGGCCTTGCCTCCCAATTTCACGCAATGTTAAAAAGAAAGGAGGAGATAATGTGTAGGGAAGGCCTGCCGTATTCTATAGAATGCCTTCTGGCTCATGATTTCAGGCCTTCCAGCTCCTGATTTCCGCCGCTGTGTTATGTACTTGATATAACTTGGTTAAAGATAACTACGTTTATGCAAAATTACAACATTAACTAGCTTAGTAGCTATTTTCAACGATACGTTCTTGATTTGAATGAAAATGCCTATCAAATAAATAGTATAACTATGTCTGTGGTAAGACATAACTTAAGCATAGTGGATTTGAAGGTATGTAACCATGGTTTATTGGATTAACTGTCATTAATGCAACTGCCTTTGTAGTTAAAATTAACAAATTCCTCAAGCCAAACTAATTAAACAGAGACAAACATGCTTGCATAATACTGCAAACTGCAAATCAAAATCAATAAAAACGACATTGAATTTCTTGCACTAATCGCAATATACGAATATGGGCTTGATGCACACAAGCATCCTAAATGTTGAAATCTAATGACTAAAATAACACGCAAAAAATCAACTATGGCAAAATATATCAATATGGGGAGCCATTCAAACCCTGAATTACTCCGCGCACCTCGCAGTCCACAAAAATGTCAAAAATGCCAATAAATCATATGTTTATCGAGATAAACAACTTATTTTAGAATTTAAATTACACCACATGGTGCCCTTCTTAACATAAATTACAAAGAGGATGTACATGTAGAGAAGAAAAAAACTGCACAATTTGGCAACCCTCGTAGAAGAGAGCCACAAAGTCGACGCGAATCACTCAAATGCATTTTTTTCCTACTTTCTACATGCTTAATGTATCATTTTATTTAAATATGGTTGGAATTTCTATAGTTATATACAATAACACTATCAAAAAGCTGCTCGTGTATTGAAATATTCAATGAAGAGAGTAAGAGAGAGAGTAGAGAAGTACTAGGGTTTCACTCGTTTTGTTTGTTGGCATTTGAGTGAAGAGAAATTTTGACTGTCTACTTGTACATCGTTTTTGTAAATTACACTCACGGTTGATCGTCTCTCACGCCTCTCATAGCATTTTAAGAAATAATACCGGATATAGATTGCAACTCTGAGAAAGGGGATTTATTTAGAGTTATATGGCTAAAAAGGGCAGAAAGGGGTAAATTCTGGTTAACAAGGAATTTTTTAATTTGAATTAAACCACATAACACCCTTCTTACCATAAATTATTTCTGTTCGTTTCTAGTAGTTTTTAAGGCAGAAACAATTATAATTTTTTAGTAAATTTTTGAAATTTCTGAAAAGACGTGTGTTTAAATTTAATTTCATCAACAGTTTACTCGAATTGTTTTGAATTTATTTTGACAATTCAAATTTAACGAACAAAAAATTGTAGTCGGCTAATACAATTGAAGCCCCTGGTGGAAGAAGGTGTTAACTCACTTTTTTCAAAAACAATATTTTCCTTCTTTTAATCTTTCCGTGGTGGTATCTGATTTTGTTTTAGATACGAAAAATCTGATATTTAAATTATTAAAATTAAATTTTTCTTTTTTAATTTTTTTTTTAAATCAGTTAACGTGGAAAAATAAAAAGAAGAAAAACATTGTTTTTGAAAAAAGTGAGTTAACACCTTCTTCCACCATGGGCTTCAATTGTCACAGTCGATTACCATAGTTGAGTTAATAGGTCTTAAATTACAGCCATGTTTTGTTTCTCTTAACGTCGAAATGCATTTCTCTTTTTACCAAAAATACCCAGAGATATTCTTGGGGTAAGTTTGGGTAAAGTGCCAACCAGTCAGCTGTTCGAAACGTCATCATAAAATCACTTGTTTTGTTTGTGAAAAAAATAGCTAACACAAGTGAAAAAATTTATTGAATTTAAAATTATATTAATATGAAAAGTGACTGCTTTGATTTTGTTTATTTAAAAAAATGGAAAGTGTGCAAATCATAGGCGAATATAGTATAGACACATTTATTCTCTCAAAAAATTAAACGTCATAGGTATGGTTGCAAGTAAACATTGGATGGTGGAAAACATGAGTGCAATAATACCAGATAGAGGCAATAGTAAACAACGTCCAACAAAGGAACAACAATCGAATTTCGTGTCAAAATAGTTGTGTTAAATACAATACAAATGTATACCAACGATAAAAGTCAACAAGAAAGTGCAAAATTTTTCAGTTCTACACCAAAACGACATGAAAAAGTTAAGTTAACAAATTTTGTAACTCCACCTGGTGTAAGTTAATTTTATATTTAATTTATCTCGTTTCCACAAACCTACGACGAAGAGTGTGATATGAAACGTTAGATGAGAGAATAAATGTATCTATACCTACATTCGTCTATGGTGCAAATGAACAGTGAAAATTAACATGATATGCAAGATTTGTTGTCAAACATATGTTTTGTGTTTGACATTTCGCGACCTTAGAACAACTAGGTTCTAAGTCCAACAAGTAACTTTTGAGATCATCCAGTTTAAATCCCCTTTGTTCATCAAACTACTACAGGAAAATGTGTAGTTAGAAGTTTCTTCTAGTAGACATCTCATAAATAATAAGAGATATAATTATGACGATGACAATAAATGAGAGTGCATGCCCATTTTAGTACGGTGAGATATGTAGATGAATTTATCAAAAATTCTCAGGTAGAACCTTATTGTTCTAAAATCGCGATTTGTTTTCGGGTAACAAAAGTGGGGTTTTGCGTTTCTTTACTTTTAGGTAATTTAAAAAAAAAAACTTTGCTTTTACTCTCACTTACCCGAAAAAGTAAAGAAACACTCCTAATATTTCTGTGGTCATAAACAATAACAGCCTAAGTCGATTCCAAAATTTTTCAGGGAGAGTAGTTTAAAGTTTAATATATTTACTGGAAATCAGGAGTCGGGGTTTTTTGTGATAACTTTGTTACAGATAACAAGGAAACGAATTCTTTTACTTACTTCTTAACAAAAAAGAGTCGCTTATTTGAGCACGGCGACTTCTCAAAATTTTTTTTTAAATTTTGTCCTAACTCGAGTTAGGCTGTTATTGTTTGTAACCACAGATTTGTAGAAATAAACGACGTATTTAATTACCTACGCAAGTGAGGAATTTTATTGGTGTCGTATGTTTATATTTGTAAGGAGTTTTGTAAAATTTCTCCAGAGAGTTGTAGAATTTAGTACCGGCCTTAAGCAATATTCTTCCCATCTACATTTACTAAGAAGACCAGCATTCCATTCAGTGCAGGTTCCACGAAATGCAAAGAAAAGCTTCACCACACGACAGTAATTGTTTGTCGTAGGGACAAATTCTACGGGTTTATCCCGACAGCTTCATCATTTCAACGAGTTTCGGCACTGCAATGAATATGTTTGGTTTCTGTGAGGAATATGTTTATCTGATGGCCCAGTTTTTAATTTTTGTTTTGAAACTGCTAAACCCTAATCAATATTGGTTTATAACTACGAGCCATCGTTTACATTAATGAACGTGTACAGGGTAATAATGAAACACTCACGGTTGTACATTTGTAAGTCACTTCTCTTTACTGCTTTCAAAAATTCCCTCTTTTTATCCAGTTCAGTCACAAAACCTCAAATAAATCACATTAACAATTGAAGCTCCTGGTGGAAGAATGTGTTAACTCACTTTTTTTTTCAAAAACAATATTTTCCTTCGTTTAATGTTTCCATGGTATCTGATTTTGTTTTAGATAAGAAAAAAAGTCAACATCTGATATTTAAATTAAAGTTTAATTTTTTTTAAATCAGATACCATATTGAAGGATGACATTGTTTTTGAAAAAAGTGAGTTAACACCTTCTTCCACCAGAGGCTTCAATTGTCATATACATATGTATATAGTAATATATATGAGTTGTGAAGGATTTGAGAGTCGTTTTTTGTATGATAAACCGTCTCTCAAACCTCTCATAACTTTTCATGAATAAGGCCGGATATAATTTGCAACTCTGACAAAAGGGATTTCTTTAGGGTTTTATGGCTAAAAAGAGGGGGAAAAGGTTAAATTTTGTGCAACACTACAGAAATTGTGGAATATTATACCATTTTCTTAGAGAAGAGAATATACTGATTTATGTTTCGATTATGCAAAACATAGGAAGATCAGTTTAGTATACATTTGTTAAAGACAATAAAACTAAGCAGTTACGCCTTCCATATAAATACTTGTTAATTATCAGTTGTTTTAATATTTTGTCCTTGACTGTACATTGCAGCTGTAACAGCTTGATTACAGACAATAACAATAAAAACTTTACATATGACATACAATTTTTCATGGATTGCAAACTGTTGTCTTGTAAATAAATAAATAATTTTTTTATTAATATTTTTTCGTTTTGTTTATTAAGCCCCCTGGGGTGTAGACATGGGCTGTCTGTGGCGGTTATGGTGTCACTAAATAAACAATTTGTTGCAATTGAAATTATTGCAATATGTTGTTTTTGTATTTCTATTGTTGTTGTTTTTATCTCAATGTCTTATTAAAAATGTCAGCGAGTTTGAATGGTATTAATTATGAATGGAATTTATCGCGATGGGAGATATATTCATATACCGCATATAAGCAAATGATTTCGAGGATGTGTTTCATTTCAAATCTGTTTCGCCAAGAACATAATAGGTTCATAATACTTCTTCAAATATAGTTGAGTTCGAATTTAGGAAAATTCATTTTATTTACTCTTTTAAGAAAGGGAAAATTTTGATGCAATCATATTGGAATTACTAATAGTCCTGTTGACATTTCCTTTATTTAAAAAAAAAAAAAACGAATTAAATACTCTTGTAAATTCATACATCCCATGTCTGCCACTTGTGCCTCAGTACACAATTTCACACTGTGATCTCAGTATTGCGATCATAATTCTCTCGTCTATTCGTTTTTGTACTTTAGTCTTTTGTTAATGATCGTGTAATTAAAAGTTATTATTATTTTGTTTTTTATTTCGAAAAACTAATAAAAATATTTGCAAACTTGTTCTCATGCACTTGTGAATTGAAAACACACACCTTAAAATAATAAAATGAATGAAAACAATAGCAAATATTTAAATGGTGGGCTGGCTGGTGGTTCATAGTAGTTTCTTCGTGTGTATTTATTTATCATTGTCAACTAATATCTCCCTCCTCACGTACATATGTAAGAATAATAATAATAAAAATTAATTTGCATTTTGTTTTTAAATTTGTTTACAATTTGTTAAACACAATTTAAAACTTAAACCATGAACTCGCTTATATATCGGCAGGTGTGGTGGTGGTGGGATTGATTTGGAATTTTAAAGATTCTTTGCGTGATGAATAACTGAGTTGTGAAAATGATGATCATCTCAAGTATGCATTTTTTTTTCAAAAACTTGAGGAAGTTCGTATTTATTTCGTCCAACTGATAATTCACTTTGTGGTTTAAAAAGAGTCCTATTACACTATGTAACACGAAATTTTAAAAATGTTTAACCACTATATTTACGGTTTAGCAACCTAAACCCGAAATTAAATATAAAAAATGTTAAATGAAACCTAGCATTCAAAATTTTGTTATATTAAGATTTAATTTGTTTTTGGCAATTTTTCATAGAAGTACATTTAGATTCTGTAATATATCTCGACATCAAAAACGTACATCTTGGTCAAAACAATCTTAAACAGTTTCTAAAACCACCACCTGTAAGATAAATGACTAGTTTTGTCAGTCGTTCGACGGAATTAGAAAATATGGCCGTTTAACTTTCGAAAAATATAAATTTTTTTTGTCAAACATTTACATTCCTTTAATCTTAAAAATCCAATGAGTGTTCAAACTCACGGGCGATGTGTTAACACCTTTTTGCTACACGGTACCTGTTCGATTTCTATGAACACATTCGTAAATGTTACATTGGAAAATAAAAAACAGCGTTCAATCATATGATGACGTTACATTTAAATAATATTAATAATTTATTCCCACAAAAGTCAAAGAATGCAAAGCAACAGACACTTGTATATACATGCATACATTAAGTCTGTTCGCGTACTGGATAATTTGTACAAATTTGTACAAATTATTACTATTTCTTACTTGATAGTGTTCGTTTACTCCAAAAAGCCAGTAACGAGAGAGCCAGAGAGAGAATATTTTGACAGTTCAATGATAGAGAACTTACAAGTTTTTACTGGAGAAATTTTTGCCCGTAAGAATTTGCAAGTAATAACATATGTTTTGAACAGCTGTTTTATGTAAACAAACAAAATTAGGACGTAGAAAGAATATAAAATAATAAATTTATCATTGGAATTTTAGTTTTTAAGAGAAAATATGATTTTTGAATGTTTTGTTATAAATCTTTAAGTATTTCTGTTGAAAAAGAAAACAGTTTTGGTGATTTGTAATGTTTTGTTCGAATTGCGTTTGTTGGTTCTTTCAATGTTTACATTGCATATCAGCTGTTTACATACAAAGTTCTTATTTCTTGCAAGTTTTTACTGGATGTCGTTCGCGTACTTATATTATATTTGTTACTCAGAGAGCAAAATCATTCTTACTCTCCGAAAACTAGTTACTTGATAATTTTTACTGGAAAAGTACTCGAACACAGCTACATATTGTTATATTCGTACATACGCTACACAAGTTCACAAAATTGTCGTTGCTCTCTTGCTATCTCATTTTTATATACGTATAATACGTCATTACTCTTTTTGCTCTGAGAGTGCCCCGCACCCAAATTTTATTGGACTTACCTTTCACTATAATAAAAAAACAACAACAACAACAACAACTACTACTACTACTGATATGTTGGTGATTTATTTGTGCTTGCTGTGGCGTGGAGTGTTTGTTGGGTTGGGCGGTGTACGGGGGGTACCTAAAAGAAAAACTGTTAAGGGAATGCAAAGAGTGGAGAGTGTGAGTGTAAATTGTCATGGTGGAGGGTAACTTAACACCGTTTCTACTTGTTTTTGTATACACCTGGCAATGCTGAACATCAAATGACTCGCTTTGTTTGGTCATAGCAACAACAACGAAACAACCATACACACAACATCACACATCCTTTGTCCGAAGTAGCTGACATATACATACGTGTGTCACATAACCACATGTTTGCCATATCAACAGCAACGAAACAGCCAAACACACAACATCACACATACTTTGTACGAAGTAGCTGACGTATTAGTATGTCACCATAACGTCGACTGCGCAAGCCCATGCGCTTGCAAATGAAATTTTGCGTGGCTATGCTTTATATCTCCGTTCAACAACAGCAACAGTCACATGTACATACATACATTATTATGTTAATACATACGCTATAGACACAATTTCGTTTGCCTCACCCCTGCCTCACCACTCTTTCTTCATTGCTCTCTTGCTCGCTCATTTTTGTTTAACACGTCATTATTCTCTTTCGCAGTCGCAGAAAATCTGGTTTTAGCAGCAGCATAAAATCTGGTTTTAGCAGATTTTGACTTTGATAGAATTAGTCCCTATACGCCGCTATAGATGTTAACACATCAAAAAATCAGGGAAATTAAATATAAATTTTTTTGCAATCGTCTTTATATCTTAAATAATAGACGCGATAGAACTAAGAAATTGAGTTATTTTTTTATTGAAATTTATTTATAAACAATAAATTGAAATAAATAAATTTTAAATTTTAAATTTTTCAAAATAAAATAAATCATTTCTTAAAGTTTTTCTATTACTTTGTTACTGTGTACTAGACCGGCAGTTTTTGCTTTTATTTTCAAATTCGAAGAGCGTCGGGTGAAATTTTATAACAATTGGAGTACAAATGTTATCAAAAATTTGACAAAGTTAAGACGTGGCTCTTCAAGGTTAAGATTCAATTATTTGGACATCATGTATTTTAAAACACAGCTGCTCGAAAATGTATATTTTTTATGAAACATGGCGAAATTATAAATTAAATCTAGTTATAAATTAACTGGTGAAGAATTTAACAACATTAAGACGTAGCACTGCCTCGAGCTCACAGTTCCAAATTTTAAGAATTTTGTATTTCCAACAAATCTGGTACATATTTTACTTACATTTCAACTTTTACCTCGAGGCGCCACATGTTAACTCCAAATTTTCAGCAGATGAATAGCAATGACAGTGAAACAATTTTACTTTGCTGTAGAAAATTTCGCCGGAAAATGAGTGACTTTCTCTAACCTGATTGGGGAAAATATGCATTTTCTTAGAAGTTGAAATTTGATCTCGAAGCACCACGACTTATGGTGCATTACACCTGCATACTAGTCAGCCGACTAGTACTCAGGCCGACTTGTGTGTCGGGCATTGTTTCGCCTGCAATATGCAATTTTATTAAATAGAAAAAGAGAAAACAAATATAACGACGTTTCTTATGGTATAAATATTGGTTTCATGAAAGATCATCGTTAAACTTCAACAAAAACTTTCAATTTTGATGCTTTCATTTTACACTCTACTTTAAACTGTAAAAATCGCCCGACCTCCTGAACGGTAAGTCGGCCCGACTTCAAGAAGATTAAACTTGTTTTGATTTTTTTGCCGACTAGTCTGCCGACTGCCAGACCGCACCTTACACTGGGAGATCAGTCGGCCCGACTACTCCGCTGGTCGAAGAACCCCTTTAACGTTGTCCAATTTTCCCCATATTCAGGGGGAAAATATATTCCCATATTATTCAGTGGATATCCCTGACACAACTGATCGACTATGAAGTAGGAAATTGATAGAAAACAGAGTAGATAGTGTTTGTTTGATTCTAATGACAGCCAAATTATGGATTATTTTGGTTGCATCGAACGAAAATATGCCTATGCACTTCCATGAATTAAAGATATGTTGCTTTTTTGTTCCTTTATTTTGTTCCTTATTATAGTTTTCAACAAACAAAGCCATATTTGGGTCACAAAAACATATATTATAACATATTAATCATTGTGTATATATAATATTGAATAGCAAACACAATGTATTTGGACACAAGTATACTATATTTGTCACAAGTTACAAACACGTTATATTTACACCCACAAACAAAAAATAGCAGACTTGTCAGCGTGTTGATATAGTGAGTGGTTTTAACAAAATTTTTCCGGGATCTATAACCTGCCTTATCGACACTATCTATTTACCAGGGGATCATAAATTTGATCTATGGACTACTTGCTCGTATGTGCATAACTTCTTTATTGGGCCACACCAATTTAACTAGAAGGTTGTTAACTGGGACACCCCCCAAGGTTCAGTCTTATCGTCATTTTTTAAGAATTTAGCACTGAGTAACATTTTGTTGGAGCTAAATGGATCAGGTTGGAAAGTCGTAGCATATGCTGATGACCTGGAAAATGCAGTACAGGGAAAATATACTTTCCAATGCAAATATAGGATCCAGGGTTTTATCATAAGACATAAGACGTAGAATGGGTTGTGAGTAAATCCGAAGATAATTGGGCTCGTACCATATATTGAGCCATTTTCTGTAGGTGGTATAGAAATTTGCCTGTGGGATAATGCTATATATCTACATATACGCTGAAACAAAACGGCCCCAGCAACATATTTCAGGGACCATGTACATGTTTGCAGGCGTTTAAAATCTGATTATTTTGTGTTGTGGTCACGTTTATGATTTCAAAAATGTATATATTGTAACCTACTAATCACTGTGTATCCAACATGTAATATTGTGTAGCAAACACAATGTGTTTGGGGACACAAGTATGCTATATTTGCGGCAAAAATACCGATTTTTTTCTGTGTGTAGCTTTAATACTGGACAGATAACTCAGTTTCTAGCGTAAGAGTGTGGATAGCTACATTGACTCAATTTTCCTGTAGAAGGGCCATCAGAGGACGATGGGACCTATCCCCGAAAATAGTTTATTGGATAATGCAGCTGGTGTCTGCCCAATATTGCTATACGGCATGGTCACTTACATAAGTCTGTTGACAAAGAGCCGGAGAATGATACTGTTGTGTATCAAGGCAGTTTATTATTCCCCTAATACCACTAGATTTGTTGGGCAGACAAATGGCGATAACATCAGCAATCCGCTCAACAAATCTAGTGGTAGAAGGGGAAGGATAAACCCCAATTCCTCGATATGAATTGCCCGTGATACACACCAGTGTCATTCTCTGCATCAACAGTCTCTAGTGCGACTTGATATTGTTAGGGGATCTGCGGAGATTCGTGTTATAAGTGGATTATATGACACCCATGTGCATCTTTTAGAGAAACTTCTTCATTCATATTCCAGACACAGACAGCCTAGATTGGAAAGACAGCATACCAGGTAATAAAAGGTGCACTCAATTGCTATTAACAGCAAACAATATTCGCCACATTTCAGCAGGCAATTAATCTGTTATGTTACAGCAAATAATTTGCCATAGCAGCAAACTGTCGGCTGTGTTGATAAAATACCGTACAATACCGTACCGTTTTGAAATGCTGAAATGTCGGGCATGTATGCCTTCCCGTTTTCAGCAGTCATTGCTATGTGTTGACTAACATATTTTTTTGAGTGTACTTCTAGACGGTTAGCGTCAAACTAAGTGACAAATTACGTTTTATGGTCTATTCTAAAGACCCACAAGCCCAAAGTCATGGATATCGAGGAAGTTGCACTCTGGTTGGGACGAAAAGTCATCTCTGCCTGGGATGACAACACCTACTTTGTCCTACTTTCTATAAAATCTGTGCAGACTGTATTCCTGACTTCAAAGTCTGCTCACAACTGCTGCGCATCTGAATGGGATGATGTTGAAGCAGTTTGGTTATCGACCTTTTATGCGTGCCCGGAAACAGAAACACCTCAGAGACGATATAGAGGATAACTAGCGAGAAAAGGGATTACTTGTTCCAGTGGATATGGAGTGTATGAGTATGCCCTTTTCTACATGTATGCTCTCGCTTAAAAGCTCTCGAACATGCGAATGATACACTCACAGAAAAATTCGGTTCTGTAACCGAATTTAGAGGTTATCACAACCACAATAGAGGTTATCACAGCCGAATCAGAGGTTGTCTCAACCGAATTAGATGTTGTATCAGCCCAATTGGAGGTGTTCACAGCCGAATTAGAGGTTGTCACAATCGAACTAGAGGATGTCACAACCGAATTTGGAATGTTTTTTTCCATTTAATTTAGTGATGATTAATTTACTTGTATTCTCGTAAATAGTTACCAAGCAAGAAAATAATGCAATTTATGTGGGGCAATATTTAGGGTATCACTGTACATTCCGACAAATTCGAACGTTGCCACCGACTTAAAGCTATAGTCGGTTATTGCGACCGAATTGCTACCAATTTCAATAGTTGCAACCAAATTGATATCAAATTCGGTTGTTGTACCTGATTTGATGCCATATTCGTTTGTTGCAACCTAATTTGGTAGCAATTCCGGTTGTTGTACCCGAATTATTTCCAAGTTCGGTTTACGAATTTATTGAAAATTTAGTTGACAGAACGAATGTAATGGGAGATTCCGTTTTCACAACCGAATCAATTATGAAACGACATTTCTTCAGCCGAATTTCTGTTGTGGGCACTAAATTCAGTTGTGACAACCTCAATTCGTTTATGGCAACCGCAATCCGGTGGCAACATCCAAATTTACGGTTGCTACAACCTCCTCTCGTGCAATTATGCAATTAGTTCTCTGAGGGTAGAAATTCTGGAGGCTGAATCACCAGGCACATATGGCCATGTTATGACCTAATTCGTTTAGAAATACTAGATACCAACTCCAAGACAGGATATCTCTAGGATATATACCAGGATATCTGTAGTAGCTGGGATAATTGGACATTGTTACATAGGCAGACACGCGTCTATATAATTCGAATTTCTACTCACGATTACTGTAGAAGCTGCAGGGATAATGTAGAGGAATGGAGCGTCGAATATGTTCTAAATTCGTGACCGGCCTTTTGTGTAAGCCGGAGGCTATGTTTAGGATTATAATTATTTTTGAATCTAACAGAATTTCCGGGAGTTAAGCTAAATGGCCTTAGAATGTTAATGAGGAGCCAACATTTATTTGTCAGGGACTAATTTATCTGTAATTTTCGGTTTCATCTTGGAACACCGGGATGGGGTATTATATGGCTTGAATTCCTCTTAACCATACGAGGTCAATATAGAGGTTCAACGAAGATGACGGAACATCACGTACTGTAGTATATCAACGACCTTCATTGACCTAAATGTGCCAATTATATGATTCACTTCTATATATATTCCCACACGCTGTAAAATTGGTAGTTTTGTTGTTTGGATGCAAATATAACGTGTTTGTAGCTTGACGCAAATATAGTACACTTGTGTCCAAACACATTGTGTTGGCTGTTCAATATTACATTTTGGGAACACAATGCTTAATAGGTTATAATATATGTTTTTGTGAACCAAATGTGGTTTTGTTTGTTGAAAACTGCTGAAAACACAAGAAGTAACAATTCATGAAAATATTGCTTGCAAACATGTAAATGTTTCCTGCAATATGATGCTGGGGCCGTTTGTTTTCATTGTGTACCTTCAGCAGGCTTGATCACCAGTCCACTAGGTCACTTGACGTTTTCTCAACGGTCCTCATTGGGCAGAGTTTCAAAAGTGGTAGCCACTTCTACATAACCTAACCTAACCTTGCTAATTACCATGATCATTTTCGAAATGTGTGACTATCGTTCCTTTTGAAGTTGTAAACAATCACTTGGAATACAAATACGTACTTCTCGCTTATCATGCCCATAATTTATGTACCACTCGGTTAGTTACTTACTCACTCGCTCACGACCTGTCAGTTTTATTCGAAAAGGAAATAAAACCTAATTAACATATTAATATCTGTTTGTTGGTTAGATACGAATTTGCATTTACGTATTTGTAACTTGACTAATTAAAAACAAAGCGCCATAATTAAACGTATAATAATAAAAAAGATACACTCGAGAAAACAATACCGCTGGCACGGTGGGCGAACTAAACGTTGTAGCAAACACAAAATGTAGTTATTGAGCAGACTCGTGGATTCACTGCAATACACCAAACATTAAGGAAATGACAAAATAGAGGACTTTTGAATCAAAGCCAGCGAATGTAAAGGTGACCAAATTTATTGTCCAATAAGGTGAAAAGCTAAGTTAGAGGGCAATCGTGACTACCCATGAGATTATCCATGCCTCCTGTACTAATGTACACGGGGGTATCCTAAATGGGTAACTAACCATCGCTGTGGGTAACTACCCATGAAGATTACCCATCCCTCATGTGTAATGGGTAACTAGTCATCGCTGTGGGTGACTATACGCTGACAAATCTGTCATTTGTTGTTGTTGGGATGTAAATATAATGTGTTTGTACATTGTCGCAAATGTGTTATACTTGTGTCCAAACACATTGTGTTTGCAATTCAATATAAAATGTTAGAGACACAATAGTTAATAGATTGTAATATATGTATATGTTTCGTGACCCAAATGTGGCTTTGTTTGTTGAAAACTACTGAAAACAAAAACGTGACCGACAATGAAGAAACAAAAAAGCACCAGATCTTCAACTCATGATAACAATATTTGCAAACTTGTATGTGGTTCCTGGAATATGTTGCTTTGGTCATAGATAATTTTATATATAGATTTATTATCTGACTCATCTGACATTTCTCTTTGCGCTGCTTCTTCAATGAGGAAACGAACTTCTGTCAGCACCATCGAATAAAATCCTCCATTTTTTGTTTTGTGCATTCACGATGTTCATCTATTTATATATTTGAACATTCACAGTAACACTTTCAGCTGTGTTTGTCAAACCGTAGCGACAAAATTCTTCTCTTGACGTTCAAACTTGCAACTTCCACAAGTTCGCTTCCCTTGAATCATTAAGCCGATAAGAAATCTATGTACAAATTAAACTATGGCTGGGGCCGTGATTTTCAGCGAGTACGGCAGACTCGTGGATTCAGTGCAGTAAACCAGATATTAAGGAAAATACAAAACAGGATTTATTGAACCAGAGACAGTGAATGTAAAGCCGACCAATTTTATTGTCCCATAAGGTCATGAGCGAAGTTTTTTTAAAACCTAAATGAAAGCCATGTTAGACTATTCGTGCAAATAGAACGATTCAGGGAGAGAGCATTGAAATGAAACTCTCTTCCATTTGCAAAAAATCGTACGATCATTCTCCTTTTGATTTATACTATGAGTTTTTTTTAACGATTTTTTTGTTTTTTTTTCGTTTCATTTAAAATGCAACCCTGAGGTCGCAGTATTTTTTGAGGAAAATCAAAAACTGTGACAAATCTAACAGATCTGTCAAATATCTTCAACAAGTTTATACCATTCTATCCGCTCTCATCAAATTAAAATGTTGACATATCCAACGATCTCTCTCATAGCCTAATATGGGTTTAACTCTACGTTTACACGGGAGAAGACAATTAATAATAATTGTCAAAGAAGAGACAAATGTGTCTCTAAAGTGAACCACACACTTGTCATTCATGAGCACGAACATCAGCTATCGTTGATGTTTGATGTTGCTTTAGCGCCCTTCTTGATATCAAATAAGAATGCAATCGAAGTTGGTCACATCACTATCATGTTTACAAAACTTTTTGGTAATATTTTTTTAACTTTATCAGTCAGTTAAAAAGTTATCGACCAAACTCATGCTCATGAATGACAAGTCTGTGGTTCGCTTAAAGAAGGCATCCAGAGAATTATGAGGACAATAGGCTTTAACGCAACCGCCTTCAGTGTCAGTGCGCGTGAATTCAAAATCTTTTACCAAAATCTCCAAATAAAAATAAAGGGTGCCCCAATAAAAGTGCATGATTTAATTTAAAAGCAAAACGAATATTTTTTGACCGCGTGGTGATAATTTTATTGCACGGTAAAGTACATATGTTCCGATTAAGTATCGAATGGAGTAACTGGCGAATGACCCAAGCGGCTCTGGTCACAGGTCATTGCTGCGCGAAATTTGATATTATTGTGAAAAATTCCGAATTGATGTTCCCGGGTTTTCGACGAAACAGACGATAAAAGCAACAATATTTTCCAGAGACAGGCCAGTACGTCGACGAACAGCAGACTTACTGCCCACAATCGACCAAGTTTCTTATAATTTGTTGATCGCTCTTCGAATTGTTGACGCATTAGTTGGACGTCCACAACCGAAAATTCGTCGAATTTTCCGGCAGTCTCAGCGTAACGTTATCCATTTTTGTAATGGGTTTTAACGCGTTCTTCCATTGTGTAGTGCTACATTTTTTAATAATCCGAACAATCGTAGACAACAGCTGTCAAATTTCAGAGTTGTCACTTGTACAAGAAAAGGGCGCCAAAAATCGTGCACTATTATTGTAACACCCGTTACGTTTTTCCAAATTGTGCTGTCTTTTTCGATTATGTATTGATTTTTTTCCTCAAATTACAAGACGGATTCATAGATGGTGAATGCATAAACACAGCTGATTTGCTTTGTTTACATTGCAAACCACTTTCGAACTGTCAAGTTCATATGTATTTTGTTTTTGAATATGTTTGTTTACATTCATTGTTGGTATACGTACGTGTTGCATTTGACACAACGTAAGTGAGAAGCAAAAACAAAATGTATGTTGTTGTCATAAATTTGACATCAGCTACAACAACACCTCCTGCATCTGCCATGAGTATTTTTATTATGGACGCTTAATCACATCATTTACCGTATTTACAGACTTATAGAAATCAGAGACAGTGATGAAGACAATGAAAGAAGTGTCAGTGCCTTGGTAAAAATGTGTCAAGGTATTGCTATTGTCTCCGCAAAACTGTCTCGTGTAAACGCGAGGTAAAGCACGTTGTGGACAGTTGAACTTTTAAAATACATTTCTTGTTTGTTTTTTGTTGTTGTAATTCACTTAATTTATTTAATATAAATATTTATATAGTTAATTTAAATCAAAGCGTTAGCAATCTCGAAAATTGCAACTCTGTGGCTTCATAAAAGCTAAACTAAACCGCTTTTAGGATTTTAGCAACGACAGTTGTAAATTGTTTTTAAACTGTTGTTGATGATATTTTACTGCAACTCTTTTGGAAACCTTTTCAATATTTGATATGCCTTGGTAGAAAAGTGTGAAGGTATTGCTACTGTCTCCGCAAAACTGGCTCATGTAAACGCGAGGTAAAGCACGTTGTGGACAGTTGAACTTTTAAAATACATTTCATGTTTGTTTTTGTTGTTGTAAGTCACTTATTTTATTTAATATAAATATTTACATAGTTAATTCAAATCAAAGCGTTAGCAATCTCGAAAATTGCAACTCTGTGGCTTCATAAAAGCTAAACTAAACCGCATTTAGGATTTTAGCAACGACAGTTGTAAATTGTTTTTAAACTGTTGTTGATGATATTTTACTGCAACTCTTTTGGAAACCTTTTCAATATTTGATATGCCTTGGTAGAAAAGTGTGAAGGTATTGCTACTGTCTCCGCAAAACTGGCTCATGTAAACGCGAGGTAAAGCACGTTGTGGACAGTTGAACTTTTAAAATACATTTCATGTTTGTTTTTGTTGTTGTAAGTCACTTATTTTATTTAATATAAATATTTACATAGTTAATTTAAATCAAAGCGTTAGCAATCTCGAAAATTGCAACTCTGTGGCTTCATAAAAGCTAAACTAAACCGCATTTAGGATTTTAGCAACGACAGTTGTAAATTGTTTTTAAACTGTTGTTGATGATATTTTACTGCAACTCTTTTGGAAACCTTTTCAATATTTGATATGCCTTGGTAGAAAAGTGTGAAGGTATTGCTATTGTCTCCGCAAAACTGTCTCATGTAAACGCGAGGTAAAGGACGTTGTGGATATTTGAACTTTTAAAATGCTTTTTTTTGTTGTAATTCATTTATTTTATTTAATATAAATATTTACATAGTTAATTTAAAACAAAGTGTTAGCCATCTCGAAAATTTAAGCTCTGTGGCTTCATAAAAGCTAAACTAAACCGCTTTTAGGATTTTAACAATTACAGTTGTAAATTGTTTTTAAGCAGTTAAAAATGGTTTCCCATTACATCCCACGAAGTAATTGTTGATTCTCATGTTATTGATGATATTTTACTGCAACTGTTTGGGAAACCTTTTCAATATTTTATATGCCTTGGTAAAAATGTGTGAAGGTATTGCTATTGCCTCAGCAAACTGTCTCGTGTAAACGCGAGGTAAAGAAGTTTGAGGATATTTGAACTTTCAAAATACGAGTTTTTTACTTGTTTTTGTTGTAATTCATTTATTTTATTTAATGTAAATATGTACACAGTTAATTTAAATCAAAATGCTAGAAATATCGAAAATTGCAACGCTGTGGATTCATAAAAGCTAAACTAAATTGCTTTTGGGATTTTAGCAAATAAATTCTTTTTAAGCTGTTGTTGATGATATTTAACTGCAACTCTTTTGGAAACCTTTTCAATATTTTATATGTTTCATAATTGTTTCCAAAAAATATTTACATTTTACCCCACTGTGTGTTTTAATAATGAAAGCGACTCTTCAAAGTGCGTTCGAACTCTTTGGCCCGCACGATCATATGCAAATATTTATCATGACTAAATGACTGTCTGTCAGTCTGACAGCCAGCCATTATCTGTAATGAGGTGAACGTAATTCTATTGTGTTGTTTTGTTTTGCTTTGTTTATTTAAACAATTTACTCGCATCGCCCATTGCGGATAATAAACAAAACACGTCCGATCGTCGCAGTTGTCTGTGCTATATGCAGATGCAAGCATGTACTATTTGTGTTGAATCCCCAGTCGCCAGCAGTACTTGTACTTAACCTTAAAACAAAAAAACAAAAAACAAAAAAGACTTAAAATCATTTCAGCTCTTTTATTATAAAACTGTGAGCAATAAAAAAAAATAATTAATTTTTATGATATCTCTTCAATTGTGAATGTGTTTGGAATACACAAAATGTATGCAACAAATGTCATAAATTTTGTTTATTTATTATGTTTTTTCCTCTTCTGTTTAATCAAACAATAGAGAAATACAAAATATAAACAAATAAAACGTGAATACACAATATAAAAGTCAAGCTTAAAGTGGAAAATTTGTACAGTGCAGCTGAGGCGATTTTTGAAAATGTTTACTCAAATTTATAAGGGGCAAGTTGCCGATCTTATTCAATTTTTTCTTTCATATTAATTAGATCTATCTCTGTCATTTCTTGTCGGATGAAGTAAATATATATCTTTTTGGAAACCTTGTCGGAATGCCTTTCCATATGACAAATACACTTATGTGGAAATCCTTAAGCCTGTTTCGACTAGGGGTCCGACAAAATTTTCCTTAAATTGTTGCATATTTCATTTGTTTTGCTTGTAGTATTTTGTTTGCTTCATTATGACTTTGACGCCTACATGCTGAAGAAAACCGACCCATATAGAATTATGCAGGAACCATGTATATGTTTGGAACATCCATATACTTACGTGCTAGCATTGTTTTCATAAATTGAAGATCTGATTTCTTTGCTGTCTGTCACTTTTTTGTTTTCAGCAGTTTTCAACAAGCAACCCAATATTTGGGTCACAGAAACATATAGTCTAACATATTAATCATTATGTCTCCATTATGTAATATTGAGTAGAAAACACAATGTATTTGGACACAAGTATACCATATTTGTGACAAGCTACAAACACGATATACATATTTGCATCCAAACAACAAAAAAGACAGATTTTGCAGCGTGTAATAGGAAATGAACCCGGCTTAAAAACTGGAGAAAATTTTGTTCTTTCTTTATATTTTACTTATATTAACAATATCAAAGTGTATTACAGTGGAGTCGATTGGTGTATCCATTGACGCCAGTAAAATTACAGTGGCTTTGCTAAACATTTTTGATGAGATTGCTTAGTTCGAAGGATTTTCGTTCCAAATATTTAACGACACGGTTCACAACCCAATCGACTTTTAGTTTTGTACATAACGGGTTGCATCTTTAAGTTTTTGTTAGCAATATTTTTCATCGATTCATCAATTTGCGGCAATGAAAACTTGTTGATCATGATTCTGTATCGCTCAGTACACCCATAGAAAAACTTACCGAATTAGCCGTAACAGAATTTAGATTTTACAATAGATTTCATCATAACCGAGTTAGAGGTTGTCACAATTGTAGATATTAGTGTTTTTCACAACCGCATTAGAGACTGTCACAACCGATTCGAGGTTGCTTCAACCGAATTTCAGTTATGGGGACTAAATTGAGTCGTGACAACCTCAATTCGGTTGTGGCAACCGCAATTCGATGGCAACAACGGAATTTATGGTTGCTACAACCTCTTTTCAAACAACTAGTTGTGTGAGTGTAGCCCAAGTAACTGTGTTACCCATGGCGTCCTCGGGAAAATAAGACCCGATGACTTTGAGTGCATGTCGTGGATCTTAGTGAACGAATCGTCGATTCTTAGTGCGCCAGAAGTGCAAATTTTGTTTGGTTTACGTATCCGTTGCGCCAAAACCACTGTCAAAATGTTTCTTAAAAAATCGTCACGAGTATTCTGATCGATCTCCTAGCGCCAAATTTGATACAGATAGAGTGTGAAGGAGAATGGGCGATAGTCGAATTGAAAACCAGTACAGAACCGACTAAAACACAACCTCACCGATTTCTATTAAAAAAACACATATATTCACCCTTGCGTTGAACGATTGAGGTTGGCAAATATCCCTGTATTCGATAGCAGAGTAGCATTACGCTAAATACTATTCAGTATCCAACGTAATTACAATCCTAAATGTTTATGGGGTGTTATGGTGACAACCAGTCAATTATATGGGAGATACAAAATTGGGCATGGCGAAGTGGTTCATTTGTTATTTCACAGTATTACACAAAATATTGATCAGTATTTTGTTTTGTTAAGTTCTGTTGTGATATACGGGAGATATCGAGTCCGCCAGCCGGAAAGCCGCCCAATTTTGAATGGGAGGTATGAAAATTGGCGTGATACAGTAGTTAATCTTAATTTTTAGGAACGCATTGCCGAGTAGGAACGCATTGCCGAGTGGCCGTCGGTGGTGCAATGGTTAGTGTGCGCGGCTCTTGTACATGAGATCCTGGGTTCGAACCCGGCTCTGACCACCTTCAAAAAAAAAATTCTTTCGGCGGCGGTCACCTCGCATAGTGACGGCGACACTATCGAGTATCTAGCCATGAAAAATCTTCTCAAATTACCGTTCGGAATCGGTGTAAAACTGTAGGTCCCCATCAGTGAGTGAAAAGTGGAAAGCGCACAGCTCAGTGATTGTGAGAAGTTCTCCCCAGTCCCTTCATGGGATGTAATGGGAAACCATTTATTTATTTTTATTGCCGAGTACCGAATTGTATTAACATCGCTTGTTGTTTACGAGAGTTATCGTGTCGATCATCCGCCCAACTTTTATGTGAATATGATTAAATTTTGTCTAGTACAAATTTCCATAAAGATTGGTGCGGTTTTGCGGGAGTTATCTTGCCGAACAACCAGCCGGCCGCACAACTTATGCTGGTATCACCCTTGTTTTAATCGGTTACTGGCGTTAGATGGTATAAAGCCTATAACCTAATTTCATTAAGCTCGGAAGGGTTTCAAGTGTTTTATTTTTAATCCCAAACTAACTTTACTCAAATTATAGTCACTGACAAAATTTCGTTGTGATCGATAAAGATTTACGGCAGTTATCGTGTTGACCAGCCAGCCAGACAGACGGACATGGCTTAATCGTCTTACAAAGTCCCAAAACGAATTTTGTCCAAAGATAGTGAGGGTCTAATATGGCTCCTTCTATGTGTTACATTTTTGAGGGCATAAAAACTGGATTTAAAATTCAGTTTGTTGAAACTCATGACTTTTAAGATAAACTTACCTACAGGGTGATTCAGGAAGTTCCGGACAAATTTCTCCAGCGTATTCCTTGGCTCATTTCATGAAGAAAAGTCCACTAGGACCATGTCCGAAAATGCAATGCTGCGAAATGGCAGCGGGTTAAAAATTTTCGGATTTTTGGTCGGAGGGTAGTAGGGTAAAGTTGCTTACTTCTGAGCCAGTGGTCGAATTTTTTTGTTTTTGGAAAGGTCTTTAAGAGGCCTTTTAGAATCGTTTAGGTTGGGTATGTTGGTTAGGTGTATATATTCTAAGATCTGCTGCAAATGTGGGCGGAAATGGACAAAGGGGCGTGGCCATATATAAAGAATTTATAGTCAAAAACTATGTTTTTACTGGTTGTTTTTTTTTATACACGTACTTCTAGGAAGAACGAAAATTTCATAAAAACTGAATACCGGGCTTAATTTTTCGTAAAAAATGTTTATTATAGGGTGATTTGTTAAGCGTTTGGGTTTTAGTTTTCCAAAAAAAAAACACATTTTCATATGTTGTACGAGACGGATCAACAAGTCCGTGACTTTTCGAACTTCCCTCCTAGTTATGTGAAAGGCAACATTGCTCTCATCAACTACCACCTGTTAATAGACTACTGTCAAATTTTGAGCAAGTTCCGTCATTTACTTTGCGTTTAACAGCTGTTTAAAACATACAACCTCGTAAATTTTTTTAAAAATAGAAAAAAGTGCATTTCGAGTTCTCATTAAACATAATTTTTCAGAAAAAAACCCCGTCAATCAAACCAAGAAAAAGCTTGATAAATACTATGGGGACTCTGCACGATCGATTTCAATGGTAAAAAAGTGTTTTACTGACTTTCGTTGTGGTCGCACAAGTACAACTGACGCTCAACGTTCTGGGCGGCCAAGTGAGGCCAATCGAAGAGTTAAAGTGCGTGAGATTGTTGATGCCATAGGCATTTCATATGGCAGCGTGGTTTCGATTTTAAATGATCAGAAAGCTGTCTGCCAGATTGGTGCCGCGTTTACTCTCAATTGACCATAAACAACTGGGTGCACACGTGTGTAGTCTCAATGGCAAAATTCCATGAACTGGGCTACGAATTGGTACCTCATTCGCCATATTCTCCGGATTTAGCCCCCAGTGATTATTTCCTATTTCAAAACCGAAAGAAATGGCTCGGTGGAAAGAGATTTAGCTCCAACGATGAAATTATTGATCAAACAAATGCCTATTTTAGGGACCTCGAAAAATCCTATTTTTTGGCAGGAATACAAAACTTGGAGAAATGTTGGACTAAGTGTATTGAGATAAAAGGACATTATGTTTATTATTTAAAATAAAAAACTGTATTTCATTCATAAAGTCACGGTTTTATTGATCCGCCCTCGTATTTCCGTTAACATATTTTAACATACCCAAACAACCTCACGCTGAAAAATTTGACTATTTATGTTGTTTGGATGTAAATATAACGTGTATGTAGCTGGTGGCAAATATTGTATACTTGTGTCCAAACAAATTGTGTTTGCTATTCAACATTACATGTTGGAGACACAATAATTAATAAGTTATAATAAAGTGTGATCCATTTCGAGGTTCCTTCCTTTTTTAAAGAAAAAACACAGAAAATTCAAATTGAATGGGGAATGTTTATTACCATTTGAAAGAACATTCTTTGGCATTTATTTTTTGAAGATTATGCCTATCAAATGTTGGCCGCGGCTACGTCTCAGATGATCCATCCGTTGAGTCCAATTTTCGATGACTAGTTCGAGCATTTTGACTGGTAACAGGCGATTGACACGCGTAATGTTTTGCTCCAAGGCCTTAATCGAAGCATAAACTTTAGACTTTACATATTCCCACAGTGAAAAGTCTAACGGTGTGATATCACACGATCTTGGTGGCCAATCGACCGGCCCAAAACGTGAAATTATCTGCTCACCGAAGTGTTCTCTCAATAAATCCATTGATTAATGCGATGTGTGGGAAGTGGCGCCGTCTTGTTGAAACCAAATGTCGCCGAGATCACGGGCTTCAATTTCAGGCATCAAATAGTCGGTTATCGTGGCACGATAATGGTCGCCATTGACGGTTACGTTCTCACCGGCATAATTTTTGAAGAAATATTGAACGATGATTCCACCGGCCCACAAACCACACCAAACCGTTGTTTTTTCTGGATGAAGTGGCAGCTGTTCAATCTGCTCTTCGTCCCAAATGCGGCAATTTTGCTTGTTTACATACCCATTGAGCCAGAAATGGGCCTCATCGCTGAACAAAATTTGGCTCGAAAACGTCGGATCTTCTTGGAACTTTTCAAGAGCCCATAGAGCGAAGCGATGTCGCTTGGGAAGGTCGGGCGGTTTCAGTTCTTTCACAAGCTGTATTTTGTACGCTTTCAATTTAAGATCTCGACGTAAAATGCGCCAAGTCGTTCTATACGTCAGTCCGAGTTGCTGCGAACGGCGCCCAATCGACTCTACACGGTCTTCATGTACACTCTCAGCTACGGCCGCTATATTTTCTTCACTGCGTGTTGGACGTGGTCTATTCGGTCGAATATTATCCAATAATGAATGCTGGGTCTCAAGATGGGTGATGGTGTTGCGAATAGTACGCTCAGTAGGCCGATTATGTTGACCATAAGTTGAGCGAAGCACACGGAACACATTCCTCACAGATCGTGAATTTTCGTAATAAAGTTGAAAGTCTTTCCATGATGAAATGCCAAACAATATTAAACAAAAATAACATGACAGCATGACACGGCTCTCACGTGATATGTCAAAAAAGGCTATTGAAAAAAGTATGTCTATTTGGATCACCCGTTATGTATGGATATGTTTTTTTTTCTGACTCAAATGTGGCTTGGTTGAGAACAAAAAAGTGCCAGACAACAAAGAACCAAAAATGAAACAAAACAAATTTTTATGTAAAAACTGAATCTTCCGCAGGATCTTCCAAAATCCAGCGATATGGCAGATCTTCCGGCTTCAGTTGTGGAAGGAGCTGTATTTTATACGCTTTTAGACAAAGATCTTTGTGTAAAATCTTCCAAGTACATATACATATATAATGTTATAAAGTCAGTGTTCGGTATAAACCTTCAAAATAGTTAGCTATCATTCTGTTAAACTTTTGCAACCTAAACTATATTTACAACTGATATTTTTGAAAACCTTTAAATAAAACTGATTTCATACCACTGTATTTTATATTTGCTAAGGGCTGTCATTTCATGTTCGTGTCCGATTGCTTGAAGTGCTATCAATGATCAAATTGTTGGCTTCATATGTATATTGGTTGTTCACAATCTTGTTCTTTATTGTATTTTTATCGTGGCTATAAATTTACTAAATATTCATATTTTATTTTAAACGTTTTACTTTGAAAAACAACGAAATCGTTAACTGATTGATGTTACAGATAATGTTAGCGATAGCGAAAAAGTAACATTAATTAACAAATCGCTGAGACATTTTATAGGGGGGTTTAACGATCTTTTAAAATTTAAAACAGCAAAATGTAGTTAATGAATGAAAACTATCAATGCTTTTTGAAAATTGCAAACATCTAAATACTTGGTACTGACCAAATAAGAAATTCGTTCCATTAGTTTAGTTGGGGCAAACGAACATTTATGTTTATGAGAAACAGGAAAAAATAATTTTTCACTTCAGTTAAAAAATTTGAAAAATTCAAACAAAATATTAATTGAAAATCCTGTGATAAAAAAATCACATATCAGCTACCATATTTGTAGGTTGTTTATTGGAAAAATATTATTTTTCAGTCGATGCAAAATTTCACCCATCTACGAAAATATTTGTACGTTATTTATCAAAAATATTTTCGTTTTTAGTCGATGAAGAATTTCACATATTAACAAACTAAATTGTATCTCAGTTTTCGTTTTGTCTTCGATCCGAGGTATTTTTAGAAAGTTTGTTTATTTAAAAAAAAAAAAATTTAACAGTCGCGGTAGGATTCGAACTCACAACCACTGGAAGATCGGTTCGATGTTTGTGACACAGCGTCGTTTCGGGCAGCGTCTAGCACGTTACGCCACCGACTGCCTGTACAAACTTATCTCTAACTGAAGTTATGTGCTTGTTCGTATCGCATTTACTTCGATAAATATTGGGGTATTTCTTATGATTTTTTTTGTTGGTACCATTTATTGATTTTCATTTCAATATTTGAGTAATTTGTCAGTGTATCAATGAAAAATCGGTGGTGCAATGGTTAGTGTGCGCGGCTCTTGTACAGGAGATCCTTGGTTCGATCCCTGCTCTGACCACCTTAAAAATTTCTTTCGACGACGGTCACCTCGCTTAGTGACGGCGACACTATCGAGTACTTAGCCATGAAAAACCCTCTCAAAACACCGTTCGGAACCGGTGCAAAACTGTAGGTCCCAATCAGTGAGTATAAAACTATAAAGCGCACAGCTCACGGTTGTGAGAAGCTCTCCCGAATTCCTTCATGGGATGTAATGGGAAACCATTTTTTTTTTTATATCAATGAAAAATGTAATTTAGTGCTGCTATTCTTCACGTACCAATGTTTATGTTAAAATTTTACAGTCGTGTTTATTTCCTGTGTGGAGACGATGACTCGCAAAAACGCGATCACTAGCACTCGGCTGTGGAAAACTTGTCAATCGTGACCAAGAATGTACCAGTACATCAAAACTTTTTCAAGCTCTTAGTAAAGGGTTTTTCAATAAGAGCGCTACAAAAGTTTTTTTTTTAAATAAAACAAAACCGGTTTTAGATACCAATGAAATTCGTTATTCCTGTGAAAGTACGTTCGATGCCATTATGTATGGAACTCGATTTCTTTTGCATGGCCACCACGGGCACGCTTGCAGAAGTCCAGACGCTGAATCCAATTTTCGACGGTTTTCAAGCACAAATCAGCCGATACTGCTGCAATTTCACGTTCGATATTCGTACGAAGTTCATCAATCGTCGCTGGCTTGTTGGCATAGACCATAGACTTGACGTAGCCCCACAGGAAATAATCTAACGGCGTCAAATCGCACGACCGAGGCGTCCAATCGACTGGGCCATTTCGTGAGATAACACGTTCACCAAACTTGGTTTCCAATAAATTTATTGTGGCATTCGCTGTGTGGCTTGTGGCGCCGTCCTGTTGGAACCACATGTCCTCCAAGTCCATATTTTCCAATTGGGGCCAAAAATATTCGGTTATCATTGAACGGTAGCGATTTGCATTCACAGCAATGTGCCGGTCTTGATCATCACGGAAGAAGTACGGCCCAATGACGCCGCCTGCCCATAAACCGCACCAAACCGTAATTTTTTCGGGATGCAATGATGACTCATGGATTACGTGTGGATTGCTGTCTGACCAATAACGCATATTTTGCTTATTGACGAAGCCATTCAGCCTGAAATGAGCCTCATCGCTAAAGATGATTTTCCGATGAAAAGCGCTCTTAAAGTTGAGGCCACTGACTCCAAATTTCGGTAGTAAATTTTAATAATTTCGACTCGTTGTTGGCTCGTATATCTTATTATGATGAAATGGCAAACCTTACGGAAGAGAAATGTCAAAAGAGCGGGAAAAAATATGGCGTCGTTTGCAGTCCCTATCGATTTACTTTTGTAGCGTCTCTGTTGAAAAACCCTTTATATAAAACATGTTCGCGATATGTTACTCATCTCCCAGAGTAAGGTGAAGTCGGGCAGTCGGCCGACTAGTCGGGCAAAAATCAAAACTAGTTTGATTTTCAGAAAGTCGGCCGGAAAGTCGACACGAATGTCGGCCTGACAAATAGTCGGCCGACTGGTCCGCAGGTCTAAGGTGCCCTTAATTGCGTCTTAGGTGACTGAAATTGTGAATGGGCTGAAAATATATGTACGACCGTCCAATTGACTTGTCAGCATTATGGCATGACTGACTAAAGCCAATGCTGTATATCGATGGGATAAATCTTTATCTTTTGTCATGCAAATACAATTGCAAGTTATTCAGAAAACATAAAACTGAATTTTCATAATTAATTTCAAAAATATTTGAAAATGAACACAAGAATATGCACTTTTTCAGGGAATTACATGCATACGATACATATGTTTGTTTGAATAGTGACTTAAGGCCTTCTTGTGTACATGTCATAAGGTAATCGCCACTATTGACAAACTGCGGAAAATTCTTGCTGACTTTTTACCAAATGTATGAAAATGCCAGGGGGTGTCATGAATTTTTTGTATGAGAGCGGATCAACAATTCAACATGTGGAGCGGATCAACAATTCAGCAGGGACTCTAACATGACACTTCTTAGTCACTGATGAAGTCTTTACGAAATTTCCAACAGGGATGTTTTGTAAACATTTTTAAGAACAGCCCTATTTTAAGTTCAAGTGGCCAATTTTTTAAAATTTGTTGAAGTTGAAGGGAATACAGTTGGAAACAGAAAATAAAAAATTTCTAATTTTTTTCGGAGGCACATATTTTCCTGCACGAATATGTCTGCCGTAAAACCAGAAGACACAACTCCAGCAACAGACAAAATTAAATAACATTTGTTGATATCTCATTTAGTTTTTGAGATATTGGAAATTGAAAATATATTACACGGAATCTGTCTTTTTGTTGTTGTTTGGATGCAAATATAACGTGTTTGTAGCTGGTCGCAAATATATTATACTTGTGCCCAAACACATTGTGTTTGCTTTTCAATATAATATGTTTGAGACACAATGATTAATGGTTTATAATATATGTTTTTGAGACCAAAATGTGTTTTTTTTTTTTGCTGAAAACCGCTAAAAACAAATACGATACAGACAACAAATGACCTAAAAGGCAGCCTATCTTCAATTCATGAAAACAGTGCTTGCCAACATGTACATGTTTCATGCAATATGTTGCTGGGGCCGGTATTTTTCAGCGTGTAGAATTCTATGTCGAATAAAACCTTCTTTGTGATCGGCCTTCAGTCGGACATGGGACTTTCTTCTCTGACGAGGCACCAACACCGGCTTCGACATAGTATTTTCTCATTTAAAGCTTTTTAAGCGGCCGAGATGGATTTTCTACACTGGGGATGGTTCAACACCGATATCACGGCTTCGGCATAGTTTTTAGTTTTCTCCTCTGAGGAGAGCCCAACACCAGCTCCGGGGCTTCAGCATACTATTTTTGTGTTAAGAAACTTTCTGCGTGGTTCATATTATTCGAGGGCGGATTAATAAGTCCGTGAATTTTCGAACTTCCCTCGTAGTTATATAAAATGCAACACTCACTCAAAACACACAACCTCGTGCATTTTTTTAAAAATGGAAGAAAGTGAAATTCGAGTGCTCATTAAACATTATTTTTTGCGAAAAAAAAACAAGGAAATGCTTGATAAATACTATGGGGACTCTGTACCATCGATTTCAATGGTAAAAAAGTGGTTTACTGACTGTCGTTGTGGTTGCACAAGTACAAATGACGCTGAATGTTCTGGACGACCAATTGAGGTCAATACACCCGAAAATGTCGAAAAAATCCACGATATGGTGTTGGCTGATCGAAGAGTAAAAGTGCGTGAAATGGTTGATGCCATAAGCATTTCATATGACAGTGTGGTTTCGATTTTAAATTATCAGTTGGGTTTAATTAAGAAAGCTGTCTGCTAGATGGGTGCCGCGTTTGCTCGCAATTGACCATAAGTAAACGTGTGCACATGTTGTGTAGTCTCAATGGCTACGAATTGGTACCCCATCCGCCATATTCTCCGGATTCTATTTCCAAACCGAAAGAAATGGCTCGGTGGAAAGAGATTTAGCTCCAACGATGAAATTATTGATCAAACAAATGCTTATTTTATGGACCTCGAAAAATCCTATTTTTTGGAAGGGATACAAAAAATGGAGAAACGTTGGACTAAGTGTATTGAGCTAAAAAGTCCGCAAATCGGAAACTAAATTCGGAAACGCAATTCGCAAAATATTGCAGGAACCATGTAGATGTTTGCAGGCATTGTTTTCGTCAATAGAAGATATGTTTTTCTTTGTTTTTTATTGTCTTTCACGTTTTTGTCTTCATAACTTTTCAAAAAATAAAACACATTTGAGTCACAAATACATATATTATAACCTATTAATCATTGTGTCCCAAACATGTTATATTGAATAGCAAACACAATGTGTTTGGACACAAGTATAGTATATTTGCGACAAGCTACACACACGTTATATTTGCACCCAAACAACAACACAAATATCAATTTTCAGCGTGTGAATACGAACAAAACCTCTATATAACCATAGATAAAGGTGTCTCAGTAACAATGCACTTTTTCATTTTAAAATAAAATCCCGTATTTTTTGAGATAGTTCTGATTTCTTTATTGGATTGTAAAGAACATATGTTACGATTAAGTCTGGAATAAAATATCCATCAAATGGCACCCACGGCTCTGAGGACAGGCCATTACTCTTTTCATGAAACTTTCCATAACCTTTTCACAAAGATGTGGCTGTATCTCATCGATGACGTGTTGGATCTCGGATTTGAGATCAAGAATTGTTTCTGGTTTATTCGCATAAACCCGAGATTTCACAAAACTCCAAAGAAAGAAATCGCACAGCGTTGAATCGCATGATCTTGGCCCTTTGATATCAATCAATCAAAATTTCTTGAGATTATCTGTTCAGGTAATCGTTGCTGCAATAAATCGATTGTTTCATGCGCGGTGTGGCAGGTGGCGCCACAAACCACATTTCGTTCAGATCCATGCCGTCCAGTTGAGGCCACAATAACTCCTTTATCATGTTCCTGTAACGAATGCCGTTCACAGTCACTGCAAGATCGGCCTCATCTTCAAACAAGTAATGCCCAACCATGCCGCCTGACCAAAATTCGCACCAGACAGTTGTTCGTAGTGGGTGCATTTGGTGCTCATGGATTGCATGAGGATTTTCTGAGCCCCAAATTCGACAATTTTGTGTATTCACGAAGTCGTTCAGATGGAAATGCGCTCCATCGGAAAATATGACTTTTGTATTGAAAAATTGGCATTGACATCAGTTTGCTCCATTACCCATTGATCGAATTGCTGGCGCCTTCCATCATGGTATGCTGGTTTGAGCTCCTGAGTAAGGTGCATTTTTTACGCTTGAAGGTGGAGGTCTTTTGTCACAATTCAATGCGTAGTGCTTCGTGAAATTTTAAGTTGTTGAGAACGATGTCGAATTGATGTTTTCTGGTTTTCGGCGAGAGTTTCGTTTAAAGCAGCAATGTTAAAGTTTTCAAGAGACCGACCGGTACGATGACGCATAGAAGTCTTACTGTCCATAATCGACCCAGTTTCTTCGACATTTTTTGACCACTCTTCGAATGATTGCCACATTAGGTTCACTTTCTCGACTGAAAATTATTCGAAGTTTGCGAGCGGTTTCAGCATAACTTCACAATTACAACGCGTTGTTCTTTTGTAAAGCGCTCCATTTTTAATAATCGGAATAAACATATGTGACAGGTGCCAAATTTTAGAGTTGCCACATGGACAGAAAAATTAATTATTCTTACTTATAACTAGATCGTTTCTTTCACTCACCAAATTTCTGACATGGATGTTGAAAAGAATTGTTGGATGAAGAAGAATACCAAATAGAGGCAATGGTTCAAAACAACCAACAAAATAACAACAACGGCATTTCGTTTTGCGTGTTAAAATTATTGTGTTAAATACAAGACAAATGTATGCTAACAAAAAGGATGAACAAGTAGAGAAGAATTTGGCAACCCTCGTAGAAGAGAACCAAAAAAGTCGACGCGATTCACGCAAACGCATTTCTATCTCGCGTCATAACTTGATTATTTCATATTTTTTATATTCTTTATGCAATTTTATTTAAACATGGTTGGAATTTCTATAGTTAGATACTGTAACATCATCAGAAAACTACTTGTGGATTGAAATAGTCAACGAAGAGAGTAAGAGAGAGCAGAGAAACGAGGCGCTTCACTCGGTTTCTCCATGAGTAAATTTTCTTCTCAATTTAAAATTCCTTACGCTTTGATGCTAACAATAACATTCAATAAAAAAGTGTAAAACACATTTAAATTTCACAGTTTTTCACCAAAACGGCATGAAAATTTGAAGTCAGAAGTTCTTGCAATTCCACCTGGTGTAAGTCACTTTTCGTCAAACATCTCTCTATCACACCGACCGCACCACGAAGAGTGTGAAAGGAAGCGTCAGATGAGTCAAAATTTGTCTCTTTAAAGAATTAATCTATGGTTCCCATCAGCCGTTTAGTGTTCTCTTGCGTTCACCGATGTAGTTGGAGAGTTAATGGAGTTCGAGTTGCGGTTAGAAGTTGGACACGAATAGAAAATAGAAATTACTGAATGTGCACAAGTAAAGAAGAAAAAGCCACCTCAATTTGGCAACCCTAGTAGAAGAGAACCAAAAAAGTCGACGTGATTCACTCAAACGCATTTCTTTCCAGCGTCATAACTTGATTATGTCATACTTTTTACATACTTTATGTAATTTTATTTAAATATGGTTGAAATTTCTATAATTATATACAATAACATCTTCAGAAAACTGCTCGTGTATTGAAATATTCAACGAAGAGAGTAAGAGAGCGAGCAGAGAAACGACACGCTTCACTCGTTTTCTTTGTTGGCATTCCACTCCATGAGTAAATTTTCTTCTCTATACCATAGTTGCTTTATGGGTTTTTATGGCACAGCTGATCGAAAAGGTACTGGGGAAATGAAGTAGAATGAGAGACCAAAGAAGACATAGAGATTATAGACCATGCAGCTAAGTAAGTTTAAATAGTGTTTGACTGATACTAATGGCAGCTACATTATGGTTTATGCTGTTTGCATCGAGCGAAATATCGCTTTCTCTTTTATTTCTGCCCCAATTATGCCCAAACAAGTAATAAATTTCAAAAGCAACTCGATGAAATGGCCTACTACCTTTGGCTACAATTTGGCCAAATATTGTGAGTGAAAAGTTTGGAGTCCCTTGAAGTTATGCTGGAAAAAGTGAAAAAAAACTTGTTTTTCAAAAAAGTGCATGTAAACCTGAGAATCGCTAAAAACCATATTTTTTTCAAAAATTTTACGTTCTGCAGACATTTCATGGGTACCGATCAACTCAGTAAATTTGACTCTAACCGATACAATTTACTGGAACTTTGATACATTTTTCGACAACAACAGTGTTATCGCTCTTTCAGCTATCTACTCTCTTTCCTATCAATTGCCAACTTCGTAGTCGATCAGCTGTAGCACAATATATTCTCTCTTTCTGTTCTCTCATTAGCAAACAACAATTGAGGTTGATAACTTTTGAGTACAGGCGTGTTTCACAAACGTTTTCTATTTTTCCCCCTGCGTATAAATTTCCCGCTGGTGCCTTAAACTCTTATAAAACTCTTAAATTTAATCGCTTAAAGGAAACAAATTAACAAAAATGTCACAGCTAATAAAAGATGTTGCTAACTTGGTCATTAACCATTCAAAAGAATATCACGATTTCGTTTACCGAAATCCCCAAATTCAAATCTTAATTAATAACTCTGAGAAACTCTGAAATCAAAAAAACATACAATACAATTCGAATATTTATGCTCAGCCATCATTGCATTGTCACTCACGCTCGAATTTGAATTTATCTGTGACTGGACTGTATGTGAATGGAAATTAGAGTTGGGTGATTAATAACACGGTGCTACAAAAGAACACTTTTTTTAAATACTTGAAAAACAACCTAGTGTGGGTAGGTGTAAAAAGGATGTAAAGGGGTTTTCAATAAGAGCGCTACAAAAGCTTTTTTAAAATAAAACAAAACCGGTTTTAGATACCAATGAAATTCTTTATTCCTGTGAAAGTACGTTCGATGCCATTATGTATGGAACTCGATTTCTTTTGCATGGCCACCACGGGCACGCTTGCAGAAGTCCAGACGCTGAACCCAATTTTCGACGGGTTTCAAGCATAAATCGGCCGATACTGCTGCAATTTCACGTTCGATATTCTTGCGAAGTTCATCAATCGTCGCTGGCTTGTTGGCATAGACCATAGACTTGACGTAGCCCCACAGGAAATAATCTAACGGGGTCAAATCGCACGACCGAGGCGGCCAATCGACTGGGCCATTTCGTGAGATAACACGTTCACCAAACTTGGTTTCCAATAAATTGATTGTGGCATTCGCTGTGTGGCTTGTGGCGCCGTCCTGTTGGAACCACATGTCCTCCAAGTCCATATTATCCAATTGGGGTCAAAAATATTCGGTTATCATTGAACGGTAGCGATTCACATTCACAGTAATGTGCCGGTCTTGATCATCACGGAAGAAGTACGGCCCAATGACGCCGCCGGCCCATAAACCGCACCGCATCGTAATTTTTTCGGGATGCAATGATGACGCACGGATTACGTGTGGATTGCTGTCTGACCAATAACGCATATTTTGCTTATTGACGAAGCCATTCAGTCAGAAATGAGCCTCATCGCTGAAGACCATAAATAGGACGTAGCGCTCTTAAAGTTGAGGCCACTGACTCCAAATTTCGGTAGTAAATTTTAATAATTTGGACTCGTTGTTGGCTCGTCTATCTTTCCATGATGAAATGGCAAACCTTACTGAAGAGAAATGTCAAAAGAGCGGGAAAAAATATGGCGTCGTTTCCTGTCCCTATCGATTTACTTTTGTAGCGTCTCTGTTGAAATACCCTTTACAAGTAGAGAAGAAAAAACCGGTGCAATTTGGCAACCCTAGTAGAAGGGAACCAAAAAAGTCGAAGCGATTCACTCAAACGCATTTATTTCCCCACGTCATAACTTGATTATTTCATACTTTTTACATACTTTATGTAATTTTGTTTAAAAATGGTTGGAATTTCTATAGTTAGATACAATAACATCATCAGAAAACTGCTCGTGTATTGAAATATTCAACGAAGAGAGTAAGAGAGACAGCAGAGAAACGACGCGCTTCACTCGTTTTCTTTGTTGGGATTCCACTCCATGTGTAAAATTTCTTCTCTATAGGCCTTATTTAGGAAATCAAACAACAGTTTTTAAAGTTCTTCCGAAATACCCCCAAACATGTGATTGAGACTGAATGCACCCAGTATTAGTCAAAATATTTTTGACTCATGGGACAAGCAAATGTATTGAAAATGTATTTTGTTTCGCATTTTTTGGTTTGTTTTAGATCATAAGATAAAATGTATTGTCGTTTTATCAATCAGGGGTGACTCTTAAAATGCGAAATACTGATTTATGATGTACTCACCATGTCATACAACATACACTATGCCGTTTTTCAAATATATTTTCACTGTAGCACCGTGTAATTCATCTTGAATCTAATTATACGCGTGAGATCCACTCACCTTTATACACGAATGCGAATTAGAGTTAAATTGGAGGATTTACAAAAAAAACATAAGAATAATTTAGGTTATATTTTAAACACTTTGCATAATTTGCTGAATCGGCAGCAGGAACCGGTTTCAAATAACCGGCTAATCAATAATTAAATGCGAATTAGCAGCCATCAAGGTGATGAGTAACACTTGTCGTGTTCATTTACACACTTCTTCTCCTTCTTCATCTTTATTTTCTTGTTATTAATTCCCTCTCTCTCTTGGCCAGCAGCAGAAAGAAAGTCGTTACTTAAAGCGGGCAGTTTGACGTCATTAGCGCCACCTGGCGACGGCAATTAATAAGCCTTTTGTTTCATTATTTGTTTGGTAGTTTTGACAAATGCAAAATGTCTTTTGAAATGACAGGTTATACTTCAGAACTGTCACATCAATTTATTCATGATAAGCGGCGAGTGGTATAAGACTGTTTAAAAATAAACACGAAAGGAGGATTTAAGATTAATTAATGTATTTCTAATGAAATGTTACAACGTTATGGGACTTTAATACCTGAGTCAGTATCAAAAATATTATAGGAAAATAAAATTATATGCATATCCAGTGGTATTTTATCCAGGAACGGAAATACGCATTCCCGTTTATTTATGTGCGTTTTATGTCCAACCATAGAGTAACATACAACAGCAGCTGGAACTCGATGAAATGACCTACATACTACCTCGTCGCAGAGTTCGTATTTATCAACCATTGGATAAAGCCTCTACCAAAGGTTCAATTTTTATTATTTTTTCGATTGGACGCACTGTTTCCGATTTATAGCCACTATTTTATTTCAGCGATTTTCTTATTCTGGCGATTTTTGAAAAAAAATTCTTCCATACGAATTGGACCAGTTTTCGGAAAACCCTTAGAAACTCAGAAAAATTGGCTATTTTTCACATGAGGGCGTTTGAGCGATTTAAAAAAAAATGTGATGCCATATTGAAGACATCCATTGGTTAAAGCCTCCGTTGGAGGTAAAATTTTTATTTTTTTATTTTAGTGATTTTTCGGAAAACATCTTCCTTACGAATTGGACCACAATATGAAACACCCTTAAAAGGCATCAAAATTTGGTTATTTTTTCGATTGGGCGCTCCGTTTACGAGATATAAAAATTGTTTCTAATTTTTTTAGGTTTTCGATCAAAAATAGGGATGTGTTACCCTGGTAAACCCATTACCCATTGCCGTGGATAGCTACCCATTACTTTCCCCATACCCTGTGGGTAATGGGTAAACGATCGCTACCCATTCCCCATGTCAATAATAACGAAAATACGAACACTGCCTCGTCGTCTTCGAGAGAACCTAAAGAGATGGGTGGCGACTCTTATCCATTGCTTTATTATTAAACCCGTCCCCAAGTAGTTCGCCGTAATGTGAGAAGGACTGACTGGTTCCTCCATGAGAAGACTTGCAAGAGTTGTTTGAGATCAGTGTCATCTGTAGAGATAAGGTGCATAGGTGACATAGAGAATGTGACGGACGGTGTCACGAATGCTCTCAATAAGTCGCTACATATCTCTTGCCCAAGAACGAAACCAAGGCAAAGAAGACGCCTCCCTGGTGGAATGGAGAACTTGTGGATATAAGGAAGTCATGGTGATAAATGTTTAATAAAACCAAGAATTCGAGAGACAAGGAAGACTGGGACAATTACAAAGTTGAGCTAAGGTGATATAATAATGCGCTCAGATGGGCCAACAGAAGTTCGTGGATGCTCTTTTTTAAATCAATAAAAAAAGGCTAAGGAAAATACTGGCGTTAGGCAATATGACGATAAAATACCTGAAAAACTCTTCTGGGTAGTGGACATACTGTAGTGGTGATTAACTAATCTCCTTATGGAAACCCATTTCCCGGCATGTCGCTGAACGAGGAGATCACTGCAGGTGAACCTACACCTAATAGCTTAGAAGTTGACAATGAAATTTTCTCTAAATTCAGGCTTACATGGGTTATCGGCAGCTTCAAACCCTTTAAGTCTGCCGGGCCCGTCAGGGTGTCACCAGCGGAAATTCGGGCTGTGGCCGATCTATTGATCCCCGGGCTGTTATAGTTATATATCGCGAGTATAAACTTCAGGAGCATTCTTAGAGGATGAAGGAATCAAGAGTGATGTTTATTCCCAGGCGGGAAAAACCTCTCACACAGCTCCTAAAGATCTTACGTCTATAAGCCTTTAATCTTTCTAACTTAAGACTTTGGAGCGGCTGATAGACATACACTTACGGGTTAGTACTGATGTGGGATTGTTGTCCGGTGCACAGCATGCGTACTGCAAGGGCAGGTCTATGGAGACAGCACTGCATGAACTGGTAAAAAACATAGACAAATCGTTGGCTGCTATAAGGCAATAGCTATAAGCGGCAAGTATCTCAGTACCCTAAGGGACATTCTCCACGGCAGCTTACAGATTTTGGGCAGGTGGGCGGTGGAAAATGGACTAGCTACAAACCCGTCGAAGACGAAGCTGGCCCTTTTTACTCGAGGGTATAAAATACCTATTGTGGAACCTTTCTCATTGAATGCCACGTTAGAGCAACTCTTAATTTGAGGCATGGTCGGAATACGGTCATGGAATAGTGCTGGAAGTTGTTCTCAACATTTCTGAATTTGTCGACTACTCGAAACCTGAACCACTACATACATACATACACGGTTTCCCATTACATCCTAAACTGAATGAGAAAGCTTCATAAAATTTATGAATTCGTGCATCAATTTGATGAAACATTTCCTCGTTTTCCTACCTAAGACAAATTTCATTGAATTGATGAAGAACATTTCATCAATCTGTCACTCATGTTTCATTAATAGTTTACGTTGATTCAACGACAATGTTACATCAATTTGATGTATGTTGTCATCAAGTTGAAGAAAATTTTTCATCATTTTGATGCAAATTGTTCATTAATTTGCTGTACATTTTTCATCAAATAAATGTAATATTGTCATACATTTTTATGTAAGTTTATCATAATTTTGTGGCCGTCGTTGATGCAATGGTAGTGTGCGCAGCACTTGTACATGAGATTGTTGGTTTGAACCCTGCTCTGACCAACCTTACATTTCTTTCGACGACGGTCACCTCGCTTAGTGACGGCGACACTATCGAGAACTTAGCCATGAAAAAGCTTTTCAATCTCTCCCCAATTCCTTCATGGGATGTAATTGGAGCCATATCATCAATCTGATGTAAATTGGTAATCATTTTGATGTAAATTTTTTGTGAATGAGTGACCAAACTCTTTTGCCTACATTTTCACACCCATGCCTATATACTCGATAGTGTCGCCATCACTAAGCGAGGTGGCCGCCGTCGAATGAAATGTTAGATGATCTGAGCAGGGATCCACACTTCAATCGGAACCAGTATTCGATCGCAAATACCACACTTTAATACCGGTAACGAATTTGTAGAAGGAATTCTACAAATGAATGGGATCAGATTTGGTATGGGGTTTACTCTTGGGTTGTAATTTATTCGTAGTCTACCTGATCATCGTAGCGTGTACCAGGCAGTCATATTTAATTGATGCAGCTAAACACAATGCATGCAGCTAAACACAATGACATAGCAAATGATGAGTTTTGCAGAAATTGTTATGATTAGGAAGACTCTACAAAGCATCTTCCCTGCACGTACCCAGAACTAGCTAGCAGGAGGATGGTTGCAATCTGATCCTTTTTATTTAGGGACCTACACGCTGAAAAATATGTGTAGCAGGTCACAAATATATTATTCTTGTGTCCAAACACATTGTTGTTGCTATTCAACTATATGTTTTTGTGACCCAAATGTGGCTTTGTTTGTTGAAATCTGCAACAACGAATTAAAAAAGCCGCAGATCTTCATTTCATGACAATAATGCTTGCAAACATGTACATGATTCCTGCAATATGTTGAAGCGTGTAGGGATTTCCAGATTCTTGGAAGGTTCTCTGATGGGGTATTGCCGTGGAATCTTAATGAACTAATCAATCTAAGTTTGTCGCTTTATCGACCGCCAACTTTAATTACCTTAATTAGCATAAAACGATTTGTAGGCAAATATCAAAACTGATTGCATGCACAAGCGTGTAATATCATCTCTTTGAACGCAGTCTTGTTGACGTGTATTTTCTTTCTCAATATTCATAGAAATTTGTTGTATTTTCTACATCAAAGGCTAAATTCCACGGCATTTGCGACCGTTTCATTTGAACAAGTTTCAAATGACACACAAAACCATCAGCCACCCGCTCAGAGTTCATTCGTTGGGAAATGATTTGACCCAAAAACCCTTAGCATTTTGCAATTTTCCTTACACTCAATTAGCCAGCAACAAAGTAAAACTGAAAACACTTTGAAATCGAAGACAAATTGCACTGAACAAATTACCTACATATGATTACACCCCACCTACTCGATTCGAATCGAATGGACTCGGTCCGACTCGTTTTGGTATTGCATTTAATATGATTTGAAATATTCGTCCATTTGCAACTACAAATTGACATTTTACGTTGTTCAAAAATGTTTTAGATATTTGTGCGATTTATTTCAATTTTATGTTATCAGTTTTGAAATTTTTATTGAAAACACGTACGTGTGCCATAAGACCATATTGGAAAAGCCATCGGTGTCGGTGTCGTGGACGACATGGACACAATTTGAAATTTCGCATTTGGTTGTTGGCCGTTTTTTGTTTTATACAATATTTTTCTTGTTGTTTCGGTTAATAAGGCGGTCTTCTTTTTTATTGTACCCCTAATAAAGTTCTACCATATTAAATAAGTTGTTGCTTCAAATTTGGTCAGAAATCGTTGTTTTGTTTTATTAAACTGTTGTGTCTCAGAAAAGTCAATGGAATTTCAATTTGTCATGTTTGATTCGATTTTTCATTTTTGGCGAAACAAGAAGATGGCCAAAGTCTAACTCCGGCACAGGGGAGTTCTAAATATGTATGTAGCGATAATTAACTTAAAACACACAAGCGCGTACAGAATTTCAAAAGATCCACAACTTAAACCACAAATGGTGTTTAACAAAAGTAAATGGTGTGGATTTTGTTACCCCCAATCTATGGTATAATATGACTGTCATTACGTTTGTAACACCAAAACCCCGAAATCAACTTTAAAGTTGACAAAATTTAATTGATTCAGATTATAAACTTCCGAAAATCTGGTATAACATTGGTTCGCGAAGAGTCCTTAGATTGAGCACAGTGGACCAAAATTACAACAACTTTCACTAAGGAAGACATTAATGAAGGACTTTAATCTGATTCAAGTTTGGTCTGCGATGAATCCATAGTTTGGGCATGGTGAGCAGAAATATTAACACATGGGTAAGGTTTGTTGTTGACGGCAATCGATGAACGACTCATTAAGATGTATTTATTAGGCCATTGGGATGCCATGGGATAGCGAGATTAATGATTAGCACCACTAGATAACCATTTAGTTTAGTCCAAGCAACGCAAGATCTTAGCTACAGGTAAAAAAAAACCGTTTCCCATTACATCCCATGAAGGGACAGGGGAGAGCTACTCACAATCACAATCACTGAGATGTGCGCTTTCCAGTTTTCACGCACTGATTAGGACCTACAGTTTTACACCGATTCCGAACGGTATTTTGAGAAGCTTTTTCATGGCTAACTACTCGATAGTGTGCGAGGTGACCGCCGCCGAAAGAAAATTTAAGGTGGTCTGAGCAGGGATCGAACCCAGGATCTCATGTACAAGAGACGCGCACACTACCATTGCACCACCCACGGCCGACGGTTACACATGTCTGAGATAATTCTCCCAAGTCCCTAATAGGTAGGAAACTATTGTAGACACCCTCCCAGCTGACGCTGTACACGTGCAATGATTATGTTTAGAGGATTATTCCTCTTCCTCATAGTTATCCGGGTTTTATGATCCTTTTCCCGCGAAATCTAAATTGGAGAAGAGTATGAATATTAACGCAAGAGTATAAGTGGGCTGGTCTTACAGGCACTTAAATTAATCATAAGGCATATATTCCCAGTACAGTCTTAGGACGTTGGGGGAGAAGACGAAAATTCTAGAATAAGGCATAGAAAATTGTAAACGAGTATATGGACAAATAAAATTTAAATTCAAAAAAAAAAATCCTCGTAGTTACTGCTTCTATAGAAGTCGTTTGCCCTCACCTTTAGTCTCGCTGCATGTCTACCAATCAGTCAGTGCCTCTTCAAAACTGAAACAGGCATTGATACATTGGGCCTGACTAGAGACAGGAGGTTCGTAGATCTCCTGCTATTTACTGTCGGTCAGATTTGTGTTGCCCTTCAAAATTTGTGGGCTTCGTCCATCTCTCCTGCACCATCACATAGGAGCGTTCTTGTAGGATATGATTACAAGTCGCCAGGGGCATGCCAAAACACGTTACAAAATTCAAATTAAAATTCAAATTTTATTTATCCAAATATACATGAACCTCTTATTAAGAGCTATATACATTTTTGAGTTTTATCTAATAGATATATCAGCAATTGTGGCAAGGAATAGTTGTTAAATATATACATATCAAATTTGTGTAAATCAGATAGAAAGGCAAAAGGATAAGAAAACCTTTATTTGGGATACGTTCAAATTACTGTGGAACCTACATATAATGTAGTCCCTAGTCTGGCCAGCTTATCCGCTCTGTAGTTTCCACGAAATGACGAAATGCTCTGGCACCAATATGAGGTGAATATCGTACTTCTGGGCCATCTCATTAAGAGATCTACGGTCATAGAGTAAGAATGGAATAGAGATTCCATTTCGCTCATTAAGTTTGCATTTTAATTGCACAGTTTTTCACCAAAAAACGGCATGAAAAAGTTAAATCAGCCGTTCTTGTAACTCCACCTGCTATAAGTCAATTCAATCGAACATTTCTCATTTGCACTTGCCACAACGAAAATAGTGTGAAATAAAACGTCAGACGATCGAGAAACTATTTCTATATAAATTTTACTCTATATATCTGCGGCAGTCCTTGGCAGAAGTTGAATTCATGAATACTAATTCCCCAGAGACTTGATGATCGCCTGACTGCCAGAGATCGCCTGGCTGCCAGAGAAGGGATTGACCCTAATGATTGCTGGATTATTATCCCTTAGTGATCGGAGACGCGAGGCCATTCGCCTGATATTTTAATCCATACTTAATCGTAACATGTCTATTTTACAATGTAATACAAATATCAGGACTTGAGCAAAAAAAATGCGCTTATTTTTAAATTAAATCGTGCATTTTTATTGGGATACCCTTTATCTTCGCTTGGTTTACAGAAGAGCAACCACGAGTATCTTTCCACTCGTCTGAGAGCAATCTTAAGCCTATTTAGCCCCACTTTATACCTATCCTAGTCCTTCTTATTGTGATTACTTTTTCGTAGTTCAATTTGCTCTTACATTTATTAATTTATCTTTGGTTTTTCCCTTTCTGTCATTTCAGTGCCCCATGCGTGAATACAATATGGATGATCTCGAATTGGATCAAGTGACTCAGGTGATTGGTTATCACCCTCGATTTCTGGACCATTTCCTAAGAACACAAAATTTCATTATGAACGGCGATGGTCCATTGCCCTACGATTTTCGTTACTATTTGGCCATAATTGTAAGTACAACTGCTAACCCAATGTTAACCTTGCCATATTGATCTACAGTTCAACTTAACCCTTTTGGCTCGGTGTTTTCGTTTTTAACCTGAAAGATTGAGCAAAAACATCTTGTACTGCTTACTCGGAGATCTTTAAAATGTGGTGTATACTGGAACATTAATGGCCAGTGGGTAGTTAACTATCGGATTACTTAATCGTAATTGAAAGATAATTACAAGTTAACTTTGAATTTTGATTTTCAGCTGAAAGATAAAGTAAACCGTCATATTGTAAACGATTATGGCAACCCTTGTATTCTGATTGGATAAAATCACATCATCTTAATAAATGGAATTATGTCATGAGAAATAAATGAATAAAATCGAAGTAATTTCAACAAAACTTTATAAAAAACTATGTAGGCGCAACGATTTAAGGATCTAGGCTCAAACTATGTCGACAAATACTCAAATCGGAATCATGTATTTTATACATACATGGGGCAAATTATTTTATGACAATGGCAAATTGTTTAATTTGAATTTCCTGTCCAAATGCAAATTCAAAAAACTTTCAATACCAGTGGCAATTGTAGTTATTTTCAAAGCATTTCCTTCATATCTGGCAATTTTGGTTTTCAAATATTTTATACAGTACAGGTTTATGAATTTGATAGTACTACGAGGCAATACCTATCGAAGCCACAAACCTCTTCATATAAAATACTTTAAAAACAGAATTTCCAGCAGTCAAACAAAACAAATTCAAAATAATTAAAAGCATTCCCACATTTCAGTACAATTGGCATCCGATTTCACAACCTGAGCAAATGCAAATTTAAAATTTTTTAATTGCCATTGCGAACAATTTTAATTCTTTTTCATTTGCATTAGATAAAGTAATGCAAATTAAAATCCAATGCAAATTAAAAAAACCCATGTATGATTTTATACAACCTTATATTTCTCCTATTCACAATTACTAATGTGATTGTCAAAATCATATGGTATATAAGTTAACTAACCAACATTGCGTGACAAAATCATTGTTAACCCTTGACTGGAAAACACAGTTCGTTGTTTAATCCATAGATTTGTTATCCATCTCATCTGATGTTTCTCTTTGCGCTTCTTCAATGAGGAAACGAACTTCTATCAGCAACGTCGAACAATATTCTTCATTTTTAGTTTTGTGCATTCACGATGTTCATTGATTTACATAGTTTGAACATTCACAATAACAGTTTCACATGTGTTTGCCAAACCTCAGCGACAGCATTCTTCTCTTGACGTTCTAACCAAAAACGTTGTACAAGTAGACAGTCAACATTTCTCTTCACTCAAATGCCAACCCTAGTCATTCTCTGCTCTCTCTCTCTTACTCTCTTCATTGAATATTGCAATACACGAGCAGCTTTTTGATAGTGTTATTGTATATAACTATACAAATTCCAAACATGTTGAAGTAAAATTACATAAACTATTCAAAAAGTATGAAATAATCAAGATATGACGCGTGAGAGAAATGCCTCTGAGAGAATTTCTAGCACTTTTTGGTTCTCTTTTACCAGGGTTTCCAAATTGCGAACATCTTCTGGTCGTCTAATTCTAGATCGTCTTTGTTCAAACACAAGTTCGCTTCCCTTCAATCATTAAACCGATGAGGGAGTTGACAAATCTATGTATAAATTAATCTATGGTTTAACCACAATTTAACTAAGAAACGAAGATCACCACTGACTGAAAAACAGACCATAATGTGTGATGTCTAATTAAAATATGATTTATTTACAGGTTATGCAAATTATGATGGGATGGGATTGTCCCAGTAGTCCAGAAAGGGTTAGGTCAAATTGTAGCCGAACCGAAAATAAATCATACTCTAACTATGGTTAATCTAAAGGCTAATTGCAACACAGTTTAAGTTTAACGGTAAAATAATACCTAAGAGTATGTATCAGCTGTTTTACCTTATATTTCGATCACCGAGGTTGTTTGATGGAGTTCGAGTTTGATGGAGTTCGAGTTGCTGCTAGAAGTTGGGCATAAAGTGTAAAGAAATAAAAGAGAATGTGTATTTTTGTCCGATGCAACAAGCATGAAACATAATGTAGCTGTTATTAGAATCAATTAAACACTATTTAAACTTAGTTTACTTTCTGTACCTTATTGCACATTCTCCTCAGTCCTTTTTAAAATCTCCAGCTATTATTTCCTGCCTAAACGTTTTGCTTAACCTGACTGATGTGCACGAAGACGAACTTAACTAGCAAAGACACAAACCACATTGGTTAACAGAGCGCTGTTATTACGTTAACAGGTATCTGTTAAAGTACTAGAAATAGAAGTACATTGAAATAAACAAGGTTTTTGGCGAATTAAATTAATAAACAATTACAAAACTGACAAATCGTATAAAAAACATTACGAGCTTTCAGTATTAGTGGCACAAATCTTGAGCAGCTTCCCAGCGAGCATTATATTTTAGTTCAATGTATATAATATTAGAAAGGATATTGAACCCAAAATAAGGATTCTTCATCAAATAAATGAATATCTATCAATAATTAGGAGCATGTTATTTTATTACTTATATTACTCCGAGGTTTCAGACGAATTTCAGAATACAATAATTTTATGCATTTTCCTTTAATCACTTTACTCTACTTTTGAACACTTCACTGTGTCTAAACCAAGGACTCTTGGCGGACAAGACTTACACCAGATTTAAGCTCCTTATTAGTGTTTTCCAAAGTTACCACCCTTATATTTCAGAGGACTTTGAGAAGAGCGATATGTGGAATTTAGTATTGTCCCATGTCTTAACATTTTGACCTACTGTGCCCAAACTAAGAATTATTCGCGGATTAGACTTATGCCATATTAAAGTCTTTCATTAGTACTTTCCAAAATTACTACCCCCACATTTCAGAGGAATTTCAGAGCAGCGATATATGGAATTTAGTATTGGCTCGTGTTTTAAGATTTTGACCCACTGTAGGCAAACTAAGGATTCTTTGCCGACATAATGCATACCGGATTGTAGTCCTTCACTAGCACTTTTCAAATTTACTGTCCACATATTTCAGAGGAATTTCACAACAGCGATATATCGAATTTAGTATTTTCTCAAATTCCCTCTGAAATATAAGTGTGGTAAATTTGGTGTCTGTGGTGCAATGATAGTGTGCGTGCCTCTTGTACATGAGATCCTGGGTTCGATCCCTACTATGACCACCTTAAATTTCTTTCGGCGGCGGTCACCTCGCATAGCGACGGCGACACTATCGAGTAGTTCGCCATGGAAAACCTTCTTAAAATACGGTTCGGAATCGGTGTAAAACTGAAGGTCCCATTCAGTGAGAATAAAACTAGAAAGCGCACATCTCACTGGTTGTGAGAAGCTCTCCCCAATTCCTTCATGGAATGTAATGGGAAACAATTTTTTTTAAATTTGGACAGCACTAACAAGGAGCTTAAATCTGGTGTAAATCTTGTTCGCCAAGAGTCCTTGGTTTGGACATAGTGAAGTGTTCAAAAATACAGCAAAGTTCTTAAAGGAAACCGCCTACAATTATTGTATTCTGAAATTCGTCTGGAACCTCGGAGTAATATAACCCAAAAGAACATGCTTCTAATTATTGCTAGATATTCATTTAGTTGGCGAAGAATCCTTAATTTGGCCTCAATGTCCTGTCTAAAATGATAAACATTGAACTAAAATATAATGCTCTCCGGTAAGCTGTTCAAGAATTTTGCCACTAATTCTGAAAGCTCGTAATGTTTTTTATACGATTTGTCAGTTTTGTATTTTTTTATCAACTTAATTCGCCAAAAACCTTGTTTATTTCAATATACTTCCCTTCCTACACCATTTCCAATTCAAATTTAAAAAAATCAACCGAAATTTAAAAATCCTATTTGAAATTTGAAATACATCAATTGAAATTTGAATCACATCAATTGAAATTTAAAAGACATCAATTGAAATTTAAAACACATAAATTGAACTTTAAAAGACATCAATTGAAATTTAAAACACATCAATTGAAATTTAAAAATGTAATACATAAAATCGGTTAATAATTTTTAAATTTCAAGTCACGAATTTTAAATTTCAATTGATGTGTTTTAAATTTCAATTGATGTCCTTCAAATTTCAATTGATGTTTTTTTTTATATTACAATTGATGCATTTCAAATTTCAAATAGAATTTTTAAATTTCAATTGATATATTTCAAATTTCAAACATAATTTTCAAATTTCATTGATATTTCTCAAAATTATGTTGATATTTTTCAAATTTCAATTGGAAATGGTGTAGTACTTTAACAGATACCGTTAATGTAATAACATCGTTGTGCTAACCACAGTGGTTTGCTTGTTTGTTAGTTACATTCGAATTTATCTTCACGCACATACTTGACTGATCGACTATGAAGTTGGGAAATCATGGAGAAGAAATTGGATGGAGAAATGGGCGATAGGAAAACTATATTCGTATTATATTTGATTGATACTAACGCCTGTTAAATTATGTTCGATCAGGGGGTATCCGTGACACAGCTGATCAACTATGTAGTAGGATATTGATAGAAAACAGAGTGGATAGGCGAGAGATCGATAAGCAACTAGAAGCAAACTAAGTTTAAATAGTGTTTGATTGATACCAATGACAGCTAAATTGTGTTTTATGTTGCTTGCATGGAACTAAAATACGCTTTCCCTTTTATTCCTGTCCGTATTATATCCAACCAAAGAGTAAATTACAAAAGCAACTCAAACTCGATGAAATGGCCTATTACCTCGTCGTGGTCAAGAGAACGTGAAGAGAGGAATACTGGCTCTTGTCTATTTCTCTATGCTACTACCTCGTCGTCATCGAGAGAACATAAAGAGAGGCAGAGAGACTCTTATCTATTGCTCTATTGTTCGATTGATACTTATAGCTCCTAAATTAGGTCGATTGATACTTATTGCTCCTAAATTAGGTTGATTGATACTTATAGCTCCTAAATTAGCTCGTAAAATACGATATCTTTTATATTGAGTTTGATGCTGGTTCTGTCATTTTCAACTCTATCTCCATGAAATTCCAACTTACTCTGTGACAGCCGGTGTAAGTTTTAACAGCTGTTGCACACTGTGGCCGTCGGTGGTGCAATGGTAAGTGCGCGCGGCTCTTGTACATGAGATCCTGGGTTCGAACCCTGCTCTGACCACCTTCAAATTTCTTTCGGCGGCGGTCACCTCGCATAGTGACGGCGACACTATCGAGTATATAGCCTGAAAAAGCTTCTCAAAATACCGTTCCGAATCGGTGTAAAACTGAAGGTCCCAATCAGTGAGTGAAAACTGGAAAGCGCACAGCTCAGTGATTGTGAGAAGTTCTCCCCGGTCCCTTCATGGAATGTAATGGGAAACCACTTATTTTTTTTATTATGTCCAACCAAAGAGTAAATTACAAAAGTAACTCAAACTCGATGAAATGGCCTATTACCCTGTCGTGATAAAGAGAACGTGAAGAGAGGAATACTGGCTCTTGTCTATTTCTCTTTGCTATTACCTCGTCGTCATCGAGAGAACATAAAGAGAGGCAGAGAGACTCTTATCTATTGCTTTATGATTCGATTGATACTTCTAGCTCCTAAATTACGTTTGATTGCTGATAATACGATATCTTTTATATTAACTTTGATGCTGGTTCTGTCATTTTCAACTCCAACTCAATGAAATCCCAACTTGCTCTGTGACAGCTGGTGTAAGTTTTAACAGCTGCTGCACACTGTCATTATATTACTTTGTGACTTGAGTTTTATTTTCCCCACACGTTTTACACCGCCCTCGTTAGTAACTAGCTTTCTGTTTATTGCATCGGTATTACATGCGGTATTGTTTTTTGTTTAATGACTTTCTGGGATCGAGATGTCCAAACGAATGAGGGCGTTGTTTGGGTTCATTAAACAATGGAATAAACTACACTAACAACAACAATCAAGACAACAAAATAATAATTCACAATGAATTAATTAATTGCAATTTAAGTTTTCTATAGATCCCGGCAACAGCAGTGACCCTGTTTTTACTTGTACATTGATGGATATGACAATTAGTTGTTGCGCTCGAGTGTTGACAGAACATGAAAATTGCACTCACTGGAATTGACCAAATTCAGGGGATATTGTTGATGACTTTCTTGATGTTGTTGCTGTTGTTGTTGTATTAATTGTTGTAATTAAAATCGAATAAAATAAACGTCAATAATCCTCTAGAATTAAGACAGCAGGAATGACAACAGAAGCCTAACAAATACAACAAATAAGTTGAGGGGTTGCATCATCATCATCATCATCATCATCACTATTATTATTGGCTTAGTAGGCGTTAATTGATGATATGAAGGCTAATCGACATTTTAGGACGTGTCACCCCACAGGGTCTATTGCAATTTGAAAATTTTCCTTAACTGGAAACAAGATTTAATTCCAGTTAACACTAATTACTGAATATTTAATTATTTTATATCTGGTTTAGTTAGTATTTGCATGTAAGGTATTAAATGAATTAATTTAAGTCATTAGGCGGCTGCTGCATTGGGTTAACAATGATTACTACCAACGTCGAAGCAGAAAAAACACTTCAATTTGAAAATGTAACCAACCCTTTACATGACCGCTGCTACAATGTCAGGCAGAGGTGTCATTTAAATTGTGTTTGACCGCCATTGGGAGAAAAACACCTTATCTATTGTGATTAGTGATCAATAGGTGAACGGTGGATAAAACAAACCAAAGAACCAACCAAATCCAGGCCCAACAGTCTCACGGATAGCTGTACACTAGTCAGCGTTTGATTCATGGTACAACGACTACAAGGTAAACTCATTTGAATAGCTAATTGAATTTTTTCCATGCAATTTTTCGCATCAGTTGTCAAATTTAAATACTTTTTATTGTTGAAGTTGATATACAGATGTGATGAGGTTGATAACTGAAGCGAATGAAACAAAATCAAACTGTTTGTTGTTGCTGCCAACAATTACAACAACACCTACTGCTACTGTTTATTATAGTCCGATCCATAATGGGCGGCTCCAATACAAATCATGGTAGTAGGTAAGATGCAAAACTCTGGTGTTAGGTTAGGCTAGGTTATAGTGACTATGAATTCCTCCCAACGAAGCACACACGCTGAAAAAAATATTTCTTTTTGTTTGTTATTTGGATGCAAATATATCGTGTGTTTGGAGATTGTCGTAAATATAGTATACTTGTATCCAACCACTTTGTGTTTGCTATTCAATATTACATGTTGGAGACACAATGATTAATATATGTTTTTGTGACACAAATGTGGTTTTATTTGTTAAAGACTGCTGAAAACAGAAGTGTGACAGACACAACGAAACAAGTTCATTAAAACAATGCTTACAAACATGTAAATGGTTCCTGCAGTATGTTTTTCAGCGTGTTCGGAAAAAAAGTAGGAAAAATTAAAGAATGTGCCGGAAATATATTACCCGATTATACCCAATTAGTACTGTTAATGTTTTTTTTTTTGAAGTAGACTGAGTTCAATACTCCACAGTTCCTATATTCTATCACGGACTTTCCCAAAGGCTGGGCACTGTAACAGATAGTGTTCGGGGATTTCCGTAATTAGTTCGCCGTCACAACTACGACAGTAACCCCTGTGTTGTATTCCAACGTTAGCACAATGTGTACCAATCGTCCAATCACCGGTTATGACAGTTATCATTCTGGCTATTGGATTCCTGTTCAGGTCATCAGGAACTCGGTTCTCTTACCGTCATATCTAGGTCATATACCCTGTGATATGCGGCATGTAGTGAGTTCTCTCCAGTTTCTGTCTGCCTCGTGGTAGACAACTGTGGTCAACTATCGACCACTTATACACATTACGGCAAATCCTGGAGAAACCCCACGAAAAACTAATCGACATCTACCACCTCTTTGTAGATTATAATGCTGCCTTTGATAGTCCGAAACGGGGAAAACTGTATCAAGCTATTTCGCATCTAGGTATTCCTGCTAAGCTGACACGCCTTTGTAGAATGACACTGTCTGACGAGAAATCGTCAGTAAATATTGGCAAAGATTTCATCGAACCATTTAGTACGAGCCAATGCCTCAGGCAGAGCAACACCCTATCATGCGATCTCTTCCACATATTAAATGAGGTCATCGTGAAAAAAGCTGCAGTCAAAACAAATAAAACGATAAGCAGCAAAAGTCACATGCTGCACGTATTTGCTGATGATTTAGGCGTCATTTGGCGAAATCTGCGAGAAGTTACTGCAGCATTTTCGAGAATTGAGAAGGAATAAGCAAAAGTGAGTTCGCCAGTAAATGAGGAAAAGACCGAATTACTGGTTTCGACTAGGAGAGCATCCACCCGATAGGATGAAAGGTTTGATAACCGTTATAATTTACCTCGGACTTGCCGTGAAAGGAGGCAATAACGTCAGCCTAAAAATTAAACGGAAAATTGTGCTCGAAAACAGGTGTTATTTCGGGCAAAGACCTGTATTTAGCTCTTGCGAATTTTTCGAAAGAAATTTTGTCATTCATTTGTAACGAAAAATATTGTTGCTCAGAGTTACCACCTATCTATTTGATTTATTTTGCAAATATTTCATTTATAATTCCTCTACGCACTCCATTTTATTTTTAACGCTTGTGATGTTTATTTTGATTGCTAAAATTATCGAAGTGTCAAAATTCCGGTCCCAAACGATTATCAAACATTTGTTTTCGTACGAAATAACTTTGGCGTAACAACCCTGTAATTGATTTTGCTTACGAAATTTTCGCTAAGAGCTGGATGCCAAGCAAATGAAATTTCATAAAAACGGAATACCGGGCTCAATCAAGCACTTCATAGATAAAACTATCACTCCAGAAACGAAGATCCATCGCTATCAGACATTCATACAACCTGTCTTCCTTTATGGCACAGAATCCTGGATTATATCGCATCACAGGGAGTCTTCGAGAGAAAATTGCTTCGAGAAATATAGGGTCCTATAATAGAAAACGGCGAGTATCGACGATTGATGAACAACGGGTTGTATAATCTGTATCTCGACATCGATGTAGTTGTGCGTATCGAAGAAGCGTGTTTACGCTGTCCAGGCCATATCACCAAAATGGATCAGAATGAATCAGTGCGAAAGGTATTCGAAGACGTACTCGAAGTACTTCGGAAAATACGACCAAGACTTCGCTGGAATGACCAGGTGTATGATTGCCTACGAAAGCTTCGTGTTACCAACGGAAGGAGAAAGCTGAAGACCGAGGCGGTTGGAGAAACATGTTATCCGCATTTTGTAAGGCGCTTGACCTCTCTGGGTTGTTTGAGACCATATAAGAAAGTTAGTAATCTGATATTTTGAAACAAATTTCTTTTATACTTGTACGCAGGATTGCAAATTTAGATTAATTTTCTTTATTCAATCATAGAGCAATAGATAAGAGTCGCCATTCCTCTATTTACATCCTCTCGTTGACGACGAGGTAGTAAGCCATTTCATCGGGTTCGAGTTGCTGTTGTATGTTAGTCTTTGGTTGGACATAAAACGGGCAGGAAAAACGGGATACGTATTTTCGTGCGATGCAACCAACATAAAACATAAATTAGATGTCATTAGTATCAATCAAACAGTATTTAAACTTAGTTTGGTACTTGGTTTGCTTCTGGTTGATTATCGCTCTCTCACCTATTCACTCTGTTTTCTATCAATTTGCTACTACATTGTCGATCAGCTGGGTCATGGATACCCCCCTGATTCAATTAAATGAAATTAAAAAAATTTGAATGTTTTTTATTATTAAATGTACACGCAAAGAAAAAACTCGTTCCTCCCAAACAAAATCTCAGATAACTGGGATCTCGTTTGGGGACTGTAGTTGGGAGATCTCGTTTGGGGACCGAAGTTGAGAGAACTGAACTTCTGTTAAGCCATACATGTCATTTCGGTTGGGAGAACCGCAAAATGTTTGCAGCAAACGAGTTATGCAAAATATAAGCTGAAAAAAACGTTTGCGAGGAACGAAAAACGGTTCTGCCAGCTATTGTTTCGGTTACAGCAACCGAGGTCTAGTTACTCCAAAATAAAAAATCGCTTGCGAAAGCTGAAAAACGTTTGCAGTAAACGAGTTATGAGAAATGAGAGCTTCAAAAACGTTTACAATAAACGAAAAAAGGTTCCGCCAACTGTTCCTTCCGTTACAGTAACCGAATTGTAATTGATCCAAACCAAAAAACGTTGGCGAGAGCTGAAAAGCGTTTGCTGTAAACGAGTTATGAAAAATTAAAGTTGTTAAACGGCACTCCATACAAAGTCGTCGAAAAATTTGTTTAGCAGGGAATAAAAAAAGCTTCTTGACAAAGTAGAAGCATTAGAGTGTGTGATCACTTTTATGTGTATGCGTGAGTGTGTATGCCAAACGAGTGGATAAGACTGTGTATACAGTCGACAGCATGAGAGAAAATTACGTTCTGTGCTCTCATTAGAAAAATGGCTAATTTCAGTTATCGCAAACGTAATTTTGTACGCGTTTGCACGAGAACTCGTTTGCAACAACATGATACACATTTCCGATAGATGAGTTTATTTGGGAGAACTACATGAACGGTTGCGACTAATAAATTAATACAAATCAATCAAACTATTGTTGCGGCAACCGAGCAATAAACAGTTTGTTTCTTTGCGTATATAGGCTAAAATTCCCTTGAAGACAGTTACACCACATTCTCTACCGTGCAGTGGAACATGGGGGAAATTATAAATTATATATAATTTTGTTTAACGTTTCGTCGTTTTTTATACCCAGTAGAGAAAATTTGGAATGAAGAAAGAGCTATAGAACCACCATAGGTTGCAACGCAAAATATCAAACTGCTTATGAATTATTGAAGTAATATCGAAAATAATCCTCAAAAAAAATATGTACAAAATTTTGTGATGATCAGGGACAGAAGCGGGTACGGTTTTGTAATACCACACGCCATAATTGTTGGTTTAGTTGAGGTCCTCAACTAGAACCTTCAATTTGTCATAAAGTGTTACCTATCTGTTCTATGCATTCTAGATGTAATGTAAAATATATCTGTTCCTTAACAAGTGTCATCACCCCAAATGCAACACCCTTTATTTATACTCGTGTATAATATCCAAACTGGACTTTACTTACATCCATTTGCTGTTTGTTTGTGCGAAATTGGTAAATCTAAAAATATTTGAATTGCAAATTCAAAATTGTCATGTTTTGTAATTTAAATTCACTTGCAAGTGTTATTATTATTTTTTTATTAATTCAATGGATTTCGAGCTCAATTTATTATATTTGTTTCGGTTTTTTGCCACTGCCCCTTTTCTTTATGGCAAATCAAGGCATTTACGGTGGTTATCACCACAAGTGAATAGACATTCCACTGTGCTCAGGTGCACAAATCCACCCGATATGGATGTTGGGGGACTCAATTTCAAATAGACAACGCCATGCAATCTAAATGAAATTATAGCTCACCACCAGCAACCACATCATCGTGCATACATAGTAGATATGTGGATGGATGAATGGAATGGGATGGGATGGATGGGATGTATGAATGACTGGGCGACTGGACAAATGTGTTGTTTTCTAAAACGATAAAAGTTCAGTTCATAACAACGCTAATTTAATACGTTGGATCTGTCACAAGCACGTAACAACAAAGTATAAAGTACAATTTCATCTAGAAAACAATACTTTGTTGTTGGATGTTGACACGCTGTCAGTTTGAAGGGGGGGGGGGGGGATATTAGTAGATTGTTACTTGTGTCGTATCATATGACAACCTTTCAATGTTAGACAGGCAGGTAAATCTTTTAAAGATACATTGTAAGACATGTTTGTGGAAATATGCCCAGGGGAACGATTATTCCCTCACTCTTTGTCTTTGTTTAACTCGTTTGCTGTTGAAGTTTTGTACAAATTGAAACTTGAACAGCTTCATGTCGCAATGTGGTCTCAGCTGTAAGCAACAATAAAGGTTGATTTGCGTTTTATAATTGAGATCTCTTGCAAAAATGGTTTCTTACTGACTTACTTAGGTGGCCGATGCGTTCTACTGACAAAGAAAACGGCCCCACCAATATAGTGCAGGAAACATATACATGTTTGCAAGCATTGTTTTCATGAATTGAAGATCTGTTGCTTTCTTTGTTGTCTGTCACGTTTTCGTTTTTAGCAGTTTTCAACAAATAAAGCCACATTTGGGTCACAAAAACATATGTATATTAATCATTGTGGCACAAACATGCAATACTGAGTAATGTGTTTGTGTTTGGACACTAGTCTACTATATTTGCGGCAATCTACAAACACGATATATGTCTGTAAAGGGTGTCTCAGTAAAATTGCACTCTTTAAATTTAGTGTAATTTTTGATGTGTTAACATCTATAGGCACGGGTAGGTCAATCTATCACAATGAACACATGCAAACAACACACAGCGTTAGCATCACATACGTGGTTGTTGTACAACAATAGTCTCTGCCTGAAACTAAGTATGATGGTATTGATGTAGCGGCAGCGAACAAACAAGCAGGTCGTCGTCGCCAAAGAGTATTGAATAGTATAGAGGACTCATGGAACGAATTGTACGACTCAAAAGCACGGGCGCCATCTGCCGAATGATTCAAAACGTATTACTCTATCTTTGTCATAACTTGGTCCATTCACAATTTTGATGTGAAACGTTGATGCCTTTATGCTTTTTGTATTGTTTTGTGTAATAACATTGACGAAATTGTGCATTTATATTGAAATATTCTATAAAGAGAATAAGACTTGTACTCAGACTCTCTACATGAGAGCGGAAAAAGAGTGCAATAAGGAACATTTTTGGAAAACAATAAAATAAAATATCTGACAATCAGTACCAGTATCCAGTTTACAGTTTTTACCGACGTGCTAACTTTTCTATAAAAACTCCTTTCGTATGTACCGCGGTGGTGAAATGGTTGGTGCTCGCGGCTCTTTTGTATGAGAACGTGGTTTCGATCCCAGCTCTGGCCGCCTTACAGTTCTATCGACGACGGTCACATCGCTTAATGAAGGCGACACTATCGAGTATTTAGTAGAGTGTTCAAACCCGAAACCGAAAAAATCGATTAACCTGTTTTCTTGCAATTAACCACGTGCTGGGTTTTTTAAAAAAAGCAATTTTCGAAAAAATCGAAAATCGGTTATTAGATGTCGGTTAACCGGTTTATACTCAATGTGTGTTAAAAGTTCTTACTAACTTTTAATAATTAAACAACAAAAGATATAATTTTCATATATTAATTATTTTTTTTAAATTAAATAGTACGACATCTGTTTTGAAATATAATAATAATAAGATTTTAAAGTTTAATCTTGTCAATTTTACATTAAACAGGCGTTGCAAATTGGAATATGATTTACATTTTATTTTAAAAATAAAACGTTATTGTTAAATTTAAATTTTGAGATTGAAACACCAATAACAATATTCAATTCATTTCAATAAAAACCAATTATATTCAGTTTAATTCAATGAAGAAGGTAAAAAGAAGTTAACTGAATTAGACTAGATTAGACTTAGTTAGATTAGATTGCATTGAATTGACTTGGACTAAATTGATAGAATTAAATTGAATTGAATTGCATTGAATTAAATTGAATTGAATTGAATTGAATTGAATTGAATTGAATTGAATTGAATTGAATTGAATTGAATTGAATTGAATTGAATTGAATTGAATTGAATTGAATTGAATTGAATTGAATTGAATTGAATTGAATTGAATTGAATTGAATTGAATTAAACTGAATTGATTTGAATTGAATTGAATTGAATTGAATTGAATTGAATTGAATTGAATTGAATTGAATTGAATTGAATTGAATTAAATTTAATTTAATTGAATTGAATTGAATTGAATTGAATTGAACTGAACTGAATTGAATTGAATTGAATTGAATTGAATTGAATTGAATTGAATTGAATTGAATTGAATTGAATTGAATTGAATTGAATTGAATTGAATTGAATTGAATTGAATTGAATTGAATTGAATTAAACTGAATTGATTTGAATTGAATTGAATTGAATTGAATTGAATTGAATTGAATTAAATTAAATTTAATTGAATTGAATTGAATTGAATTGAACTGAACTGAATTGAATTGAATTGAATTGAATTGAATTGAATTGAATTGAATTGAATTGAATTGAATTGAATTGAATTGAATTGAATTGAATTGAATTGAATTGAATTGAATTGAACTGAACTGAATTGAATTGAATTGAATTGAATTGAATTGAATTGAATTGAATTGAATTGAATTGAATTGAATTGAATTGAATTGAATTGAATTGAATTGAATTGAATTGAATTGAATTGAATTGAATTGAATTGAATTGAATTGAATTGAATTGAATTGAATTGAATTGAATTGAATTGAATTGAATTGAATTGAACTGAACTGAATTGAATTGAATTGAATTGAATTGAATTGAATTGAATTGAATTGAATTGAATTGAATTGAATTGAATTGAATTGAATTGAATTGAACTGAACTGAATTGAATTGAATTGAATTGAATTGAATTGAATTGAATTGAATTGAATTGAATTGAATTGAATTGAATTGAATTGAATTGAATTGAATTGAATTGAATTGAATTGAATTGAATTGAATTGAATTGAATTGAATTGAATTGAATTGAATTGAATTGAATTGAATTGAATTGAATTGAATTGAATTGAATTGAATTGAATTGAATTGAATTGAATTGAATTGAATTGAATTGAATTGAATTGAATTGAATTGAATTGAATTGAATTGAATTGAATTGAATTGAATTGAACTGAACTGAATTGAATTGATTTGAACTGAATTGAATTGAATTGAATTGAATTGAATTGAATTGAATTGAATTGAATTGAATTGAATTGAATTGAATTGAATTGAATTGAATTGAATTGAATTGAATTGAATTGAATTGAATTGAATTGAATTGAATTGAATTGAATTGAATTGAATTGAATTGAATTGAATTGAATTGAATTGAATTGAATTGAATTGAATTGAATTGAATTGAATTGAATTGAATTGAATTGAATTGAATTGAATTGAATTGAATTGAATTGAATTGAATTGAATTGAATTGAATTGAATTGAATTGAATTGAATTGAATTGAATTGAATTGAATTGAATTGAATTGAATTGAATTGAATTGAATTGAATTGAATTGAATTGAATTGAATTGAATTGAATTGAATTGAATTGAATTGAATTGAATTGAATTGAATTGAATTGAATTGAATTGAATTGAATTGAATTGAATTGAATTGAATTGAATTGAATTGAATTGAATTGAATTGAATTGAATTGAATTGAATTGAATTGAATTGAATTGAATTGAATTGAATTGAATTGAATTGAATTGAATTGAATTGAATTGAATTGAATTGAATTGAATTGAATTGAATTGAATTGAATTGAATTGAATTGAATTGAATTGAATTGAATTGAATTGAATTGAATTGAATTGAATTGAATTGAATTGAATTGAATTGAATTGAATTGAATTGAATTGAATTGAATTGAATTGAATTGAATTGAATTGAATTGAATTGAATTGAATTGAATTGAATTGAATTGAATTGAATTGAATTGAATTGAATTGAATTGAATTGAATTGAATTGAATTGAATTGAATTGAATTGAATTGAATTGAATTGAATTGAATTGAATTGAATTGAATTGAATTGAATTGAATTGAATTGAATTGAATTGAATTGAATTGAATTGAATTGAATTGAATTGAATTGAATTGAATTGAATTGAATTGAATTGAATTGAATTGAATTGAATTGAATTGAATTGAATTGAATTGAATTGAATTAAATTGAATTGAACTGAATTAAATTGAATTGAACTGAATTAAAATGCATTGAATTGAATTGATTTGAAATGAATTGAATTCAACTGAATTCAATGGAATTGAATTGAGTTGAATTGAACTGAACTAAATTGAATTGAATTGAATTGAATTCAAATGAAATGAATTGAATTGAATTGAATTGAATTGAATTGAATTGAATTGAATTGAATTGAATTGAATTGAATTGAATTGAATTGAATTGAATTGAATTGAATTGAATTGAATTGAATTGAATTGAATTGAATTGAATTGAATTGGATTGGATTGAATTGAATTGAATTGAATTGAATTGAACTGAATTAAAATGCATTGAATTGAATTGATTTGAAATGAATTGAATTCAACTGAATTCAATGGAATTGAATTGAGTTGAATTGAATTGAACTAAATTGAATTGAATTGAATTGAATTCAAATGAAATGAATTGAATTGAATTGAATTGAATTGAATTGAATTGAATTAAATTGAATTGAATTGAATTAAATTGAATTGAATTGAATTGAATTGGATTGGATTGAATTGAATTGAATTGAATTGAACTGAATTAAATTGAATTGAACTGAATTAAATTGAATTGAATTGAATTGAATTGAATTGAATTGAATTCAAATTGAATTGAATTCAAATTGAATTGCATTGGATTGGATTGGATTGGATTGAATTGAATTGAATTTAACTGAATTCAATTGAATTGAATTAAACTGAATTAAAATGCATTGAATTGAATTGATTTAAAGTGTATTGAATTGAATTGAATTGAGTTGAATTGATTTGAATCAAGTTGAATTGAATTTAACTGAATTGAATTGAATTAACTGTTGTGTTCTTTAACGGAAAATTTAAAAATAGTAAACTTTGACAAATGCTGCAATATTTTACGGGCAAACGAAACAACACAAGAAAATGATATTTTGTGTTGATTTTGTATTGATTTGTTTACAAAAATTTGAGCATTTCCATACGAAACGAAAAACCGAAAAATAACCCTAATTGAAACCGAAAATTAACCGGTTTCACCGGGTTTCCCCATTCTGCGAAACAGAAACCCGTTTATCCGTGAACGTGATTTTTTGAATAACCCGAAAACCGGTTATTCGAAAATGTCGGTTTTTTAACACTCTTGTATTTAGCCCTAAAAAGTTTCTCAAAATACCGAACTGGCATAAAACTGAGGATCACAATTAAATAAAAAAAAGTGGCCGCTGGTGGTCCCAATTAATGAGTGTAAAACTAAAACTGCTCACTCATCTTGTGAAGCTCCTCTCCCCTATGCCTTTATGGTATGTAATGGGAAATTATTTACTTGTTTAATGAGCTGCTGAAATTCTACTGAAATGTACTCAAATTGGAAGTACTGTCGTCCATGACCAATATAATATATAAACCATTTATATAGCATCAAAATGTTCAATAGCTCTTACTGAACAGTTGTTGTGGAAATTCTGGCGATTTGTTTGCAATGTTTTCACTTGGTATTCATTTGTTAGACACCCGCCAGCATGTGACGACATCTTCCATTAGAAATGCTCTCTACGAACTGTCATCACTTTTCACTAACCTGTCGTTGTTAGCAGATGGTACTAACTATCAATGTGTTGTGCCTTAGTGATGATTAAATGAGATCATCATTATAGACTAACAGCTAATGGATCTTGCTTATGTTTGGAATAATGAATGAAATAGTTAAAGACGTCACATGATGAATTCTTATATACAAGTGGACTAGCTCAAATATTCCACGTTTTAAGCCACTGATAATGCCTTGCGAAACTTGCGACTAGTAAGAAAATGATTCACAATTTAAGGAATTTTATAGAAAACCCACGCAAATAATTGTAGCCAATTTCAAAAAAAAATCTAAAAGTATTCTAGGTTTTCTATCGGTATAAATTTAGATTTCCTCAAAACAAAGACATGTTCGAAACGTTCACCGGCGGCTGAGTGTTTGAGTTTGGCGAAATTGTAGCCAAACTGTCTCATCGTTTCGACAAAGACAAAAAACAAAAACACTAAAACAGCAATAGGAATAATTTGTTGTTCTGTCAAATGTAATGGGGGAAAATCTATCTCACAGCCAAATTATTTCAGGCAACAGATAGCGAACGAAAAAATACAACGAAAGGTGGCACAAGAATACAAAATGACACTGTTCTAAAAGGAAATTCTTATTTAAAAAAAAACTATTTAAAAAAAACAATTTAAAAAAGAAATTAAAAACAAAACAATTTAAAATAAAAACAAGATTCTGAAACAGATGCTGTTCTGTTTGTTGATGGCGATGTTGATGTGGATGTTTACTATTTTTGAACACGACGATGATGATAACAACAGGCATGGCAGCAACATCGACAATAACAAGGAGGCATTGAAGCTGAACGAATTCGTACAATCTTGTGGGTATAGAGAAGAACTACTCTTATCACATGTCGTTTATATGTAACTCATACACAATCAGTACACAATATACCCACAGTGGGCAAATGAGGGTCGCTATGGGTCAATGCTTGGATTTTGCGAAAAGAAGTGGTCCTGTATGTCCTAAAGAGAGTTTTAAATATTTCTCCTATTGGACACCTCCCCTGTTGGTGGCTAAGAGAACGCCATTCAGGTATGGTAATTTCCACAGGAAAGTTCACTTTTTGTTTCGTAACATCAGCCTCCTTAATTGCTTACTTCTTAGGAGCAGATAGTTACATTTTTTTTCTCTTATTTTCCAAAATCAAGAGCTATTTACGTGTTGTATGTAGTAAAAGAGGAGAAACAATCAAACTGTCTGGTCCTAAAGTGTAAACAATCAACGAGGCTAAGGTTAGGTGACAACAAGTTGACTTTTCTGTGGAAATGCCCATATGTTGGGTACCACAAAAATAAACTTTGCGGGGCGAACCACAAAACATGCATTGGTAACGTCTGTATATCATGACAATACCGGTGGGCCTCAGATAATCAACTGAAACCGTTGACTCAACGAACTATTAGGGATTTTTTTTGTCTGTCGGTGGTGCAATGGGTAGTGTGCGCGCCTCTTGTACTTGAGATCCTGGGTTCAATCCCTGCTCTGACCACCTTAAAATTTCCTTCGACGACGGTCACCTCGCTTAGTGATGGCGACACTATCGAGTACTTAGCCATAAAGCTTCTCAAAATACATTTCGGAACCGATGTTAAATTTTAGGATCAGTGAGTGAAAAATTAGAAAGCGCCCAGCTTACTGGTTGTGAGAAGCTCTCCCCAATCCCTTCATGGAATGTAATGGGAAACGGTTTTTTTGTCCTAACACGCTGAAAAATGTTTATTTTTTGATGTTTGGATGCAAATACAATAAGGTGTTTGTAGCTTATTGCAAATATAGTGTACTTGTGTCCAAACATATTGTGTTTGCTGTTCAATATAAAACGTTTGGGACACAATGCTTAATAGGTTATAATATATGTATTTGTGTCCCAAATGTGGATTTGTTTGTTGAAAAACGTGACAGACAATAAAGAAACAAAACGCAGCAGATCTTATATTCACGAAAACAATGCTTGCAAACATGTACAAGGTTCCTGCAATTTTTTGCGGGGACCGTTATTTTTCAGCGTGTAGAGACCGACAGAAAAGACCCACGAAAAGCCAATCTATACATACCACTTCTTTGTCGATTACGAAGCTGCTTTCGATAGCCCCATACGGGGAAAATTGGTCGAAGCGATGTCTGAACTTGGGACTACGCCAAAACTGATCCACCTCTGTAGAATGACACTGACCAACACTAAATCAGCAGTGAAAGTGGGAAAGACCTCACTGAACCATTCTGTACCAAGCGAGGACTGACACAAGGCGACACAGTTTCGTGCAATCTCTTCAACATCTTAATGGAGATAATAATGAGAAAAGCTGCAGTAACTACGAACAAGACCATTAACACGAAAAGCCATATGTTGCTGGCGTATGCTGACGACATAGACATCATTGGGCGAAATTTGCGAGAGGTTACTGCAGTATTTTCAAGAATCGAAAAGGAATCAGCGAAGGTGGGTCTTGCTGTTAATGAGGGCAAGACAAAATTGATGGTGCCAACGACTAGACAAACCTCTCGACTTGGTCCGCACTTGAACGTTGACAACCGATTTCATTTTGAAGTGGTAGATGAATTTTTCTACCTTGGATCCGTCGTAGACAGGGCCTGGAGATAGATAGGAGAACCTATAGAAGCTACAACTTTCCCTCCAAGAGTAAATCAAAATTCCGAACTATTTGCAAGATATGAGCCAGTCAAAATGATCACTTTTTTGCAAAAATGACAGCGAGGCCCCAAATCTTTGGGGGCCCATAAAAACAAAGTGCATGACTTTGGGCAAAACTGGGAGACAAGGGTCTTTTTTTTGTGTCTTTTATCACGTAGTGGTGTCCGTATATGGTTATATTTCGATGGCTTAAAAAATTACACACAGTGTTACTATACAATTTGACTATCAATATATTGGAAATGAAGATTCCAATAATTATATTTAAAATTTTGGGCAACACATTTGTATCGAGAAATGACAATTTATTTTGAGAAATCACAAATTGTTCTTGAGATATTTAAATGAATGTTGTTTCCTATTAATGTTTTGTTTGTCGTATTATCAATATTTGTATGCATCAATTCTAAAATCTTAATATCAATTTGAGGTTTCTTAATATCGTATCGATTTTCATGTCTCAATATTAATTACATTTGAGTGTGAATGGCTTTTTTACAATATTAAACTAATTTATGTAAGATTTTGAAAACAAATACTTCACATTACAATATGGTGTAATTGGTACCTTATAGTTTCTATAACACAAGAGTAATGGCCCTACTAGTGCCCACCCCTGCATTGGCACAATCTTACTCGGTTAATGTAGTGACTGAGTGATACGGTTTTATGAATATACGATATGTGTGTGTGTGTCGCGAGTTTGAGTTGTTACAGTGTGGGTTTCTGTGTTAGTTTTAGTCGAGTGATTATTATTAACCTGTGAGACGAAAAGTCATTGAACTAATGCAACAGTGTTTAGATGAAGCAAAAAATATAAAAAAACAAAAAAATTAAATAAAAAAAAATTAAATAATAAATAGAAAAAAAACAACAACCAAAAAAGCTGATGTGGTTGGTGACGATGATGGTGTTGTTCTTGATATGTAACGTCCTTTGCTGTCGCAGCTGAGTCTGCTGTTGGTACTCTGGTCAAAATGTATGTGTTTCGTATAGAAAACTAAGTTATATTTAAAAAGATGAGGACAAAACCGGACGCCATTAGGTGGTTAGATCATGTAAAGAATGCTAAAGATAACTTGGATAACTCCTTGCCAACCATACAAAGAACCAAATTTACTACTTGGAAGTTGAGGGAAGGTAGGCGTTCATTCTAACTGCTGTACAACTGCTCTATACGCGTTGCACTAATATCAATTTACATATCAATCTGCTTACACACGCTGAAAAAACGGCCCCGGATCTGCCGCTTTTTCTTATTGTGACAGACAGCAGTGTTATCAGCAGTTTTCACCAAACAAAGCCACATTTGGATCACAAATACATATCATTGTGTCCTAACGATGTTATATTAAACAGCAAACACAGTGTGTTTGGACACAAGCATTATATATTTGCAACAAGCTACAAAGACGTTATATTTGCACCCAAATAACAAAAAAGACAAATTTTTCAGCGTGCAGACTGAGCAACACGAAATCGTGTATAAAACAAGGTTGAAGGAATCTTGTATATGCTGTCCCAAAACGGAGCATGTGCAAGAACCTAAATTAAAATCTAGCGAAGTTATTAATTTATTTAATTTTAAGATCTGCGAAATGTCACCAGTAAATTAGACTTGTTGGTTGTTTGGTTGGTCCACGTGGTTGCTAAAGATACTATTTAACATCAATTAGTGTCTAGAGACACCATTTTGCATACCACATCACTCCGGACAGTCTAATGTACAGTGTCCATATCCAACCTGTTAAACGGAGATCCCCTAGATCTATCTCGTGTATCTCAGTGAGGTTGTGTAGGAAGGACCACCTATAGTCTTTAGGCGTCTATTCATTAGAGCCGAAGTCTTTAAGCATCTATTCATTAGAGCCGAACAACTGCACACACTGAAAACCCCGATCTCTGTAACATATTCTCCCAAACATATTCTGCAGGAATCATGTATATGTTTGGAACACACTTCAAACATTTATGTATATGTTTGCAAGTCCCAAACTCAGGTGTATTTAAATGCAAACATTAGCTTGTTTACTGACAAATATGTATGCTTTTACGTGGAATCATATGCGTATTTCATCCCAAACATCCATATGCTTACGTGGAAGCATTCGCGTGTTTCCCCCAAACCTCCATATACTCACGTGGAAACATATGCGTATTTTCTCCCAAACATAATAATATTTAGAAACGAATTATTCTTTCTTCCTTTATTTATGACAATTAATTTTATAATCAATATATCTGTGGTCAAAAACAATAACAGCCTAAGTCGATTCTAAAATATTTCAGGGAGAGCAGTTTAAAGTTTAATATCTTTACTGGAAATCAGGAGTCGGAGTTTTTGGGATAACTTTGTTACAGATATCAAGGAAACGAGTTCTTTTACTTACTTCTTAACAAAAAAGAGTTCCTTTTTGGAGCACGGTGACTTCTCAAAAATTATTTTTCAATTTTGTCCTAACTCGAATTAGGCTGTTATTGTTCATGACCACAGATAGTATATCCACATTTATAAATAATTAATACAAAAAATTAAAATATTTAAAATTACCCTTTTTACATTTACTTGCATTCAATGCATTACTTTTTTTATGAAATGAGAATCTGCTGCTCTTTTGCTTCTCCTTTCTTTGTTGTCTCTTACGTTTTTGTTTTCAGAAGGTTTCAACTATGCCTTGGTTATCACTATGCGTTGGTACACGAACAATATATGTACTTATATACAAATCTAGTTCATGCAAGACAAGCGTGTATTAATTACTTCTGTTTTTTTTATTATATTTCACAAATGGTCCGTCGTTCCGATTTTCTCAGTAAAGGCTCGGGCAGAAAAAGGTATACACGTTGTTGCCCTTTCCAGTTTCTTTCCTCAAAATCGTTGCTCACTTTGGTAGCACACATAAATATATGCGAAACACCTACACAAAAACCAAAGCAACATAACAAACCATTTAACCGTCCGAGCGTTTGTTTATTCTTTTTTCACTGACCAAGCACTTTTGATATCCTCTGTCCGATGAACCATTGACGAATGAATACATGAAACTAAAATGCAATACATCAGCCAAAATAAGAAACACGGACTTCATCTGCAATTTACACGACCATTCAGGAATAATTATTACTCACTCACTGAGAGAATAATGCAGAAATACAGAAACACACTTACACGATATACACACTCGTTGCACGTCTTTTATTCTCTTGCTCTCGAGAGAGCATAAACAGTGCAAAAAACACGGCTATATTTGTATCACAAACACAGATATATTTGTGTCGCAAACATACTATTCGTTGTGTCTCAAACATGTAATATTGAATAGTAAACACAATGCGTTTGGGCACAAGTGTACTATATTTGCGACAAGCTCCAAACACATGTTATATTTGCATCCAAACAACAAAAAACTACAGATTTTTCAGCGTGTATTTGTGTTTGAAACTCACAATTTTACAACTCTATTTCAATTTGACAATTACGTTTTAATTTGAAATAAAATATTTGTAACATCTTCCAATTTGGAATGCGTGTTTAATATAAAATGTAAAAGATTTATTCAAATTCCAGAAATCATATTCAAGTTTGAAAGAGATTTTCATGCATGGAGATCTTATTCAGGTTAAAACATTTATTTATAAAATACTTTTGATTATGAAATTAGAAAAACATAATGTGTCGAAAACTCAAATCGTTAGCTAAAATGCAAAAAGGCGTAACTAATCAAAAATTCAAAATCGAGCTTTTGATTGATTGTTATGAATGCCATTAAACTACATGTCTTGAAAAAATTTTACACTTCTGCGATCAAAAATTGGCATTTAAAACTTATTGACATAGAATAACACATACTATAGAAGTTTTTATTCGCTCAATAAATTAAACGTCATAGGTACGATGGAAATTACACAGTGGAGGGTGGAAAATATGGGTTCAATAATACCAGATGGTGGCAATAGTATACAGCGATCCACAAAGGAACTACACCCGAATTTCGTGTTTTTGTGGCAAACTAGTTGTGTTAAATACAATACAAATGTATACCAACGATATAAGGCAACAAAAAAGTGCAAAATATATTTAAATTTTTCAGTTCTACACTATTTTGTAACTCCACCAGGTGTAAGCTAATTTTAAATTTAATTTGCTCTCATTTCCACAAACCTACGATGAGAGTGTGAAATGAAACGTCAGATGAGCGAATAAAACCTTCTACGTATGTGTTATTCTATGCTTATTGAAGCATAAAATCAAATTGGAAAATAGAAATCAGTTTCAGTCACACGGTTAAGAGCAACAATAACCGGTTTGGGACATTTGGGATATTTAGGTTGAAAAATAGCACTAAATTCAACAACCACCTATTAAATAAATAATTTCAGTGGGAGCCCGAGCCCCCGGTCCCCCTGCGTACGTTCCTGCTCTCAGTTGATGAGTTTTGTACTTTTGGATCTATGCCTAAAAACAAATGCGTGAAAAACGCAAACCCTACCTACTTCCAGTCATCTGTCGCTATTTATCTTTCGTACTTTATTCTGCATGTTTCCCAAACTCAGCTGTGGCATAGAACCCCCCTGGCTCTAACTATATGACAGTACAATTACGCCGAAGGTGTCATCGAGACTTATTTTTCGAGGATACCGTGGGCAACACGGTTATTGTGACTGGACCATATTCAATAACTTTTTATTGCCACAAATGGATGAATTGGGACTAGAAGGCATTTGGTACAACTGTAACAGAATGGTACAACCGGTGATAATGGACGTAATAATGGACATTTTGAAGACTGGGTTTCCGGGTCGCCTAATGTTTCGCTTTGGCGATTTACAGTGGCCGACAGGATCGCCAAAGTTCTTTCTTTGGAGTTTTTGAAGTCATGGGTTAATTGGCGATAGACTGTGGAAGCAGTTGGAGAGAATACCCGACAAGAGTGTGGAAACTTATCGCCCGAAGTTCACACCAGAATGATTAAAAGTTCGGTAAAAATGTTTGGTCAGAAACAATAGCGGCGCCCACTTGACCGACATCAAAGGTCCAAATAAACATTAAAAAATATGAAATTCTGTTCTATCATTTTAATGATACTTATACGCAAAACAACATCGGTTGAGTTTTATTGGGCCACTCCGTACCACCTGAGCGTATGAGTGATATACAGTTTCAATATAGGAACATACATAACTCATACGCCCAACCACACGTCATAAGAAATAGCGATGGTGATATCACTGAGCAACACACATTTGGGCGATTCCTGAGCCAAATGATCCCACTGGGTGAGTTCAGTCAAACCCCAAAAATTTAGATCGCTGTGTTTCATACACGTTTTTTATGGGCGTGGCATATTTGAATTTTCTTATCCGTTACTCTCCGAGATAAATTTAAAAATCGAGTATAAATATTGAATTTAGCGAATTCTTGTGATAACATGTTGACAAGGATTGTTCTCTTGGTATATTTAAATGCTCTATTTCAAAGTTTAAAGGGTCCTTTTCGTCCTTTGTTCCAAAAATACCAAAAATGTACACTAAAATGATCACCTATGGATTCAGAATGTTTTACGAATTTATTTCTCTTTGAATTTCAATATGGGTCGTCATAGACCAAAATTCTCTATCTTTATTTTCAGTCGTCCTTTTTGTCCTTTTACGAAACAAGGTCAAAAAAAACTGCACCAAAAAAACCGGCAAAATATCCAAATGTTCTACTAATTTATTGTGGAATAGGTTTTACTAGAGGATTTTGCAGACGAGAATCCTTCATCTTTTTTCCACTTTCTATATCTCTATAACTAAGTGGTTTTAAATTTTTTTTCAATTTATTTTCTTTTTGGTTTCCTATGCAATTCTAATTTTTTTTGGGGGAAAGATTAAATAATGAATTATTTATGTTTTTAAAAATTCAACACCCGAAATTTTTGTAACCAAGCGACTTATCGAAAAATCCCGATTAACTTTTGTTCGTTTATATTTTGATTTTCTACAAGAAATCTCTCCATTCATTTAAGACAACATCAACAAAAATTTTTGGATATATTTTTTAAAAATTAATCATTCGATATATCGATATATAGGTTATCGAAAAATTGTATTAATTTGCAATTTCCCTAAACAAAATAAAATCGGGTTTGAGTAAAGACCTAAAGCGTCAATAGATGGATGAAACACATCCTCCCTGCCTACTTTAGCATTAAAATCTCCTAGTACAATCTGAATGTCATGGCCAGGGCAGTGGTCGTACGTGTCCTCTAGACGCTCATAGAATATGTCTTTGGCATCATCATCTTTCTCTTCTGCCGGGGCATGCACACAAATTAGGGAAATATAAAAATATTTTGCTTTTATACGGATTGTCGATATACGATCACTCACAGGATTGAACCTAGAGACTAGATGTCGCAGTCTTTTGCCAACTACAAATCCGCAACGAAATTCATGATTTTTCTCATGGCATCTGTAGTATATGTCGCAGTTTTCTTCCCTTGTGCAGGAATGTCCTATCCATCGCATTTCCTGGATAGTGGTAATGTCAGCCTTATAACTTTCGAGCACATTCGCCAATCGAATATTTGCACCGGATCTATCTAGAGTTCTTACACTCCAAGTGCATATCCGTAAATCGTGGTCCTTATAACGTTTGCGGAGTTCCGCCAACAAATAGGGGTTGTTTATGTTTTCTCTTTCGTTTTTGTAAAGGGTGTCTCAGTAATATTGCCCTTTTTAAATTTAGTGTAATTTTTTTTTATGTGTTAACATCTATAAGCACAGGTAGGGCAATCTATCAAAGTGAACACATGCAAACAACACACAGCGTTAGCATCACATACGTGGTTGTTGTACAACAATAGTCTCTGCCTGAAAATAAGTGTGATGGTATTGATGTAGCGGCAGCGAACAAACAAGCCGGTCGTCGTCTCCAAAGAGTATTGAATAGTATAGAGAACTCATGGAGCGAATTGTATGACTCAAAAGAACTGGCGACCTCTGGCAAATGATTCAAAACGTATTACTCTCTTTTTGCCATAACTTGGTCCATTCATAATTTTGATGTGAAACATTGAGGCCTTTGGAAACAATTATGATTTTTGTATTGTTATATGTAATAACATTGTCTATATTAAACTAAAGAGAATAAAACTTGTTTATGCTCTTTTACTCACACTCTCTAGAGCGGGAAAGAGTGCAATAAGTTCTCTATACTATTCAATACTTATTGTCGTCACTCTGTTTAAGACAAAACAAAAACAATTATTTCAGTGAGCTAAATATTGCTTTATTTATTTTAACAATATTACATCTAATGTTAAAGCAGATGTAAGAAAAAAGAAGCAAAAGAGCCTTAAGCACAAAAACTATTCTGTTTTTATTTTCCAATGTAACATTTACTAATGTGTCCATGGAAATCGAACAGGTACCGTGTAACAAAAAGGTGTTAACACATCGCCCGTGAGTTCGAGCACTCATTGATTTTTTGGTGCAAGTGGCAACTCTGAAAATCTGTCAGCTGTCACATATGTTTATACCGATTATTAAAAATCGAGCGTTTTACGAAAGAACACGACGTTATAATTGTGAAAACTTCTTACAAAAATTTGAAAAATTATGCTGAGACCGCTGGAAAAAAAATAAATAAATGGTTTCCCATTGCACTCATGGAGGGACAGGGGAGAGATTCTCACAATCACTGAGCTATGCGCTTTCTAGGTTTCACTCACTGATTGGGACCTACAATTTTACACCGATTCCGAACGGTATTTTGAGAAGCTATCTCATGGCTAAATACTCGATAGTGTCGCCGTCACTATGCGAGAGAACCGCCGCCGAAAGAAATTTTATGGTGGTCTGAGCAGGGATCGAACCCAGGATCTTATGTACAAGAGGCGCGCACACTACCATTGCACCACCGTCGACCACGGCAAACTGCGAAGAATTTTCAGTCGAGAAAGTGCACCTAATGTGTCAACCATTCGAAGAGTGGTCAAAAAATTTGATGATTGTGAACAGTAAGACTCTTGTGCGTCAACCTACCGGCCGATCTCTTGAAAACATTTCTGCTGTTAACGAGAGTGTCGCCGAAAAGCAGAAAACATCAATTCGCCATCGTTCTCAACAACTTCAAATTTCACGAAGCACTACGCAGGGAATTTTGACAAAAGACCTCCACCGTCATGCGTCCGTCATGAGCTCAACCTAGCAGACCATGGAAAACGCCGGCAATTCGTTTAATGGGTAATGGAGCAAAGTGAAGACAATGCCAATTTTCCAAAAAAAAGTGTCATCATCTCAGATGAATCGCATTTCCATCTGAATGGCTTCGTGAATACACAAAATTCTCGAATTTGAGGCTCAAAAAATCCTCATGTAGTCCATGAGAAACAACTGCACCCACAACGAGCAACTGTCTGGTACGGATTTTGGTCAGGCGGCGTGATTGGACCTTACTTTTTTGAAGATGAGGCAGAAATTGCAGTGACTGTGAACGGCCTTCGTTACAGGAACATGATAAAGGAGTTCTTGTGGCCTCAACTGGATGGCATAGATATGGACGACATGTGTTTTCAGCAAGACAACGCCACCTGCCACACTGCGAATGAAACAATAGATTTATTGCAGCAACGATTTCCAGATGAAATTATCTCAAGGTATTCTGATGTCAACTGGCCACCACGATCATGCGATTTAACGCCATATGATTTCTTTCTTTGGGGTTTTTGTGAAATCTCGGGTTTATGCGAATAAACCAGAAACAATTCCTGAGCTATAATCCGAGATCCAACGCATCATCGCCGAGATACAGCCACATTTCTAAGAAAAAGGCATGAAAAATTATATTAAAAGAGTAATGGCCTGTCATCAAATCCGTGGGGGCCATTTGAAGGATAAAAACTCACAACTATCTCAAAAAATACGTGTTTTTATTTTAAAATGAAAGTCTGCATTCCTACTGAGACACCCTTTATATCAAGTGACATTATTTGCGATTTGACACCTTTCGATTATTTCCTGTGGGTCTGCGGGAAGTCACTGGTTTATGCTGGTAAACCACCAACAATCAATTGACGCAGTGGAGGCCACAATTGTTGAATTGAACAGCCGCGGTGCTCATATACCCGAAATCATTTTCAAGTGATAATAACATGTAGTGGATCTTTCGAATAAAAAAAATTTGTTTGATTAAAATTGAAATTGTGTTATGTTTTACAATTTTTATTTCTATCGCGCTTAAAAAAAAACACCCTTTACTTAGGTATTTTCGTTTATATTTCGGTTTCTTATCGGGTTCTCATTTCTTTGGGGAAAGAATTAAAAATATTCGACTTAATTTTTAAAGTTCACCATCCGACATCTCGATAACTAGGTGAGTTATCGTAAAATTGTATTCACATTATTTTTCATTTGTTTCGGCTTAAGTGACCCATAACTCCGAAGGTATAGATTTCCGCCGATTTTTGTATTTCAATTTTATAATTTAAAATAGACCTTCTGTATGTAACATATACCCCTGTCAAATATTTATATGTGCAATGTATCATGTTGAGTTGAAGCTTTGAAAACTAAAATTTTTTGATTTTTATTTTATATATTAGTATATATTTATGTGTCCTCTAAAATTATAAGAAAACATATTTTTTCATTTATTTTTTAGAACAAAAAAAAGGTATTTGATATATTCTTCATAGAAAATATTTATATATGGGCATTTCCACAGAAAGTGCATCACATCACGTCACTCTCGTTAATTGCTTATATTTTATGTCCATGTAGTTCGATTGTTTCTTTTACTAAATACAGAATATAAGTAGCTCCATATATAGTAAAATAAGAGGAAATAATTAAACCAACTGGTCCTGAAATATAAACCTTTCTGTGGAAATGCCCATATGCAAAAATGAAACTTAAATTTAATTCTTAATCTTATCCAATTAATATATGTAATTAATATGATATTGAGTTGCCCTTGTGTATAAGAACTTGTTGTACCCTGCGTGGCATAGAACTCATGAAGTTGCTTAAAGTGGACATGGCAATTTTCACCCATTCCGCCAATATTGCGAGTTTTTGTTCTTTAAGCGTCGTATCCTGTTTCGTCTTTGAAAACACCTTGACGGAAAGTATCCCCCAGAGATCTTCAATTGGGTTGAGGTCGAGACTTATGGCTGGCCACTCCAGTAATGGAATATTTCGGGACTTAAAAAATCCCTTGTGAGCCGAGCAATGTGGATCGGGGCGTTGTCTTGTTGAAAAGTCCAGTTATCTCCATATAATTCACCAGCAAAGTCAATTAAATTGCTGTCCAACAGATCAACGTATGCTTCCGCATTCATTTTAGTTGGGACAAAGCTTATTACTGACTTCCCTCGTGCTGCAAATGCAGCCCGTATCATAAGAGATCCACGACCGTGGTTTCGCTTGTAGCACGTTTGCCGAGGATGTCGTAAATCTCTCCAATATTTATGGTGACCATCAGGTCCGTCCAAATTAAACTTTTTCTCAGCACTAAATATAACGGTTTCAAATTCGTCCTCCCAAAACTAGTACTCTTCGGCAAAAGCAATACGCGCATTCTTATGGCACTGGGCTAAGCGTGGTTTGGCCATTTTTCTTTGGTACCGAAGACCTATATCGTCCTTTAGCAGCTGCTGGACACGCTGTCTCGTTACATTTAGACCCAATTCCACGTTTATTTCCCTACAACTCATATTCTCATTAGCTGCTAAATGCCGAATGCGCGGCTTAGTCCTCTGGTCTACAGTTGGGATGCTTCCACTGCGCTTAATACAACCATAGTTTTCGGGGTCTTTGAGGAAATTCAAAATTGTGTTGCGATGCCGATTTACCGCAGCTGCAATCTCGCCAATTCCTTCACCTGCAAGTCTCATTCCAACAATTTTTCCGCGCTCCTGAGCCGTAAGTTCACTTCCACGTGGCATGTTCAACTAGAAACAAAACTGTGAAACGTTTCTTAGAATATATTCATAACGATCACTTTACTCACGTACAGGAAGATATTTTATACTAAACACCCGAGAAGAGTTGTTCACGTTAAAGTGTCAGGAACGGGACTGTACATATAATTATTTTCTATAAAATTGCAATCTTACAGCGATAATCATAGATAACGGGACTACAAATAAAGTCCAAAAGAGAAAACAGTACATATATGATAAAAAGAGAGAGAGAGAGATAATAGTCGTGTTTTGGTTACAAGCAAGCGATTGTCGCTTGCTAAGTTGCAAAGAAAACGGCAATTTAGCGATGTCATTTTTTTTTTTCAAAAATATGAGTAAGGTTTGAAAACGGTAAAATATGTCAAAAACATTTTTTTTTTAATCTTAGCGAAAATGATTCTCGTCGCTAAGTTCTCGCTAAGTCTTCGCTAAGTGCTTCATACAAAACAAGCGAATATATAAGCTAGCGGTGTAACCAAAACACGCTTATTATCGAACAAATTGTATATGGTCGACATTAAATTACAGTTAGTTTTCAGAACGAAAGAAAAAAAATATTTTGCACATATAAATATTTGACAGAAGTACTATTGGACCTACTCTCGATATGTTAATCGAGGGAGATATTACCACAATATCGTAATGTTTCACAAGTTTAATCCAAATGGTGGTAGGGAACATTAGGTGTGTTTTGTATCCACTTCTACTCTATTTGTCGAACACTTTGTTTGGAAAGCTGCTTAAAATCTCTTAGGTCCCTATACAAAGTGGTTGAAAAATTAATTTAGCAGAGAATGACGAAGCCGCGGTATTATCAATAACAATTTTTGGATTAGTTTATATTTAACGCTCATACAAAGTTAAATATTGGGCAATTTTTGTAGGAACATGATGTTTATTAAACTATTTATAAGTTTTATGAATACGAGTCACAGAATAGAAAATTTATACTTTATAACAAAAACAAAATGTGAAACAAAAACATTTAAAAATTTAACAAAAAACAAGACCCATCTCTATGATAATCACAAATTAAGCATTTACATTTGCTAACAAGTGGATGCAAATGAGACGTAGACACAACATAAATTGGCAAGACAAATGAGTGCACAAGACAACGAAATTGTTTTTCTTGAAACATTAGAAAATGTTTATGTCTAATACGAGTATTTCAAGAAAAACGATAAATATTCAGGTACTTCGAGTATTGGTTTTGCTGAAATTATTCAAATATTTAGTCTTCCTTGAGTTTGTAATGATAACTATTTGAATACGAGGTTGAATTTTATGTTTCGAGATTTGGCAACCCTAGTGTTCCAATCTAGCAACTGACAGCTCTATCGTAAAGTTGGACATTTTTGAGGTTATGCGTAAGTTTTGACATACGAGCGCTATTTGTGTTGTTTACGGTAACTTAAAAGATTCATCTCGGCCCAAAAATGGAATTAAATCGTGAACATTTTCGTGCGATTATTTTTTACAACTTTCGACGTGGATTAACTCTAACTCAGCAACAGTGCACGGATGAACTTAATTCAATTTTTGGCGATGAAGCTCCATCAAGGACCAGTGTTTATCGATGGTATGGTGAATTCAATCGTGGTCGTAGTTCACTCCAAGACGAATTTCGTGAATGTCGTCCACAATCAGCTGTTGTTCCGAAAACCATTTCGCAAGATCGTCATGTGACCTATCGTGAGATTGAGACAACCTTAGGCATTAGTTGGACCAGCATACATTCAATATTGCATAAACATTTGACTGTCAAAAAAGTTTGTTCGCGTTGGATCCTACACAATTTGTCAATCGCTCAAAAAAAGGCTCGTGTCGATTGGTCGAAAGAAATGCTCCAAAAATACGATCGCGGTGCTTCGAAACACGTCTATGACATCGTGACAGGTGATGAATCCTGGATTTACGCGTATGAACCCGTAAGTAAACAGCAGTCAACTGTATGGGTGTTTCAAGATGAGCCAAATCCAACAAAAGTTGTTCGCACCCGAAGCACTTCCAAGCAAATAGTCGCCTGTTTTTTCGGAAAAACCGGACATGTCGCAACCGTACCACTAGAACAACGCAGAACAGTGACTTCTGAGTGGTACACAACCATTTGTTTGCCAGATGTCTTCCAAGAAATCAGGAAAACCAACCGCCGAAGACGGATCACTCTCCACCACGACAATGCGAGCGCTCTCACACATCGGCTGAAACAACTGCATTTTGGGACACCCAAAACATCGATTTGATGGGTCATCCGCCTTATAGTCCTGACTTGGCACCGAATGACTTCTTTTTATTCCCGTACGTAAAAAACAAATTGAGAGGTCAACGTTTTTCGACACCTGAAGAAGCGATTGCTGCATTCAGAATGCATGTTTTGGAGATACCTCAATCAGAGTGGCAAAACTGTTTCGACAATTGGTTCAACCGCATGCAAAAGTGTATAAATCTTCATGGGGAATATTTTGAAAAACAATAAAGTGATTTTCGATGATTAGTATATGTTTTTGTTCTCTAATCCCGAAATATAAAATTCAACCCTCTATTTGAAATACAATAATTTCCTTTTTCTTTTTGGAATATAGATTATTATATTATGGTGTTCAATGACTCATTTACACATTATTTTATATACGAGTACATTATGTTGCATATCTAAGATCTCGTTTGCATCCATCCCTCTGTTGTAAATAATTACAAATGTAAATATAAAACTATGAAATTGTAAATAAACTCATTATTCATGCCTCAAATTGGGGGCGATATGGTTGACTAATACAACAGACATAGTATGTATGTTTGCATATATCGCCACTGGGCTTTCAAAATATGTTATGTTTGTTTTATAAATTTTTCAGAAAACCAAAAAAAAAAACAATTTTTTAGAACATAAACTTTGCTAGTACTGCTAACTTCTAATCCAAGGCAGATATCGGGAAACGGCTTTCTGGGAATATGCATGACTAACAATACTTCATAATGGGACAATAAAAAAAATTTCAACAATTTACACTTAGCCCATTTTGCAGGCCCACCGGCGATATGTACTTTATTCTATAGAATTTACATACGCACACAATTATGTACTCGTACACATATTTATGCAGACGAGTACTTAAGAGTAATTGCAACAGATTTCTACAGAAGTGGCGGCTCATTTGAGGTCTACAAAACAATGGGTGTATAAATCAGAAAATTTAGAGCAAACACAATAACGATAAATCACATTTGTATCATAAATTGCATTAACTAGAATAAGGCCGGTTTATGTGTCACATACATAGAACAGAATTCGAGGGGATTTTCTTATATCTAGCAATGGCAGTTCTCTTATCAACTTTGTTGATGTTTGAAATTGACAGGGTAGTGGCTGGACAATTTGACGGAAAGTGTTTTAAATACCTTTAATGACTGGTTCGCACTCCGAGGGAGATACTCTCTCCCTCGGAAAAATTGCAAAATCTAGTAATAACAGTCCGAAAGAACCCTATGCGAGGGATTTCCTTGCGTGAGCTTGCGGCGTTACCAACTGGAAGGAAAAAACAAAAGATCCAGCTGGATGGAGACATATGTTAGCTTCAATACATAAGATCCCTAAGCCTTCTGGGTTGCCTGTTACTCCCTACGTAAGCCATCCCCGATTCCTTCGTGGGATGTAATGGGAAATCATTTATTTATTTATCGTATATAATACGACATTTACACATAACTAGCAAAACTAGATTATCATAATATCGGGATTAAATGAGTTGTTGTTTTGGAATTTTGCATTTATAATCTTCATAATGTTTTAACCGCCGTCTATGCAAACGCCACATAAGAATATTGGCAATTAAATCAAATTCTTATGGACAGCAAGAAGGAACTCTTGAAAACCATTTTGCAAACAGCTCGGTACCGGTAACTAAATTTCTAAGATGAAAAATCAGAAAGCAGAAAAAGGACTGAACAAACGTCACTAGTACCAAAGACCATCATGAGGTCGATGACCTATGCCTATTTACTTTTATTGTCTATATTACAACCTCATGAGGTCAGATGTCATACACATATTAATTAAACAAACAAATTAATCAAATTTTAATATACATATCCTTCCAACTAGTTCCATCCTTCGCCTTTTCTCGCCAGTTGCTAACACCAAGGATACGTAGGTATTCTTCATTCTGGAGTCTTGGACGTCCTCTTCCTGCTTCCATCGAGTACATCATGGAAAACCGTTCGCGCTGGTTCATCTTCATCACTTCGGATAAGATGGCCTAGCAAACGCCTAGCAAACGCAATCATCACTTCGGCTAAGATGGCCTAGCAAACGCAATCATCACTTCGGCTAAGATGGCCTAGCAAACGCAATTGCATATGCGTGTAGAAAATTCGTATTTAAAATAGCAAAGACACAAATAAATTTACTTAGCACAGCTCTGTTATAGAACTAACAGAGCTCTGTTACGCACTTTATTTGAAATATAAATCAGCAATTTATTGATTTTTTCAATTAAATAATCGATGAAGAAATTTAAAATACAATAATTAATAAAAACACAATCGAAATATATTTACTGCACAAACTAATATATATAAAACCAAATACCAAATATTGTTATCTAAATATGTCACATATAGTGGGACTATTAAGGCAAAATATGGACATATGAAGAATCCTCCACGAACCAAACATATGCCAGTCGATAGTCCTTAAAATGTGGCTGCGAAATATAAAATCTAGAACTTCCTAAGGACCTTCAGAAATTCAGAATTTGAAATGTTCAGTGTGAGGTGCCTGTGCAAGTTTCGGGCCCACTGTGTTCAAACAACGAATTCTCCAAGAACCAAATATGTGCAGTTGGGTAGTGCTTGACACATCCTTTCAGAATATGCCAACCACATATTTCAAAAAACCTTCAGACCGAAACCGATAATTCTTCATTTTGAATTTAATCTACAATTTAATAATATCTACAATTTCCCAAGGACCTTCAGAACTGGCATATGTTTGGTTCGTGGAAAATTCTTCGTTTGGCCACAGCAGGCGAAAAACTGTTTTCGTATATGACATTCAAAATGAAGAATTTTCGGTTCTGAAAGTCTTCTGAAATAAGTGGTTGACATATTCTGAATGACTATGTCAAGCACTACCCAACTGCATATATTTGGTTCTTGGAGAATTCTTCGTTCGACCACAGTCGGCCCAAAACTTGCATAAGGACCTTACGCAGAAAATTTCAAATTCTGTATTTCTGAAGGTCCTTAGGAAGTTCTAGATTTTGTATTTCGAAGACAGTTTTAAGGACTATCGACTGGCATATGTTTGGTTCGTGGAGAATTCTTCATATGACCATACTTAAATACCAATAATTGGGATTTAGTTGCATATATGTATATTAGTTTGTGCAGTAAATATATTTAGATTGGAGTGTGTTTCTATTAATTACTGTATTTTAAACTTCTTCATCGATTATTTAATTGAAAAAATCAATAAATTTCTGATTTGTCTTTAAATTAAAGTGCGTAACAGAGCTCTGTTAGTTATATAACATAGCTCTGCTACGTAAATTGGTTTGTGTCTTTGCTATTTTAAATTCGAATCTATCTTCACGCACATCGCAATTACCCTCATTTGATTCACTTATGTGGGAATACAAATTATACACCATTGGTACTCGTCGTTTTCTTAAACAGTACCATATATTTTACGGACAATTTTTTCTCTCGAATACTCCCAGGCGGTTTCACCCGCTAACAATATGACTAAAATGATAGCCTGGAGAGTATAGCTGAACTTTGGTTTGTCGACAGAGGGCTGTGTTCTTAAACTGCTTGCTGAGCCCAAAATAGCATTTATTTGCAAGCACAATTCTCCTATTTATCACTAGACTGACGTTGTTGCTCATGTTCACGGCGGATCCAAGGTAGATAAATTCATCTACCATTTCAAAATTAAATCGGTTATCGAACTTCAAGTGTCGACCCAGTCGAGAAGTTTGTCTAGTCCTCCACACCATCAAGTCTATCTTGCCCTCATTAACAGCAGGATCCACATTCGTTGATTCTTTTTCGATTCTTGAAAATACTGCAGTAACCTCTCGAAAATTTCGTCCAAAGATGACTATGTCGTCAGCATACGCCGGCAAAATATGGATTTTCGTAATGATGGTCTTGTTCATATTTACTGCAGGTTTTCTCATTATTATGTCCATTAAAATATTGAAGAGATTGCACGAAAGTGTGTCGCCTTGTCTCAGTCCTCGCTTGGTACAGAATGGTTCGTTGAGATCTTTCCCTGCCTTCACTGCTGATTTGATCAGCGTCATTCCGTAAAAGGCGAATAAATTTTGCCGGTATAAGCTCAGACGTAGCTTCGTACAATATCTCCTTTACGGGGCTTTCGAAAGCAACTTTGTAATCGACAAGAATAAAGTATGAGTCTATTTGCTTTTCGAAGGTATTGTTACGAATAAGTAAAAGCTTTTGCTTACTGTTAATGACTCTACTAACAGTATGTAAACATCAGGCGGTTAGTGCTGCGCCTGAAAGTATGCATTGTAACAACGTACCAGCTCGCTAAACCAGTAGCATGAATTCACCTCAGTAAAGATAATTCTCCTGTGTAGGAGAATGTTCTACAAAGATAAACAACAACAACAACATCTATTTTCTAGAAGGTTCTTGAATTCGCTAGATATATGTACCTTCATTTGTGTATGGTGAGTTGGTATAAATAGCGGAGGTCTTTGGAATGGAGAGTTTAGTTTGTGATTAACTGCCGTAAAGTAAGCAACGCGAATTGATAGTAAAATACAAGACTTGTTAACGTGTTATAAATAAAGTAAACTGTTGTACTGTATAAATAAATAAAAGGAAGTGATACCGTTGTAATTATCGTAATTGAAAACGAACCTTGTTTTATTATTGGGAATAAAACAACGCAAAAAGGACGAATAAGGAAATTCGTAACATTGGTGTCAGAAGTGAAATTACGAATTAAGGACAACGATGAAGTTTGAAGAACTCAAAGTTGAACAACTAAAAAAGGAGTTGAGTAAATTGGATCAACCGACAGCTGGTAATAAGGTAGAGCTGCAGAGGCGATTAATAGAAGAATTCAAGCGCCGAAACATTGACATTGACAAATACCAGTTTGAATGCAAAGAAGAAATGGAGATATCTGCAAATGAAGCAACTGGTAATGTAGATGTTTCTACAATGTTTGCGGCCATGATGGAAAAGTTTGCAAAATTGGACGAAAACTCTAGAGTTATTAACGCGAAGCTGGACGAAAATTCTAGAATTATGGACGAGAAATTTGGCGAGAATTCTAGAATTATGAACGAGAAATTTGGCGAGAATTCTAGAATTATGGACGAACAACTTGAAAAGAAATTTAGCGAGAATTCTAGAATAATGCAAGAGACATCTAACGCCACAAATGACAAACTTCAACAAATTTCGGAAGTTATGAACAACATGGAAATACATGTTAATGAGAAATTCGAAAACTTCGAACAGAAGTTCGAAGAAGTTGAACAGAAGTTTGAGAAAGTAGAAAATGATGTAAGTGAATTGCAAAGAAAAATTAATGAACTTCAGTTACAAGAGGGGCCAGTGCGAGTAATTTCTGAAGCCTCTAGTAGATTGAAAGCTCCCTGTTTCGATGGCTCTACACCATTTGACGTTTTTAAATTCCAATTCGAAATGGTCGCAATTAAGAACTTGTGGAACAGCAACGACAAAGCAGTAGAGCTAATTTTAGCACTGAAAGCCAACGCAGCAGAAGTCCTTCAGAGCATTCCCGTCAGTGCCAGAAACAACTACGAGGATATACTGGCTGCGTTACAACGCAAGTATGGTGGCTATCACAAGAAGGATTTATATCGCATGGAATTGAGAGGCCGAGTGCAAAAGCATAATGAAACGCTTCAGGACTTCGCAACCGAGGTGGAACGTTTGGTGTTGATGACTTATCCTGGTGAGTCCCACCCATTCTTGGATCAATTTAAGATTGAAGCATTCGTCAACGGCATCCGTGATCCTGACATAAAATACGTGACTTGTGCCACACAAAAAGCTACATTCGCCGAAACTGTTTCGTTCGCCTTGGCACAGGAGACAGCGAAATTTGTGTCCAAGCCTCAAATACAAAGAGTTAGAAAAATTGAAATGGTGTCGGAGGCAGGAGATTTGAAGGGTGCCATAAACGATCTTAAAGAAATCACCCAAACCCTCAGCAAGGCGTTACCAGGCGGAAGCAAGCCCAGACCAAAGTGCTACAATTGCGACAAACCTGGTCATATTTCACGAAACTGCAGAGAGCCACGAAAACGATCAAGATCGAGCTCACCCCAACGTGGCAATAAACGGGTAAATTTTACTACACAAAATGAATCTCCGTTAAACTAAAACGAGCTAGCCCAGAGGGGCATGGACTAGCTCCCACAACCGAGGGCCCCACGATCTCCATCTCAATAATACAACAGAAAAACAACAACCTCACTGTCTACGGAGCTATCGGTGGTCGGAAGCGCATATTGACTATGGACACAGGCGCGTCACAATCTATCATCAGATCAGATTTGATAAATGGACCAATGGAATCGTTACATGGTGTAAGACTCCGCACAGCAACGGGTGAACCAGCAACTGTACATGGTAAAGTTAAATTGAAGTTAGCCATTGCCATCATGAGCATCGAGCACGTGTTTATTGTCGCCGACATTGTAGATGAAGTGATAATTGGCGCAGATTTTATGATTGCCCAAGGCCTCAAGTTAGATATGGGGCAGCAAGTTTTGACGTGGGCTAATGTGGAAATTCCTCTCAATGTGGGATACGACAATACAACACAGGTTAAAAGGCTGATCGCTTACAAAGATGTAAAATTGCCACCAAACTCAGAAACCATAGTATGGGCCCGAATGGAGGGAGATTGTGAGATCGGCGGTTTGTGGGTAGTTGAACCGGCAAGTATAAACAACTATAACATCATCACTGCCAAAGCTCTAGTAAGAACTAATAATGAAGGATACTTGCCTGTACGAGTTCTAAATTTGTCCAACAACGAGGAGGTGATCGGCGACCGCACAGAAATTGCAGAATGTACACCAGTCGAGGCGGTCATCAACTGTGAAGTTAATTCTGACTGCAGCAAACTATCAGAAAAGGAGCAGAAAGTGCTGGAGTCGCATCTCAGTGAGTGGGTGCGAGAACTAAAGCCTTCTGATAGGAACAAAGCAAAGCAATTACTGGGGAAGCATGCGTCTGCCTTCGCCCTGAAAAAAGAATGCCAAGGTAGAACATCAATGGTAAAGCATGACATCAATACAGGGGAAGCGAGACCAATAAAACAGGCGCCCAGAAGTCTTCCACTTGCAAAAAGAGATGAGGTAAAGAAACTGGTAGCTGAAATGCAGAAGGATGGTGTAATCGAACCTTCTTCAAGTCCATGGAGCTCGCCGGTGGTACTAGTTAAGAAGAAAGATGGAAGTACCCGATTTTGTGTGGATTATAGAAAGCTCAACGACGTCACCAAAAAGGACAGTTATCCACTACCAAGAATTGATGACACATTGGATACGTTGTCAGGAAAAAAATGGTTCTCCACGCTGGACTTGCAAAGTGGTTATTGGCAAGTAGAAATCAACGAGAAAGACAAGGAGAAAACTGCATTCAGCGTAGGGGATGGTCTGTGGCAGTTTAAAGTAATGCCATTTGGACTATGTAACGCTCCAGCCACCTTCGAGCGATTAATGGAGTGCGTGTTGAAAGGACTTCATTGGCGAACATGCTTGGTGTACCTAGACGACATCATTGTCATGGGGAAAACATTCGATGAACACCTGAAGAATCTTAAAGAAGTCCTTCAACGTATAACCGCGGCTGGGTTGAAACTCAGCCCGAAGAAGTGTTCTCTGTTCCAGAAAGAAGTAAAATACTTGGGACATCGAGTGACAGCAGATGGCATTTCCACCGATGAAGACAAAATCCTGACAGTGAAGGATTGGCCACGACCGCAGAATCTCCATGAATTACGCAGATTTCTAGGACTCTGTACGTACTACAGACGGTTTGTGCCGGGTTTCGCCACAGTGGCTGCAAGTCTTCACGAGCTGACAATGAAAAATCGGCCGTACTGTTGGAGCGAAAAACAAGAAGAGTCATTCCACCAACTGAAGCAATATTTATGCACGGCTCCTTTGCTTGCATATCCTGTTGCTGGAGAGAAATTCGTGTTGGATACTGACGCGAGTGGTTACGGAATAGGGGGCGTGCTCTCGCAGGAAATCAATGGCCAAGAAAAAGTTATTGGGTACTACAGCAGAATTCTCTCAAAGCCAGAGAAAAATTACTGTGTTACGAGACGAGAGCTACTGGCAGTCATAGAGTGTGTCAAACACTACCACAAGTATCTGTACGGCCAGCCTTTTCAGTTAAGAACCGATCATGCGGCGCTAAGGTGGCTACTGCAATTTAAGAACCCCGAAGGCCAACTTGCTCGTTGGATTGAAAGACTGCAGAGCTATGACTTCAGCATTGAGCATAGAAAAGGAGGAAAACACGGTAATGCTGATGCCCTGTCACGTCGTCCATGCAAGCTGGAATGCAAACACTGCTCAAAAGCAGAGGTGAAAGAAATCATCATTGACGTACGTCTGCTTCGACTAGAATCCAACGAAGACTGGTCAACAGCACAAAGAAGCGACCCTATACTGGCAAAAATCATTTCTGCAAAAGAAAAAGGTGAAAGACAAACACGCAATGACATCGCCTCAGAGAGCCCCCTGATGAAAGCATACTGGGCCCAGTGGAACAGCCTAAAATTATTGGATGGTTGCCTATACCGGTTATGGGAAAGTGAGGATGGTAAAATAGTCAAAAAGTTAATAGTGGTACCTTCCTCCAAGGAAAAAGAGATAATGACAGAATTCCATAATGGCCCGAGCGGAGGACATCTAGGAATAACCAAGACCATTGAAAAGCTAAAGCAACGGTTCTACTGGATTGGCTGTCAGCAAGCGGTAGCCGATTGGATAGCAAATTGCACCCAATGCATGACAGCTAAGGGACCAACGCGAAGAAGTCATGGCCACATGCAGCAATACAACTCAGGTGCACCCTTTGAGCGTATAGCTATGGATGTGGCTGGTCCATTTCCCGTCAGTAGCTCTGGAAACCAGTACGTCTTAGTGGTTATGGATTACTTCAGTAAGTGGCCCGAAGTATACCCTGTTCCAAATCAGGAAGCGAAGACTATAATTAAAGTGTTTGTGGATAACTGGATATGCCGTTTTGGTGTCCCCTCGGAGCTCCATTCGGACCAGGGTAGGAATTTTGAATCGACCATCTTCAAAGAAATGTGTGAGTCATACGGTATTTGGAAAACAATAACAACACCATTGCATCCTCAGTCTGACGGAATGGTTGAAAGATTCAACCGAACTCTTGAAGAATACCTAAGAAAAGTAGTCAGCGCAGATCAAAGAGATTGGGATGAACACATACCGAAGTTCCTTTTGGCATATAGGACGGCCACCCATGACTCCACTTCGCGAACACCCGCTAAAGTAATTTTCGGAAATGAGCTGAAGCTGCCTGGAGATTTGGAGTTCGGTACCATACCAGCGTCTGACCCTGCGAACAGTGATGTCAATTACCATGATACGGGGGATCTTAATGATCTCCATGAATTTGTGCGCAACAAATTAAAAATGGTCAGTAACAAAATGAAAGCCAGATACGACCGAGCGGCAAATTCAGAAGGATTTCATGAAGGCCAGCTAGTTTTACTGTTCAACCCACAGCGCAAGAAGGGTTTATCTCCAAAACTTCAGACTCACTGGGAAGGCCCTTACAAGGTTGTCAAACGAATAAATGACGTGGTTTATCGAATCCAGAAAAGCCAAAGTCCAAGAGCTAAAATGAAAGTCGTGCATTTGGAAAGACTAGCTCTGTATGGAAAACGGAGGGTTGAGCCTGCTCGGGACGAACAGGCTTAAGTGGGGGGCAGTGTTACGAATAAGTAAAAGCTTTTGCTTACTGTTAATGACTCTACTAACAGTATGTAAACATCAGGCGGTTAGTGCTGCGCCTGAAAGTATGCATTGTAACAACGTACCAGCTCGCTAAACCAGTAGCATGAATTCACCTCAGTAAAGATAATTCTCCTGTGTAGGAGAATGTTCTACAAAGATAAACAACAACAACAACATCTATTTTCTAGAAGGTTCTTGAATTCGCTAGATATATGTACCTTCATTTGTGTATGGTGAGTTGGTATAAATAGCGGAGGTCTTTGGAATGGAGAGTTTAGTTTGTGATTAACTGCCGTAAAGTAAGCAACGCGAATTGATAGTAAAATACAAGACTTGTTAACGTGTTATAAATAAAGTAAACTGTTGTACTGTATAAATAAATAAAAGGAAGTGATACCGTTGTAATTATCGTAATTGAAAACGAACCTTATTTTATTATTGGGAATAAAACAACGCAAAAAGGACGAATAAGGAAATTCGTAACAGTATTTTCCAAGTTTTGGTTTGGCGTGAATATTTGGTGGACTTGCCTGGTCTAAAGCCCAACTGATAAGGTCCAATCAGGATTTCCACAATTGGCTTTGGACTTTCACTTAAAACCATAGAATAATACATACATAGATAAACTTATTCTCTCATCTGACGTTTCATTTCATACTCTCATCGTAGGTTTGTGGAAATGAGAGCAATTAAATTTAAAATTACCTTACACCAGGTGGAGTTACAAAATATGTTCACTTAACTTTTCCTGTCGTTTGGGTGTAGAACTGAAAAATTTAAATATATTTTGCACTTTTTTGTTGACTTTTATCGTTGGTATACATTTGTATTGTATTTAACACAACTAGTTTGCCACAGAAACACGAAATTCGGTTGTTGTTCCTTTGTTGATCGCTGTATACTATTGCCACTATCTGGTATTATTGAACCCATATTTTCCACAATCCAATGTTTCCTTTCCATCGAACCTAAAACGTTTAATTTGTTGAGCGAATAAAAGCTTCTATGGTATGTATTATTCTATGGTTTTTTCCTTCTCCTGTCAAGTAACAAAAAATCGAATTAGGCCCTTTTTATCATAGAATAATACATACCATAGAAGCTTTTATTCGCTCAATAAATTAAACGTCATAGGTACGATGGAAAGTAAACATTGGATGGTGGAAAATATGGGTTCAATAATACCAGATGGTGGCAATAGTATACAGCGATCAATATAGGAACAACAACCGAATTTCGTGCTTTTGTGGCAAACTAGTTGTGTTAAATACAATACAAATGTATACCAACGATAAAAGTCAACAAAAAAGTGCAAAATATATTTAAATTTTTCAGTTCTACACCAAAGCGACATGAAAAAGTTAAGTGAACATATTTTGTAACTCCACCTGGTGTAAGATAATTTTAAATTTAATAGCTCTCATTTCCACAAACCTACGATGAGAGTGTGAAATGAAACGTCAGATGAGAGAATACGTTTATCTACGTATGTATTATTCTATGCTTTTTATATTAAGCCATCGACATATTGATCATGGTAGAATTCTCTATCAGGTATAGTCGCTTAAACAGGTGACTTAATTTTTTCATGGTCATTTTTCGTTTTACTTGTCAAACTCATATGTATTTTGTTTTATATATTTTTTGTATTGTTGGTATATATTTGGGTAGAGTTTGACAACTGAAATGAATGAATAAAAATAAAGCGTATGTTGTTGCTGCCTACAAGTACAACAACATCTGTTGCTACCATGTATTTGTCGGCACTGTCTCCAAACGTGTTGCCGTATCGCTTTTTGTTTCACCCATTACAGCAAATGTTGCCACATTTCGTAGTATTAAGTGTGGATCTTTTTTTTTTTTTTTTGAAAGTCATAATTTTTTTAATTTAACACTAAACGGAACATTTTGTTGGGGAGCGTTACCACCTAACTTTGATTTACCTTGCAAATATATCATACCATTAATAATTCCTTTTCACATTCCATTTTATTTTTAAGTCACGTCGTGTTACTTTTGTTTGTTAAAATAATCGAAATGTCAAAATTCCGGTCACAAATAATTATCAAACAATTGTTTTCGCACGAAATAACTTTGATGTTACAACCCTTGAATTGAGAACTGAGTACTAGGGAAATGGAAAGTGAACGAAATTTTCGTTATTTTTTATACAAGTACTTCTTGTAGCAACGAAAATTTCATAAAAACGGAATAACAGGCTATAAGTGGAAATCGCTTAATGGAATAAAAAAATAGCCCTATTGAGTAGTTTCTGATACTTTTTATAGTTATGGTACTTTATTCACTTTTGGTACATTTTTTTTGGTTTTCAGTATGTTGTTTATGGTTTTTTCCATATTTTGTGGTAATTTGTTTTTATATTTTTACGTACTTTTGCTGAATTTTTCATATTATAATTTATTCGCTACTAAGCTAATTTTTCGAGCACTTTCTATGGGAACAAAAATTAAATACCCTGCTATTTCTGAACCAGGCATGAGTCAGCTACCGATTTTCAATCACAGATTGTCTAGTCGTTGTTTCAAAAGTTTTCTTTTAAACAAAATTTTCGTTAAATGAAGTCAGTCTCATATTTCATATTTCAATAATTTACATATTTTTGATATCGAAAATAATATCTGACGAAGTCTCAAAATGTTTCGCAAATTATCAGCCGCTCTGTATCGTGCGACCCAGAAGCAAATTGCCTCAACGGCTAATTGGTCCGCGAGTCAGCAAAGTATTGGAATAAAAAGTTGGCTCGGCAATGTGAAAGATTCCGTAACGGGCAGACTATTTCGCTATGAGCTGCCACTTAAGATGAGTTATAACAAAAAACTAACCATTGTGGGCTCTACGAAAACTGGTCTGGATATGGCCTTTAACTGTTTAGATCGCGAGCTATGTAATCAAATTTGTATTATGGATTGTTTTGGCGGTAATGAAGATAGGAATTCGTTGTTAAAGAGTCCTTACATCAAGGCTACAAAATATTTCCCTGATACCCGGAACTCGGACTTAATAGTGGTGACCAAAGATATGGCGTCCAAGAAATATTTGAATGACAGTTTGGATCAGGCGACAAACGTAATGAAATGTGTAATACCCAATTTGGTGAAATATAGTCCCAATTCGTTACTTTTTATCGACACGGAAGAGCGTGACGTTATTAACGAAATGTCTAGGAAATTGACTCAGTTCCCTACAAGTCAAATATTGTATCCAAATCACAAATTGATACAAGATCTTGCGAAAACATCTTCTCGTAATTTAGGTAGAGACATGTGTAATGCAGAATATAAGCAATATCCTTTCACTTTCTGTTCAACGGATGTGGCAGCAACGATATTGGAAAATTTCAATTGCATTAAAGGTTTAACCTTAATGGAATCAGCAAACAGTTCAGAAGAAGACTGCAATATAAAAGAGTCCAAGTCTCAAATATATCCTATAGTCTCTAACATTTTGGATAGCAAACAATTCAAGAGTAACGAAAATACATTTAAGAAAATTGTTGTTTAGAAATTGAAAATGAAACAAAGAAAATTTTCAATTTAATTTTTGTTTTCGCTTTCGTTGGCGATTTTGTAAATTTTAAACATTTTATGGCCAACTGTTTACAGATTTGTAAATTGTTTAGAAATTTGTAAACAATTTTCAAATATTTTGTTTATAATTTACAAAACTTTCCATTATTGCTGTTTGTAAATTGTGCAAATGTTTATTTTCGTATAAATATTTGAATTTAGTTTTGTAAATAAATTATTGTAATGACTGTCAGAAGACAAGTGAAAGATTGAGTTTTTATTTTAATGTGAAAGAGTGGGTGGTGGAAAGGATGAATACATGCGAATAACATGCCGACTGCATTATTAACCGATCCTGTTGAATTAAATTTCACTAAAATGATCCCTCTAAAATCTCTAAGTATAAGTATATACAAATTTTCGATTTTATTAACCCATTTGGGGTAAGTAGTAAAAAACGATTTTTTAACCCCACTTTTTTGATAAAAATTTTTTTTTCGAAAAAATTCACTATTATAATTAATTTTTGCCTAGACTTGAGGTAAAATACTCTATATTATAGAGTTATTAACAATAATACTTATAATATAGAGGTATAATACTGAACAACAACCCTTCACAGACCGGAGATATTCAAGTTAAAAAAGAACTATCCCAGAAGTCCAGTCAACCTTTATTTTATAAAGGTTTTCAGCATTCGATAAATCGATAACTGAACCAGTTATCGAAAAATATAGAGGTATAATACTCAACAACAACCCTTCACAGACCGGAGACATTCAAGTTTAAAAATAAAAACAATATCCCACCAGTCCAGTCAACTTTATTTTTTCAGGTTTTTAGCATTCGATAAATCGATAAATGAACCAGTTATCGAAAAATATAGAGATATAATACTCAACAAGAACCCTTCACAGACCGGAGATATTCAAGTTTAAAAATAAAAACAATACCCCACCAGTCCAGTCTATTTTATTTTTTCAGGTTTTTAGCATTCGATAACTCGATAACGGAACCAGTTATCGAAAGTTATAATATAGAGATATAATACTCAGCAACAACCCTTCACAGACCGGAGATATTCAAGTTAAAAAAAAAACAATATCCCACCAGTCCAGTCAGTCAACCTTTATTTTGTACAGGTTTTCAGCATTCGATAACTCGATAACTGAACCAGTTATCGAAAGATATAATATAGAGATATAATACTCAACAAAACCCCTTCACAGACGGAAGATATTCAAGTTAAAAAAACAATATCCTACAAGTCCAGTCAACCTATATTTTTTACAGATTTTCAGCATTCGATAATTCGATAACTGAACCAGATATCGAAAGAAGTTATCTTGTTGTTTCCTCTTATTTTTCAGATTTCTACAAGAAAATATCATCAAATTCAAATAGAATTTTTGTGTTATAAAGCTTTCTGCGTGGACTTAGGGATTTTCTCCTCTGAATAAGGTCCAACACCGGCTTCGCGGCTTCGGCATAGTATTTTTATTATATTCCATTTTTGTTTTTATGTTGAAAAATGTATTCCAAAACATAAATATCTCTGGTCTTTGAGAGGTAATGTACCTTTCAAAAAAAGCTTGAAGTCTGGTCTATTATCGGAGTCTAGGAAGCAAATAAGTAAACTAGGGATTTTTTCGAAAATAGTAAATTTTTAACCAAAAACAGGTTTAAAAACTTTTTTTAAATGAGACCCTAATGGGTTAATAAAATAATATTACATGAGGTGTCAGTGGACACCCGGTTGGAACGAAGTTGCTTTCAAAAGCGATGTACAAGTGGCAGTCAACATTTCTCTTCACTCAAATGCCAACAAACACAACGTGTGAAACCCTACTTATTCTCTGTTCTCTCTCTTGTTTCCATACACGAGCAGTTTTTTGATGATGTTCTAGTATATAACTATATAAATTCCGAACATGTTGAAATAAAATTACATAAAGTATGTAAAAAGTATGAAATAATCAAGTTATGACGCGTGAGAGAAATGCCTTTGAGTGAATTTCTAGCACTTTTTGGTTCTTATTTACCAAGGTTGCCAAATTGCGCACATATTCTGGTCGTCTAATTCTAGATCATCTTTGTTCCTTTCGCTCACAAAGCCTTCAACATGGTTGGAATTTGTATAGTTATATACAATAACACTATCAAAAAGCTGCTCGTGTATTGAAATATTCAATGAAGAGAGTAAGAGAGAGAGCAGAGAATGACTAGGGTTTCATTCGATTTGTTTGTTGGCATTTGAGTGAAGAGAAATTTTGACTGTCTACTTGTACATCGTTTTTGTTTCGCTATATAACGGCTGTTTTTTTGAGACGTGTGGTTTTCAGTCTGGCAATACTTTTTTCTTCGTTGGTCTTTTTGACAGCTGTCACTTGATTTATGCTCAGTTTGGTTTGCCATTTCGTAATGAACAGACTTACTCCGGAACAATGTTTGCAAATCGTGCCAATTTATTACCAAAATAATGGTTCGGTTCGAGCGACGCATCGCGCGTTGCATCCAATATTCGGTCGACATAATCGCCCCGCAGAGTCGGAAATTCGGGCAACCCTGGATCGGTTTCGCAACACGTTTACTTTAGTGGATAATGCGCATCCTCAGAGACGCCGTACAGTGCGCACCGAAGGCGCTATTGCTGCTGTGGAGCAGAGTATCGAAGAACACCCGAATGAGTCCATCCGCCATCGCGCGCAGCAATTGGACCTTTTTCGTGCCTGAATTGGATGATGTTGATGTGGACGATCTTCGGTTCCAACAAGATGGCGCCACATGCCATACAGCCAACGAAACAGTCAATTTATTGCAACAATCTTTTGGTGGGCTCATTATCTCGCGTCGTGGGCCTGTGACGTGGCCTTCAAGATCGTGCGATTTATCACCGCTGGGCTATTTTTTGTGGGGTTATGTGAAGTCGCTTCTCTACGCAGATACGCCCGAGACGATTGACGCCTTGGAAGAGAATATTCGGCGCGTTATTGCCGACATACGGCCCCAAATGCTGCAAAAAGTGGTCGAAAATTGGGCCTCTCGGCCGGAATTTATACGAGCCAGCCGCGGCAGACACTTGGCCCAAATCATTTTTAAACCCTAATGGCAAACCCTTATCTTTATAATAAAGCTAAATTCTTGTCCATAACATTAAATTATATGCGTTTTATTACTTCTTGAAAACCACACATTTAAAAAAATCCCTCAACAATGTACTAGTTAGTTCCAACACGCCAAAGGCGCCTGATGAAAAATATGATAATTTAAATGGAATTTTAAGAAAATATACTTTTTGTAAAATGATAACCTTTTACTAAGAACAATTTTTTTTTCTAGAATGTATTTTTTTTTTGAGAACGTATATTTTTAGGTCCATATTATAGTTTTCCGAAAATGTACTTTTTTAAAGGGAGGTACTTCGTTTATTAAAAGCTAATGTTTTTTTAAGAAAAGGTACTATTTTTAAGAAGAAGTACTTTTTGTAAGAAAAAGCCATAAGAGTATGAATTTTTTTACAAAAAAGTACTCTTTTATGAACAGTATTTTATTTACTTTTTTTAGGAAAAGGTTAAACATTTTTTTAAGAAAACGTACTTTTTGTAAGAAAATTAACTTTTTTTAAGGAAAGGTACTTCTTTAAGATAAGGAATTTTTTTGGGAAAAGGTACTTTGTTTAAGAATATGAATTAATTTTTTTTTTTTTTTAGAAAATTTACTTTTTTAAGAAAAGGCACTTATTTAAGAAAATTTTATTTTTTTAAACTTGTTTCATTTTTGGTTAATGTATGAGAAATTCATACTACAAGCTTACAAGTCATGTACATTTTTCGAATTGAAAAATGGTTGTTTTTTTTTGTTGGAAATAATAGACAATTCAGTTCAACACACACTCACTGGCATGACTAGTTTCGAACTCCGTGACAAGTTCATCATCAGATGCCTAACTACTGTGCCTGAATTGATACCATCGGTTGATCATCAATCGTATATATAAAAACTCAAGTCTGCAATTCACATGTGCGAATTAGTGTCGATCGAAGATCCCTAAGTATCAACATCACTGAAAGGCCTATAATTCCAACAACAAGAACAGACAGAATTTTTCTACCATGTTCTTCTTTTACTCATGCATTCACACATTGTTGCAGTGCCTTGAGGTGAGTTTTAATCAATATCACAGAGTTGTATTTTTCCGTGGTATAGCATTTTTGAAGACCGTGCTGGTGTTAGTTACATTTATTTGAATTTGAATTTTGTTGACCGATTTTGTTAGTTTTTGGTCAATGTATGAGAAATTCATACTACAAGCTTACAAGTCATGTACATTTTTCGAATTTCATTTTGGTTTTTCTAAATTTACTTTTTATTGAGTTCAAAACTACAATATATACTAAATATTGGTTACAGGCTTCACCTAGGAAACTTCCCATTAAACAAGAAATTTCCCACCATATGCTAGTCTAGACACAAACCAAAGCAATAGTACCCAATATCGTTTGATAATACTGGGTTGTAGCATAATAGTGTTAAAAAAAATTGTTTAATCTTTTTCTTGTAATCCCGCAACGTACGATAAGGAACTTCGTTCCTAAATATATTTATACATGGAATTATAGAGTTTAAAAAAGCCGTTGTAATGATACCTATTTGAACCAGATCGGATAATAAATACCTGAGATATGTCAAATTATAAAGCTATGTCAGATACCTGAGATATGGCAGATTATAAGTTATATGCCAGATTATAGAGCTTTAAAGGCCTATATCTCAAGAAGTTGGGCCCAGCGAGAGGGAAAATAGCTTTTGCAACTAAGAGCAGTAAACGTTGTCGGTGGTGAAATTTTGGAATAGAACAGAGCATTCTGACTAAAGTAAATTTATGAACCATTTTTTTCAAAAATGCGTCTGGTCGGGCAATAACAGTTGATGGTGCTGTGTCGCAACATAATAATCTAGTTTTTTTGGTTCCTAAATTCCATGATATGAATTTGGACGACAGGTGGTATCACCAAGGCTGCGCCACATATCATGCATCTTGAGAATTAATTGAATGAATGCGTGTCTACTTGGCTTCCAAGAGACAAATATATAAAACTGTAAAAATCTTGCGTGCATTTTAGAACACCCTTTATATTCCAAACCTTCTAGTGAAATAATCAATTTCAATCAATAAAGTTTGTGCCAAGATCTATATATATTACAGGTGGAAGCGTTAAAACAGCTGATTTCAATGTTTTCTTGTCGTTGTGGTCCGACCTTATCAAATATTGTGTATACCAATTCCAAGATGTATCTAGTACAGGTGGTAGCGTTAAAACAGCAGGTTAAATTTTTTCTTGTCCGGGTGGTTGTTGCCGAAAATTACAAAAATTCCTCCTGATATAACCTGAAATAAATCCATCATGACAATTTCTATCAACTGAATTTGACTAGGTCGTCTCGTGAAATAAAAACAAAATGCCTTCAATTCCTACTGCTTCTACTTTACTTATTTTGCCATGGTTTCAATCAAGTTTTTGAATATTTGTATTACTTCAAAACATTTTCCCCCTCTCATAATCAAGCGACACATTACAAATCTTTAGAGATCAGTTTTGCACAATTATTTGTTTTTTCTATTTTTCAAAAAAAAAAAATCGTATTTAATAGTCGGTAACGCAGACAGGGTTGGCATACGGACTGCTTGATATCACCCCTAGTCAAATCCGAAAGTGATTGTGAGTCACGGATCATAAAAAACTTATATTGCGTATAAAAGATAAAACTCGGAATTTTAATTGAAGTGTTGAATTTGTTGTTAATCTTTCAGTGTAAATTTTTAATTATCCACTAATTTCACCAGAAATGAAAATGGAAATTTTCCATCTTGCGCATTTTCTGCGTGCATCATTTTTGTTATTTAAATGACAAAATAAAAATGTGTAGATACCATTTTCCTAGTAATGCTTATTTAATATCTGCTCTATTTCTGCTTCCCGGAAAGTTAGACAAACAAACAAACAACATTCATTTCATCAACATCATCATCAAAACTCGGAGCTTTTTATCACAAAAACAATTTGTTATTTAATTTATGTTCATTGCTTCACTCACAGTACAATAAATAGCCCATGATGATGACCACGAACATCATCATCAGACTCAGTCAGCATTTTGTGCCGTGTACGTAGGACCCTGAGTGGGAACCATATAACACATCACACACTTGTTTATGTATGCGCCGCGTTTGTAATGATCATAAATTGTATTTTTATTGTAAATTACGCATTTTTTAATTGCGTAAATGAGTCAATCATTTATTTTCTTTTGTCTTATTTTCCCTCGTTTCAAAGAGAATTTGAAAAAAAAATCAAGTGGATAGATTCAACGTTTCTTTGGGGCCGAATAGTTTTACGCCCTTCACAGTGATGTTAAATCTGAGATCTTTCTCAACAACTAACTATGTCAAGAAATCAAATTGTTTACTAGAGTTTAACAACTATTGGGCTATTCACAAACTCTGTCGTAGCGTTGTAGATGACGTAAATTTACCGAGGGGATTTTTTGATGCAATTTTTTCCCCTTCGAATTTTAGTAGGTTCACAAAAGATGTAGACGTTGAAAAATAGCGGCCCAGCAACATATTGCAGGAACCATGTACATATTTGCAAGCATCGTTTTCGTGAACTGAAATTCTGCTGCTTTTTGTTTCTTTATTGTCTGACACGTTTGTATTTTCAGCAGTTTTCAACAAATAATGTCACATTTGGGTCACAAATACATACATATATTATAACCTATTCATCATTGTAACCCAAACGTGTTATATTGAATAGCAGACACAATGTGTTTAGACACAAGTATACTATATTTGAAAATTCTACCAAAAAGTCAAAAACGGAACTTATGGACATGGTTCAGGGACCCCTTCTGTAAAGACAAGGACGCAAATCTCATCGCAGATGTGCAGAGCATGTTGGGAATATGGAGAGATCATTTCTCCGCGCTCCTGGTAGCTGAGATATCCAATGACGATGGGACAATCGATCACAATATGGACGACGACGTCGATTGCCCCCCTCCTAACCAAGACGAGGTCAGAACAGCTATTGCCCGGCTTAAGAACAACAAAGCCGCAGGAGCCGATGGATTACTGGCGGAGTTGTTTAAGGCTAGCGGCGATGAGCTGATAAGGTGCATGCATCAGCTCATTAGCAAAATTTGGTTAGATGAATGCATGCCCGACGATTGGTGTCTCCGTGTACTATGTCCCATATTAAAAAAGCTGACCTGAGTCTCTGTGCCAACTACCGTGAAATAAGCCTTTTATCCATAGCACATAAGGTTCTATCAAAAGTATAATGTGCGAAAGAATAAAACCAATTATCGCTGACGTGATTGGACCAAACCAGTGTGGCTTTAGGCATTTAGGAGAAATCCTGGAGAAGACCCACGAAAAACAAATCGACACCTGTCATGTATTTCTCGATTATAAGGCGGCACGATACACGAGAAACTCTATGACGCAATGTCTGAGCTTGGTATTCCTGCAAAAGTCATACGTCTTTGCAGGATGACCCTGACGAACACCAAATCCACAGTGAAAGTTGGTAAGGATCTTACCGAACCTATCGAAACCTCAGACAAGGTGACACCCTATCGTGCGATCTCTTTAACATCTTAATGGAGATCATTATGAGAAAAGCTGCAGTCAACATGAATAAAACCATAAGCAGCAAGATTCACATGCTGCTCGCGTATCCTGAGGATATCGATAATTAGAGGAGTTACTGCGGTGATTTTGAGAAGGAATCAGTAAAAGTGGGTCTGAAAGTAAATGAGGACAAGCCAAAATTAATACATAGTTTCAACGAGAGGGCCTCCACGCGATTAGACCAAAGCGTGAACGTTGATAACCGTTATATTATATACCTTTATATACGTCGGATCTGCCGTAAACAAAAACAACAACGTCATCCTTGAGATCAAGCGGAGAATTGTGCTTGCGAATAGATGTTATTTTGGGCCAAGCAAGCACTTTAGAGATAAAGCCCTCTCTCGAATGACGGAAATCCAGCTATACCAGACTCTCATACAACCTGTCTTGCTATATGGCGCAGAATCCTGGGTATTATCGCAAGCAGATGAAACATCTGTGGGAGTCTTCGAGAGAAAAATACTCCGAAAAATTTATGGCCCTATAGTGCACAACGGCGAGTATCGGGACGCATAAACCATGAGCTGTAAAAGCTTTATACCGACATCGACATAGTTAAGCGGATCAAAATAACGCGATTGCGTTATTTGAAGGCGAACCAGTACAAAGGGTTTTCGAAACCGAACTTAAGGAAGGCGAAAAATATGAAGACCAAGACTCCGCTGGAGCGATCAGGTTGACGAATCCCTGGGTACACTTGGTATTACCAACTGGAGATATAAAACAAAAGATCGAACTGGTTGACGAAATATGTTATCTTCGTTTTGTAAGGTCCCTGACCCCTGGGGTTGTTCGAGGCCGGATAAGTAAGTGAATAAGTATACTATATTTGGGACAAGCTACAAACACGTTATATTTGTATCCAAACAATAAAAAATGGCAAATTTGTTAGCGTGTAGAAAAGCAAGTGTGGTAGGAAAACTGCCAAGGAATTGTTTGACATTTAGGTTTGTGTGCTTTTCGATTTGACTACAGTTTTAACCATAGAGTAAATCTTAGTAGAGAAAATATTTGGCTCATCTGACGTTTCCTTTCACACTCTTCTGGATGCGGTCGGTGTGATAGAGAAATGTTTGACGAAAAGTGATATACACCAGGTGGAATTACAATAACTTCTTGCTTTAATTTTTCAAGTAATTTTGGTGAAAAACTGTGAAATTTAAATGTGATTTAAACTTTTTTCTTGACTGTTATTGTTAGCATACATTTGTGTTGTATTTAACAAAATAATTTTAACACACAAAACGAAATGCCGTTGTTGTTATTTTGTTCGTTGTTTTGAACCATTGCCTCTATCTGGTATTAGTAAAGAAATTCTTTTCAACATCGAACGTAAATATCACACCGGGCCAAATGTCATAAATTTGGTGGGAGAACTATCAAATCTACTATAAGTATTAATCTATGGTTTTAAGATACAAGTTAAAATAAACTAATATAAAATTCATAGAGTAATGACGTATAGAGTAGCCGACTCTCTCAGTAAATTGATGACATTTGGTGTGTTGCAGATGGGCGGTTGGATGTTGGAAAGTATTGCTTTAATAATACCAGATAAGGGCAACGGCTCAAACCGACCAACAATAAATCAGCAACGGCATTTTGTTTTGTGCATTAAAATACTTGTGTAAATACACCACAAATATGTACTAACAATAAAATATAACAAAAAAGTCTAAAATTCGTTGATATTTCACAGTTTTTTATCAAAACGACATGAAAAATTTAAGTCAAAAACTTTTATAACACCACCTCTTTAAGTCAATTTACGTCAAACAACCCTCTATCGCACCGACCGCACCGCGAATAGTGTGAAATGAAATGTCAGGTGAGAAGAATGGAACCTCTATATGACATTACTCTATGATACAATCTATAAAAAGTTGCAAGTAGGATTACTTTGAAAATGCAACGAGTAATTGCAAGTTGATTTATACAGGAACATTAAAAAACACCTGAAAACCCCGGTGCAATAAATCTCTTCGCGTAAATGGGGACTCGTGGCCGTCTATTACCTCGCTTCTAGGGCACTAAACACGGTTTCTATTAATACAAGGGTTTTTGCTTAAGCCCGGTATTCATTTTATATGAAATTTTCGTTGCCATAAGCAATACGTGTATAAAAAAAATAACGAAAATTTCATGAACCGAAAATTTCGTTCACTTTTTATTTTCTTGGTACTCAGCTCGTTGCGAAAATTTCGTAGGCAAAATCAAGTACAGGGTTGTTAAACCAAGTTATTTCGTACGAAAACAAGTGTCTAATAATTGTTTGGGACTGGAATTTTGACATTTCGATTATTTTAGTAAACAAAAGTAGTACCACATGTATTAAAAATAAAGAGGAGTCCGAAGTTGAGTTATAAATGCAAGGTAAATCAGAGATATGTGGCATCTCTCTGTAACAAAATTTTCCGTTTACAGATAATTGACAAAATTTCTTACGAAAATTTCGCAAGAACTGAATACGGGACTATTGCGCACATAAAACGCGCCTGTTTAATCAAGAAAACAGTGTTGGTTACTAGGGCTGAAACAGCTGATTTTTTGTTGAGAGTTTTATTAACAGTTATTTTTAATATTTGTGCTACAAAATATGAGTCACAATCAGTTTTTATTATTTTTAATAGAGCGACTGTGAATAAAGCGAAGATTTCTCTTTTCGCAGTATCTAAACGATCATCAGCAAGTATTGGAGCATTTTAACAGAGAAAATAGTCTCAAGCGGCAACAAACGAACGAGAATAATTTAAAACAATTTGTCATGCACGCAGGGTTGCCAACATTAGTCTACTGTGTTTGTTGACATTTGTATCAGTTCCTATTCACCTAAATTGAATGACGACGTTAAAAATGTTCTCAGCGTCGTAGTCTACTGTTGTCAAAAGTTGTATTTAAACAAATAAGTATTTAATTTTTTAACTTTATATATAATCCAATAAGAAGTTAATGGTTTTTGGCTAAGACTAAGTAATAACGCATTTACACCGAACTATAATTTGCGCAATGAATATATTTAGAAAATATTTGGCATTGCTTGTACCAATTATTATGCGAATGCGAATATTTTCCTTCTGCAAAATTTCTTCCAAATTGATAGAAAATTTCATTCAAATTGCTACCAAATTTCTTCGTCTTTCTTTGTTTTCGACATAAAAACTTGACGGCGGCGCCGGAGAAAAATTTCGAACGGTGTTGGATCAAGCCGATGATTAAAAACAATTTTAGAAACAAAATTAAGTATATTACAAAATATAAATATGCATACGAGTATTAATGCTAAAAAACTGATAAATGTATTTAATAAAATTTATTGAGTCATCGTAATCCAAATTACTATCTAAAAAACTAAGGCGGCGCCTCACCGCAATACAAATATTGGCGCCGGCGGCAGTTCGGGTTCGCTTTACACAACTTGTTTGTCCGCTGGTGTGTTTTTCTTAAACGTCAAAAATTTCCATCAACTTGTCTAATATTTAACTACTTTTTTGTAGAACTGGTCCTTTTTTCAAGAGTAGGTAGGCACTTATCTCAAGAAAAGTTACATATTTGGTTTCAAAAAAAAGGTACGCTTTAAAGAAATTGTAGTTTTTTAAGAAAAGGCAATTTATTATAAGAAAATTTAGTTTTTTAAGAAAAGGTACTTATTTTAAAAAAAAATTGATTTTTTTAAGGAAAGGTACCTTTAGTAAGAAAATTTACTTGTTTTAAGCAAAAGTACTTCTTTAAAATAGGTATTTTTGTTTAAGAAAAGGTACTTTGTTAAAGAATATGAATAGGGGTTTTTTTGAGAAAAATGCCTTTTTTTTCTTCTTTTTTTACACTTCTTTCACTGTGGCTTCTCTAAACTACAATATATACTAAATATTGGTACAGGCTCCACCTAGAAAACACAAACCTAGGAAATCAAAAGTACCCAAAATAGTTGATAATACTGGGTTGTACCATAACAGTGTTAAAAGAAATTTGTTTAATTTTTTTTTTCATTTAGCCCCCATCCCACAATGCGCGATAAGGAACTTTGTTCCAAAAACCCATGTATGGCTGAAATGGAAGAATGAACTTGGATAATCTTCGGTTTCAGCAAGATGGCGCACCATGTCCCACAGTTCATTAAACAACCGATCTTAGCGATGGCTATTGGACGATTCAGAGCTGCAATTTGGCCCCATTACGCTTTTTCTTACAGGGTGGCAGAAACGATTCACACTCTCAAGGCTAATATCGTTCGAGCCAGAACCAGAAACCGTCAACAAAGTCTTGGAAATTTGGACTGACAGTATGAGCTACTGCGAAGCCAGTCGATGCAGCCACATGAATAAAATCGAGTTCCATAAATAATGGGAATATTTGTTATTTCTACCAAAGCCATAATAAACCAACAAAAAATAAGCGTACTTCATTTTATTTAATTTTTAAAAAGATACTTGTATTTGGACCACCCTGAATAAACTAGTTTTCTCTCAAAGAAGAGAGAAGCAAATCAAGGAAGAGATCACTATCGATTGTATGCGTGAGTGAATACACTTTTTCGTTTATAATAAACAATACGACAATGTTATGGCAACTGAAAGTTCCTTTGCAACAAAAGAAATTACTTTTACGATAAAAGTTTTTCATTTGCGGGAAAGTATGAACTTTTATGGTCAACCACGAGACTAAGTAGCAAGTGCAATATTATTGGGGCAAACTAATTTGGTTTTGCACCAAACGAGCTCTAAACACATTTTTCCTAGCGTGTATAACTGTCATACATGGGGCAAATTAATTATATGAGAATTATAATTTGTTGTTTAATTTGAATTTCCTGTCCAAATGCAAATTCAAAAAACTTTCAATGCCATTGGCAATTGTACTTATTTCTAAAGCATTTCCTTCATATCTGGCAATTTTGGTTTTCAAATACTTTATACAGTACAGGTTTATGAATTTGAAAGTACTATGAGGAAATATCTATCAAAGCCACCAACCTCTACATATAAAAAACTTGAAAAACAGAATTACCATTAGTTAAGCAAATTCAAAATAATTAAAAGCATTTCCATATTTCATTACAATTGGCATCTGATTCCACAACCTGCATTTGCATTGCCAGAGCAAATGCAAATTCAAAATTTTTTAGTTGTCATTGCGAACAATAAGAATTCTTTTGCATTTGCAGTAGATAAAGTAATGCAAATTAAAATCCAATGCACATTTAAAAAAAAAACATGTATGACAACTGTTTATCATTTGCAACCACTGTTGCCACCGGGATAATTTTTTAATTATCAGAATTTTCCAAAAAAGTTACCAAAAATTACCAAATTCTTAAATTTTTTTTATTTAGAACAATAAGAATAAAGAATTCATTACAGAAAATCATATTACATACATACATACATCAATATAAAGATTAAAAAAACCAAAAACAAAACATAAAATATGGTATAATAAAACATAAATTTAATGTTTTTTTTTGCATTTTATTGCCTTTCAATTGGAATGCAAAATTATTTAGCGCACAAGTATCCTAACACTTTTATAATCAGACCAACCAAAGCACAAAGAGTTCGATAGTGCGAAAGAGACGAATATATTTGGTTATTTAGTGCGAACGACGACAAGCGCGTGCGTATTTTGGTTAGGCCAACAACCATTCAATTCTTTCAAATAGTGTTGCCACTGCTTCATGTTTTCTTCTGTTTGTAAGTAAAATTTTAGATTACATTTCGTCAAATTTTCTAATAGAAGTAGGAAATCAAATGTTTTTTCTTATACTAATTATTTAATTTCAAAAGGTTACCAAAATGAATACAAAAGTTACCATGTTACCAAGCCCTTTAAATGTTACCAATTTTGGTTGGATATTACCAACCGTGGCAACCGTGTGTGCAACTAGTTAGTAATTGTATAAATTGCAAAACTATGTATTCATAAACAAATTAGGCGGTAGATACTGAGTTAGATATACACACAAACCAGGAAGAGTAAGTCAGAAGAATCATTTAAATTATTTGCATAGATGACCAAGATGCCACCATGATACTTTGAGACCCTTAACTTTAATTTTATTGCAGAAATTAATTTTATTGTTTTAATTGTTGATTATTCGTTTCTCTTTAATTCTTTACAGGCAGCCGCTCGCCATCAGTGCCCCTATCTGGTGAAAATGTATGAAAAGGAATTCATCAATCAGGGCGGCAGTCCAGAATGGTTAAATGGCTTGGACTTAATACCGCCAAAACTACGTGCCATATATGATATCAATAAGATTTTAGCCCATCGACCATGGTTGCTTAGGAAGGAGCACATAGAGGTAAGTGTGGTGACAATAATAATACAACGAAAACTGTAGATATCTTATCTTAACTTATCCATTTGGAAAATATGGTCGTAACTTCTTGTGGCCGACTATTATAACAAAATATATTCCCTTGCAGCTGTACTACAAAATATAAATAGATATTTAAGAGATGGTTCAGGCATCTTCAGTGTGACCTTGATTGATATGAAAATGGTTCTGTAGGGTCAATGATTTGCTAATTTAGGAAATGTCAGTGGCGTATGGGCTTTGCACCGATACTAAATTCATATCAGGCTTATTCTCCCAATTTTCTAGGTTATGGCAAATTCAATTAAGCCACAGGCATTCCAAGATGTTGCACGAAAAAAAATATGACTTCCAATAGGTGAATTTCTGTTAGAATGTTCACAATCATGGCAAAGCAGTAGGAATTGAAGGCATTTTGTTTTTATTTCAGGACCCGACCTTGTCAAATTCAGTCCATCGACATTGTCAAGATATATTTATTTCAGGTTAGATCAGGAGGAATTGTTGTAATTTTCGGTAACAACCACAAGGACAAGAAAAAATTTCGTCTGCTATTTTAACGCTACCACCTGTACTAGATACATCTTGGAATATGTATTAACAACATTTGACAAGGTCGGACCAATAGACGAATACATACATACATACATTTATTCTCTCATCTGACGTTTCATTTCACACTCTTCGTCGTAGGTTTGTGGAAATGAGAGATATTAAATTTAAAATTAACTTACACCAGGTGAAGTTTCAAAATATGTTCACTTAACTTTTTCTTGTCGTTTTGGTGTATAACTGTAAATTTTAAATGTATTTTGCACTTTTTTCTTGACTTTTATCGTTGGTATACATTTGTATTGTATTTAACACAACTAGTTTGCCACAAAAACACGAAATTCGGTTGTTGTTCCTTTGTTGGGCGTTGTTTACTATTGCCTCTATCTGGTATTATTGAACTCATGTTTTCCACCATCCAATGTTTACTTTCCACCCTACCTATGACGTTAAATTTATTGATAGAATAAATGTATCTATACCTATATTCGTCTATGGTCGGACCACAACGACACGAAAAAATGAAATCAGCTGTTCGAACGCTTCCACCTGTAATAGATACATCTTGTTCACAATATGTTATTTTTATGTTGTCTGCCTTTTAAGGTTGCCAAGATCTAAATAAATTTCAAGTTATAAAAAGACTACTTCGGAAACCAAAAATTTCAATTTTGATTAAATTATATTGAAAAACAAAGTGGCCACACTAATACAGCCAAGACAAAAACGATGTACAAGTTGACAGTCAAAATTTATCTTCACTTAAGTGCCAACAAACACAACTAGTGAAACCCTAGTCATTCTCTGTTCTCTCGCTTACGCTTTTTGATAGTGTTATTCTATATAACTATACAGATTCCAAACATGTGGAAGTAAAATTATATAAACTATGCAAAAAGTATGAAAAAATCAAGATATGACGCCAGAGGGAAATGCGTTTGAGTGAATTGTTACCACCTTGTGGTTATCTTTTACGAGGTTTGCCAAATTGCGCACATCTTCTGATCGTCATCAAATGTTCGTCATTGAATGGATGGCATTTTTTATCATATTAATGAAAAGGTTCTTAAGTTTGAAGATTGTGCTTTCCTTCACCTTTTTCGGCTTCATTGAATTTATGATATTTTTAACATCAATCTTCATCATTGGAATTTAGATCGTGGGATCGATTCAAAATATGGACGTAGAATTCAAAAAATAAAGAGAAAAAGAAAAAACTAGTAGAAAATTGAACATAAATACATAATCGGAAATAGCGCAATGGACAGAAAACAATATCTACACTATGAGCATTTTTTTTACATTGAAAATTGAAATTTTCAAATTCTGTACATTGAAAAATAGTTCGAAAAGTTTGGCTACACATTAACAACCAATTTACATGAAAATGGTGATCAATTTACATCAAATTGATGATATAGTTACATCAAACTGACAACAGCCTTACATCTAATTGATGAAAAATGTACATCAAATTGATGAAGAATTTATATTAAAATGGTGAAAAATTTACTTTAACTTGATGGCAAACTTGCATCAACTTAGTGTAACATTGTCGATGAGTCAACATAAACTATTTATGAAATATGGGTGAAAGATTGACGAATTGTTCTTCCTCAATTCAATAAAATGTGTCGTAGGTTGGGATATTAGGAAATGTTTCATCAAATAACGGGTATTTCAATAAGAGCCCTAAATAAAATAAATAAAATTAAATAAAACAAAACCGGTTTTAGATACCAATGATATTCTTTATTCTTGTGAAAGTACGTTCGATGCCATTATGTATGGAACTCGATTTCTTTTGAATGGCCACCACGGGCACGCTTGCAGAAGTCCAGACGCTGAACCCAATCGTACGAAGTTCATCAATCGTCGCTGGCTTGTTGGCATAGACCATAGACTTGACGTAGCCCCACAGGAAATAATCTAACGGCATCAAATCGCACGACCGAGGCGGCCAATCGACTGGGCCATTTCGTGAGATAACACATTCACCAAACTTGGTTTCCGATAAATTGAACCACAAGTCCTCCAAGTCCATATTATCCAATTGGGTCCAAAAATATTCGGTTATCATTGAACGGTAGCGATTCGCATTCACAGTAATGTGCCGGTATTGATCATCACGGAAAAAGGACGGCCCAATGACGCCGCCGACCCATAAACCGCACCAAACCGTAATTTTTTCGAGATGCAATGATGATGATGCCCTGGCACGGGAACATTTTGTACTGTGCCTGTGGATTCAAATTTTTCCACTAGACGCTCAATTGTTGATCTGATAGGACGATTATGACGACAATAAATTGGACGTAGCGCTCTTAAAGTTGAGGCCACTGACCTCAAATTTCGGTAGTAAATTTTAATAATTTCGACTCGTTGTTGGCTCGTATATCTTTCCATGATGAAATGGTAAATCTTACTGAAGAGAAATGTCAAAAGAGCGGGAAAAAATATTGCGTCGTTTGCTGTCCCTATCGATTTACTTTTGTAGCGTCTCTGTTGACAAACCCTTTATATGAAGGAATTCATAAATTTAAGGAGGCTTTTTCTTTCGGTGTATAGACACATCTTTTAGGGACTGTTCCCCGATCTTGAACGAAAAACTAAGCGAAAGAAATCCAGTCACTCGCATTCGACACAAATTGGGTTCCTCTAATTAAACATTTCTGTTCGACTGATACTACATTCGTTCGCACATGACAGCACTTTCGAAATAGGCCAACCAAAATTTCTACTGCAAAGTTTTGAAAAATTGTACGTCTTCATTCGACTTGAAATGACAAGTTTGTGAAACCTGAACTAACTTTCTTTCGACTAGATCACGAACGAAAAGTTTCGTTCGAAGTCGAGTAATTCAGGATCTCACAATGTATTGTCCTCAAGTACTTTGATTATGATAAGTGGCGTTCGGTGATGCAATGGGAAGCGTGCACGATTCTTGTACATGAGAACGTGGGTTAAATCCTCTTCTTGGGCACCTTTCATTTTCTTGTGGTGTCGGTTAAATCACTTAGAGACAGACGCACTATCGGGCATTTAGCCAAGAAAAAGCTTCTCAAAGTATCATTGTTCGGTTCCGGTGCAAAACGGTAGATCCCGTTAAAAGAATCCAAAGATTTGAAAAGCGCATGGAGTAGCTCTCCCCACTCCCTTCTTGGAATATAATGGGAAACTAATTTAAGCGGCTGGTCCTTGATGTCGAACAAAAGCTTTTGTCCGAATTCTATTCTATGAATGAATTCTATTCATTCTGGTTCCAAATTTTTGAAATTTCAAGTCGAACAAAAACGCAAACTGGTTCTATCATAGTCGAATATAGTATAGACATATTTATTCTCTCATCTGACGTTTTATTTCACACTCTTCGTCATAGGTTTGTGGAAGTGAGAGAAATTAAATTTAAAATTAACTTACACTAGGTGGAGTTACAAAATATGTTCACTTAACTTTTTCAGGTCGTTTTGGTGTAGAACTGAAAAATTTAAATATATATTCGTCTATGGAGACAATATATACAACCGGCCATAGAATAACACATACCATAGAAGGTTTTATTCGCTCAATAAATTAAACGTCATAGGTACGATGGAAAGTAAACATTGGATGGTAGAAATATGGGTTCAATAATACCAGATAGTGGCAATAGTATACAACGATCAACAAAGGAACAACAACCGAATTTCGTGTTTTTGTGGCAAACTAGTTGTGTTAAATACAATACAAATGTATACCAACGATAAAAGTCAATAAAAAAGTGCAAAATATATTTAAATTTTTCAGTTCTACACCAAAACGACAGCAAAAAAATAAGTGAACATATTTTGTAACTCCACCTGGTGTAAGAGAATTTTAAATTTAATTGCTCTCATTTCCACAAACCTACGATGAGAGTGTGAAATGAAACGTCAGATGAGAGAATAAGTTTCATAGACTAATACATACCTAGATAAACTTATTCTCTCATCTGACGTTTCATTTCACACTCTTCGTGATGCGGTCGGTGTGATAGAGAGATGTTTGACGAAAAGTGATATACACCAGGTGGAATTACAATAACTTCTTGCTTTAATTTTTCATGCCATTTTGGTGAAAAACTGTGAAATTTAATTGTGTTTTAAACTTTTTTATTGACTGTTATTGTTAGCATACATTTGTGTTGTATTTAACACATTAATTTTAACACACAAAACGAAATGCCGTTGTTGTTATTTTGTTCGTTGTTTTGAACCATTGCCTCTATCTGGTATTAGTAAAGCAATTCTTTTCAACATCAAACGTATACATCACACGAGGACAAATGTCAGAAATTTGGTGAGTGAAAGATTTTATCTACGTATGTATTACTCTATGATAAGTTTATCTAGGTATGTATTAGTCTATGCAACCGGCATAACCATAGACGAATATAGTATAGAGACATTTATTCTCTCAAAAATAACAAAAATCGTATTTCGTTTTGTGTGTTAAAATTATTGTGTTAAATACAACACAAATGTATGCTAACAATAGCAGTCAACAAAAAAGTTTAAAACACATTTAAATTTCACAGTTTTTCACCAAAAATTAAAGCAAGAAGTTATTGTAATTCCACCTGGTGTATATCACTTTTCGTCAAACATCTCTCTATCACACCGACCGCATCACGAAGAGTGTGAAAGGAAACGTCAGATGAGCCAAATATTCTCTCTAGTCTGAGATTACTCTATGGTCTATGGTGCCGTCATTTGCGATCAAAATCATTCGAATCAAACCTTTTGACTTAGAGCAAACTAATCTCAGGGGAATTTGTGTTTTCATTTGAAATTGAGGAACTGAGCATACATTTAAGATATCATGAAGGTAACAAGTCAATCCAAATTTGTCGGATAGTGTTAAAATAGAATAATTTATATTTGTTCATTCTATTTTCTTCCATAAATCATATCACATCTCACAACCACTGACGTCAAATTCTTTCGTCAGCCCATTTAGTCAACAGTACTACTGTACAATTCCATTCCTTCAAAATGCCTTAGGTCATATTTGGATCATCTTTAGCCACCCTATTTGAGAGATTAATTAACAAATAATCAAGAATTTCTGAACACTATTTCAAATCAACTTCTTATATGGATGTCTATATTTGTTTATTTCTTCTATTTTTAGAGCCTGACTCGGGGCAAGAACAGTTGGTCACAGTCGGAGGTGGTGCATGCCATGGTTTTATTATCGCATTTTCATTCATTATCATCGTTTGTGTTCTCCTGCGGTTTGACACAGAAACTCGATGGTTTATCTAGTCCCAAACTGAAAACACCACCCGCATCATTGCCCGCGGCACAGCAGACGCCCCATGTTATGGGCGAGCTGAAAGACGGATTAATGATGCAACCGCCAGTGGCAAGTGTGGCCGATGGAGGAGTGGGTGGAGGTGCAGCTGGGACGACTGCTGCTCCGGTTGTCCAACAGCAGCCACAACAACAACCGCAAAAGACTGTATTAAGTGAAATCACTTTGAATAACAATAATAGCAACAACTCGTTGGATCATCATAATAATCATCAGATGTATTGCAACAACAATGCCAATATGGCCGCAGCCGGCTCTGGAGGTGGAGCAAATGCTACAGGTGGTGGAATTGGTGTAGGTGTTGGTGTTGCCGCTGGTGGTGCTTTGCCATCAGCCACGAATGCTGTGAATGGTGTAAATAAGATTAATGGTAGGTGAAATTTTGGGATAGGTGTTTCAGGTGTTTAATTGAAGCCATGTCTTGCTATTCCAAAATATGAATAGAGACTAAATCACTCCTTATATACCAAATATCCCAGCAAACATTTGCATTAGTATAAATTTAAAATATTAAACATAAGTAACTGATGTTTTTCGTTGTCTTGGAACTTCTCAAAGCAAATCCGTTCGGAATCTTTGTAGAAGTGTAGATTCCGACTAGAGAGCCGGAAAAGTGATAGCGCACAGCTCACTGATTGTGAGAAGCTATCCCCAACTCCTTTATGGATTATAAAATATGTTTTTTTTTTTTAATTAACGTTTCTGTTTTGCAATGACTACCTTGTTAATGTGCATATTGTTTCGAAAACTACTTACATTTTGGCAGAACCAACATTTGAATGTTAATTGAAAGTGTGTATAGCTTAAGCCAACATTTGAATCTCAACAGTATGTTAAACCTACATTTGAAAGTAATACGGTATTTGTACCAACCAAGATTAGCGCATTCCTAAGTTAACCCATGCTAACCCAGAAGATTACTCATACAATTGTAATCTGTAAAAACTGAAGTTTAATTTTTAACCTAATTTTAAACTGGTGTACAATTTGATGCAACTCTGATAATTACTAAAAAAAAATGCAACCATAATAAAACCATACACAAAAAATCAACTCTTTGACTGGCGGACAAAAACGATGTACAAGTAGACAGTCAAAATTTCTCTTCACTCAAATGCCAACAAACAAAACGAGTGAAACCCTAGTACTTCTCTACTCTCTCTCTTACTCTCTTCATTGAATATTTCAATACACGAGCAGCTTTTTGATAGTGTTATTGTATATGACTATACAAATTCCAACCATGTTGAAGTCAAATTACATAAACTATGCAAAAAGTATGAAATAAGCAAGATATGACGCGGGAGAGAAATGCGTTTGAGTGAACTCCTAGCACTTTTTGGTTCTCTTTTACCAGGTTCTAAATTACCAAATGTCAATTTAATCTCAAATTGGATGGTGTAAACGGCAAAGGTTAGAGAACAAGATTATGGCTAACGTGGCCGCGATAAACTGCGGTCTAAATGCTACATTGTTGTGTTGAAAGCTGTAATTTGCGATCTCACCACGAACGGTTGATGAATTTGCTAAGAAACTTTGAGGAAGAATCTAGCAAAGTACTAGATAGCGCGTGAGATTTATGAGTACTATAATTGGAAGTTTGTGAAATGGTGTTGTGACTTTTAACCGTTGTTATTGAGTGCGATATAACATGATTTTGAAGTGTTAAGAGTTGTGCAGTGGCCGTCAGTGAGGCAATGGTAGTGTGCGTGGCTCTTGTACATGAGATCCTTAGTTCGATCCCTGCTCTGACCACCTTAAATTTCTTTCGACGGCGGTCACCACGCTTAGTGACGGTGACACTATCGAGTATTAAGCCATGAAAATGCTTCTCAAAAATACCGTTCGGATCCGGTGTAAAACTGTATGTCCCAATCAGCGAGTATAAAGCGCACTGCTCACTGGTTGTGAGAAGCTCTCCCCAATTCCTTCATGGGATGTAACGGAAAACCATTTATTTATTTTTTTTCAGAGTTGTGCAGTCCAAATAACGAGTACAATTGTCACTATCTTAATTTTAAAAGATTTTGTTTTCTAAATCATAAATGAAACAACGATGAAAAGGATAAAGGATAAATAGTGTAACAATTTATTGGTCTTGTACTGTACCAATAATATTTTCCCAACATTAAAGTAACTACAATTCATCCTAGGATAAGTTAGGTTGGGAGCAAGAAGTCTAAGCATTAATGTTTCTCCTCATGCCCCATATCTGTGCATATAGCTAAGCTAGTACCGACTATGAAGTACGAACTACTGCGTGCGAATTTCCTCAATGTTCTCCAATCTGATCTTCTTAAATGCTCCAAATTTTGCATTGTGTCATAGTAGGGTCCTTATAGTCATATTCTAATTAAAGTCGGGCCAATTGAACAGAAAGTATTCCATCGTCTCAATTTTGAACAACGGTGGGAAATATGGGTCTTTCAGAAGCTCCAAACGGACATAGAATTTGGCCGAAAAATCGTATTTTCTGACTAGGAGCATTTTCATCTCGGCGGCTATGTCAACAAACAAATTTGCCGGATCTGGGGATAGGAAAACTAGCACGTCATGTCCGAGAAGTCAAACCGAGAATCCACAGAGATCGATAGTTTGGTATGGATTTTGAAGTGGTGGCATCATTGGCTCATTTTTTTCGGAAAGGCTGCTTGAAATGCCGTTTCAGTCAACGGTGAGCGCTACAGAGCCATGATTACGGACTTTTTATGTGCTGAAATTGAAGATAAGAACTTGGATAATGTTTGGTTTCAGCAGAATGTCGCACCATGTCCCAAAGTTCATCAAACAATCGATCTTTTGCGCATTAAGTTCGGTAATCTTGTTATCAGCCGTCTTGGCGACGCCAATTTGCCGCCTCGGAGCTGCCAGTCGACCCCTTTAGACTTTTTCTTATGGGATGCCGTTAAAGACCGATGTTATGCGAATAGTCCAGAAACGATCCACACCCTTAAGAATAATAACGTCCGAGCCATTCGTGAAAGAACCCGAAGCCGTCAACAAAGTCTTGGAAAATTGGACTGGCAGGATGAGCTACTGCGAAGCCAGCGGCGGCAGCGGCGGCAGCGGCGGCAACCACATGACTGAAATCGTATCCATAAATAATGGGAATATTTGTTATTTCTAATAAAGCCAAAAGATAATAAGTTTAGTTAATTTTATTTACTTTTTAGAAAGTTACTGGTATTTGGACCACCCTGTAGTTTAGCCAGTATTTAGGCCTGTTTCCTTCAAGTTCCCGGAAGAAACCTCAATGTTTCTATAGGAAATTCTTGCTGCGTACAAATTTCCTTAGTGTTCTCCAATTCGTTTTCCTTAATTTCTCAAAACTTGGTATTGTGTCGTCTAAGAGGTGCTGGAATCTTATTCCTGCAAAAGCGGAGCAATTCTAAATAATGTATTCTATCATTTCGACGTCCTCGCACGCCTCACATTCATTTACATCGGCCCACTCAATTTTATGCAGATGTGCTCGTAGAGTGGACTGTCCCATGAGTCGGCTCACTTCGAATTTGGCCAGATGTATTATCCATCTGGACTTGTTTCTCCATACAGGTCGCCCCGCAGCATCTTTGCCACTCTATTCCCGTCTGATCCGTTCCATAATCTTATTTTAGTTATTCTTCTTTATTGTTGAATTTCGGCCTCTCTGGGCTGGAAACGTTTCGCATAAGTTGCCATCAGTACACGCTGAAAAAAAGGGCCCCAGCAACATATTGCAGGAACCATATATATATTTGCAAGCATTGTATTCATGAATTGAAGATCTGCTGCTTTTTTGTTTCTTTTTCAATAAATAAAACTTTATTTGGGTCACAATAATATCTTGTATAAAATAAGTATTAATCATTGTGTCTCCCACATGTAATAATATAGAATATCAATCACAATGTGTTTGGACACAAGTAGACTATATTTGCGACAAACTCCAAAAAAACAAGTTATATTTGCATCCAAACAAGAACAAAAATATAGCTTCTTAATAGTCCAAGGTTTCTGGATGAGGGCAATGTAAATATCACCTTTACATATACATATGGACAAGAAAGCCCACAATTTGTCACACCACGTCACCCTCGTTAATTGCTTATATTTTAGAACCAATTAGTTTCATTGTTTTCTTAAAGGCCTTTCCAATAAGCCCAAAAACAAAAAAATCCGACCACTGGTTCAGAACTTAGCAATTTTACCCTAGTACCCTTCGACCACCAATCCGACAATTTTCAAACCGCTGCCATTTCGCCACCTTGTATTCTCGGGGATGGTTGTTGATGGACATATTTTCATGAAATGAGCCAAGGAATTCGCTGGTGAAATTTGTCCAGTCGTGACTGAACCACCCTGTAGAATAGAAAGTCCTCAAGCAATTAACGAGGGTAACGTGATGGACATAGGGTAACACTTTGTGTGGAAATACCATCATCACTGCTGTCGTTGGCACCTCGTTTCGATGAAGATTACTCTGAATAACAGAGATCATTGGCAGATATTCTTCTTGGAAGTTTCTAGTAAACAAAGTCTTTTTAAAGTTTTACGTTGTTCACTCTTACCCATCCTTGCCTTGTAGATGGATTTATACTCAAAGAACCGGTTTCCTCCGGTTAAATCCCCTCTCAGCCTCTCCCTGGAGCAATATATTCCATTTACTACTGGACAGTCCTGAATTCTCCCCATTTCCCATTGTCTTCGATCCGAATTAATTTTAGAATTTTAGATTACGAGGTGGATCAATAACTTCGTGACTTTTCGAACTTCCCTCGTAGTTCTATGAAATGCACCACTGCTCCCATAAAGCAAAAGGATGTACAGGTAGAGAAGAAAAAACCCCGCAATTTGGCAACCCTAGTAGAAGAGAAGCAAAAAAGTCGACGCGATTCACTCAAATGCATTTCTTTCCCGCGTCATAACCTGATTATTTCATTCTTTTTACATACATTATGTAATGTTATTTAGATATGGTTGGAATTTCTATAGTTAGATAGAACAACATCATCAGAAAACTGCTCGTGTATTGAAATATTCCACGAAGAGAGTAAGAGAGCGAGCAGGGAAACGACACGCTTCACTCGTTTTCTTTGTTGGCAATCCACACCATGAGTAAATTTTCTTCTCTATACAATAGTTGCTTTATTCATCAAGTACCACCTGTTAATAGACTACTGTCAAATTCTGAGCAAGTTCCGTCATTTACTGTTCAAAACATACAACCTCGTGCATTTTTTTAAAAATGGAAAAAAGTGAATTTCAAGTTCTCATTAAACACTATTTTTTGCGGAGAAAACCCGTCAATAAAACCAAGGAAAAGCTTGATAAATACTATGGGGACTCTGCAGCATCGATTTCAATGGTAAAAAAGTGGTTTACTGACTTTCGTTGTGGTCTCACAAGTACAAATGACACTGAACGTCCTGGACGGCCAATTGAGATCAATACACCCGAAAATGTCGAAAACATCCACGATATGATGTTGTCCGATCGAAGAGTAAAAGTGCGTGAGATTGTTGATGCCATAGGCATTTCATATGGCAGTGTGGTTTGGATTTTAAATGATCAGTTGGGTCTAAGAAAGCTGTCTGCAAGATGGGTGCCGCGTTTGCTCTCAATTGACCATAAACGTAGTCGTGTGACAACTTCAAAGCATTGTTTGGAGTTGTTTAAACGCAATTCGAATGAGTTTTTGCGGAGTTTTGTAATTGTGGATAAAACACGGATCCATTACGACACTCCGGAGACCAAGCAGCAGTCTAAACAATGGGTTTCTCCGGGTGAACCGGCTCCGAAGAAGGCCAAGACAAGTTTATCGGCCAATAAGGTGATGACAACAGTTTTTTGGGATGCACGCGGGATAATCCACATCGATTACCCTCAAAAGGGAAAAACAATAAACAGCGAATATTATGCCAACTTATTGGATCGATTTAACGAGGATTTAAAAAAACCCGACCCGAAAAAGTTATTTTTCTTCAAGATAATGCACGGGTGCACACGAATTGGGCTACGAGTTGGTACCTCATCCGCCATATTCTCCGGATTTAATACCCAGTGACTATTTCTTATTTCCCAACCTAAAGAAATGGCTCGGTGGAAAGAGATTTAGCTCCAACGATGAAATTATTGATCACATAAATGCCTATTTTATGGACCTCGAAAAATCCTATTTTTTTGAAGGGATACAAAAATTGGAGAAACGTTGGACTAAGTGAATTGAGCTAAAAGGAGATTATTTTAAAACTGAAAAAAAAACTGTTTCATACAAAAAGTCAGGGACTTATTGATGCGCCCTTAGTTTACCAATTAGTGAACAAAATTTGATAACGTCGCGGGTAAGATTAGAACTCACACTAGCTGGGCGATTGTTTCGATGTTTGTGAATTATCATATTCAGCAGCGTCTAGCCCCTTAAATGCCTGTTCAAACTTATCACTAACCGAAGTTTTTCGATTGTCGATTATTCTGAATATACTAAATTGAAATATTATTATTTTTCCAATTATTCAATTTATAAATTTTATATTTTTTACCGCCCAGCTCAACCCAGTGTTACCGTCGAAGCTTTGATGGAACGCATGAAAGTGCTATCCCAAAAACAGGACGAATGCAGTGAAGCTGAACTGAGTAATCGTTTTAAAAATGTCGAAATGCAAACTGCCGAGTTGCCCGCTGCTGCCACTGTCGCACCCGCCGAAATACCACCCGTCATCTCGCACTACATTGAGGATCCAAATTTTACATATCAAGATTTCGCCCGACGTGGTGCTGAAAATATACCCAATACCTTTCGTATACAGGATTATTCATGGGACGATCACGGTTATTCATTGGTTAATGGGTAAGTTACCGAAAGAGGCTGAGTACGGAATTGGTTTTTTTTTTTTTAATTATAACGTAATTAAATTCTTTACTTTTCCCCTAGATTATATGAAGATGTTGGGACTTTATTGGATCAAAAATTCCGTTGTGCCTATAACTTGACATATTTCACCATGGCCGGTGTTAAGAATGTTGATACATCGAAATTTCGTCGTGCCATTTGGAATTATATCCAGTGTATTTATGGTATACGTCATGATGACTACGATTATGGTGAAGTGAATCAGGTGAGAATGAGATCGAAGTTCATTCCGGAAGGATATTTTGCTGTTTAGTTTCAGACTCTAAGGGCGAGTTTCACACTCGTCATTTAAAAGTTTACAAAAAATGATCATATTAAATGAATGACATTTAAATGACAAACATCGTCCATTTAAATTGAGAATTTTCAACTTTGAAAATAGGCATAAGTAGTTTAACTAATTTGTTTGAGTTATTTATTGCAAATTGTGAATTTGTCTCATTCATATCCTTTCAGCTTTTGGATCGTCCTCTGAAGATGTTTATCAAAACCGCCTGTTGTTTTCCTGAAAGGATTACCACTAAGGATTACGATAGCATATTGGTGGAACTGCAGGACAGTGAAAAAGTGAGTTGTAGAAAAATTTTAACCTGATATATAATTTATTGGAACAAATACACTTTAATTGCGATTCGCCTATTTTTTCGTTTTTTATGGCCTGATAAGGCATTAACCGGTGATGAAAAAAATAAAAAATTTGGCCGCAAGTCCATATTTTCAGAAATATAGGCCTCCGGAACTTGAATGTATAATCGCGCGTAAGTTAGCCATTTATTATCCGATCCTGTTGAAATATATTTCAGTAGAAAGGCCTTTGGAAACTCTATAAGTGCCTATACAAAGATATTTGTTCTTAGTAACCCATTGGGGACCAATAAAAAACCCGATTTTTTAACCCCACTTTTTTTTATAAACATGTATGTTTTTTTCTAAAAAAAAATGCCCTAGTATAACTATTGCTTTACTAGACTGCCATTATAGGCAAGTCTTCAACTTTTTTTTACGATATCATACTCATCTATAAGCCTTCAATATATTCAATTTTTTTCAGAACCAGTTATCGGAAAAATTTATTTAATTTAACACCGACTTCGCGGCTTCGACATAGTATTTTTGTGTTATACTATAAAGCCTTCTGCGTGGCCGGCCTTCGACCGGTCTTAGGGATTTTCTCCTCTGGGGTGGGTCCAACACCGGCTTCGCGGCTTCGGCATAGCATTTTGTGGTATTTTTTTTTAAATAATTTTTTATTTTCTTTCGAAAGAATTTTTTATTTTTTAAAGGGAAAAAACGCCAAATGTTTATCGATACTTTGAATACCTCCGGTCTTTAAACGGTTACAAGCGAGTATGATACTTTAAATCGGAGTCTATCGAAAGAATAAGTATATAGAGCATTTTTTGGGGAAAAAGAAGTTTCAAAAAAGTGAGGTTAAAAAAAGCTTTTTTTTTAGTGGCGCCCAATGGGTTAAAAAATATCTTTATATAGGTTCTTATAGAGTTTCCTACGGCCTTTGTAACAACACCCATTTCAACGAGATGGGATTATAAATCCCTGAGTTATGAGCGATTATATACTCAAGCTTTAAATACCAATATCTCAAGAAGTTGAACCGAGCGGGGAAAACGAAAACATTTTTTGGACTCAGCGCAGAAGCTTTTCAGAATGGTGAAAGTTTGGTGCAGATCAGAGAATAATAACTAAAGTGTATTTATGCCAATTTCGTTTCTAAAAATCATCCCTGATGAACTAAAAGATAAATTATTATGATTTGTTGAAAACAATAAATCATATTCCAATTTTAGGGTGTACCTTTGAAGCATAATTCTTATGTATTCCCACTTTATAGCTCGTTATAGTGTGTGTGTTCTTTTGGTTTGGCAACGCCTTCCAGCGCAAGCCATTTTCGCTTAATTTGTGTATATACTAGTTCATATTTATATTCAAAATGGCGATTCTTCATATTGCCATATCATATTCGAAATAGCGTTGTGTCGGGCCATATTAATTGAATGAGTTCAGAAGCCAGTTAGCCATTTGGCCCCAACTCTAAAGTTGGCCCCCGGTTTGGGTTCAGATTGCTTGAAACAAATATCCTTCTGGTGCAATAATCCTTTTGGTGCAGTCGATCAAATTTGGCCACCTCAATTCGTTAATTTTCTGCACCGAGCTTATCCGCTATTCGTCTTAAACTACCTCGACGAGCCGATTCCTTCGGTTTTAAGACCATTATCATTTCAATATTCCAATTCTGAGTACCACCGTCCAGGGGTTTTGCTAGTTATTTCAGTAGTACATATGAACCCGTCTCCCCCGTGTCTCCCAGAACTTAAACACACGCTGAAAAATCTGTTTTTTTGTTGTTGTTTGGATCCAAATGTAATGTGTTTGTAGCTGGTCGCAAATATAGTATACTTGTTTCCAAACACATTGTGTTTGCTATTCAATATTACATGTTGCAGACACAATGATTAATAGGTTATAACATGTGAATTTGTGGCTCAATTTTGTTTTTGTTTGTTGAAACGAAGAAACGAAAAAGCTCTTCTTAATTGCCTGATGATTCTGTATTTTATGCCTCCAGATCATCTATCATTCACATGTGTGAGAGCTTCGGGTTTAACCTTGGATTCAAAGTATCCACATGCTCCATATCCAGTAGATCAATGAAGGTAGTCCCTAATCTCGCCAGCTTAGCTTCTTTATGGATCCCTAGAATTTTCCTGTGCTTTCGCACCCATATAAGGTGGATATCAAACCAAGCTGCTTGCCCATTTCATTTAGAGATGTGCAGCAGTTGTTTGCAGTACTCGAAGTCAGGAATACAGATTCCAGAGACCTTATAGCAGCTTGACTGTTGGAGTATATGTATATTGATACCCCGGTGATGACATTTCGCCCCAACTAGAGTGAAATCTGAGAAGTTCTGCCTGAAAAACAATTCAATGGTCTATTAGCCTTTGTACCACCTCCTTAAAATAGACTTCAAACCCTACTTTGCGTTTAGTTTGGAACCATCAGTATTGAAGCATAAAGACCTTATATTACCGGGTATGCGTCTCGGTACCAGTCGTGTCTGTCTGGGACATCAGTGTAGAAGTTACCCTCAAAGGCAGACCCTGTTGGTTTCATGCACTCCACGTCTAACTTGGATTACCGTAGATTTCGTAAAATCGTACCCTGAATTTTGATCCATAGAAAGGGAAGTTCTAGGTGTATTGCTGCTGTAGGTGTTGTGCGTTCCCTTATACACACCTTTGCCATTATCTATAAATTTTTCAATAGACTACCAAGCAATAATGCTGTAAAACAATATCGGGCGAACAACACATGTATCTCTCCAATAAACTGCTTTGGGGATGGGCCCTATTTATCCGCTATTGCCTTTTTGAACTAATATAGGATCGCTATGGCTTTACTGATCCTTTCCATAGTCACGGGTTTGACGCTTGGGGAGGTGGAAGTCACCCGCTAGTTTCCACTACACCTATACACTCGGAGGGTAACACCATCAGGTGATTTCGTGGGCACGCCATCTGTTGAACACTATCGACAACACGAAGTTATCGACAGTCATAGCTGTGATGGCCAACATCTGTTAACAGCGCTGAGTGTATAAAAGGCGGATCAACTTAGTTCTCGGGACGATTCTGCCTGTAGACATTGAACAGCCAACATAGCCATAGTAGTGAATTAGTCACCCTGGTCCAAGGCAGAGATTTCCTGTATGTGGGGTCTTGAATTTGGTACCTGCCTTTTTCCTGACATTTGTTTCCCTTGATGCGAGCCAGAGATTTCCTGCCTGTGGGGTCTCGACCTTGTTGCCTATCTCCGCCGCTGGTTCGAGCCAGAGATTTCCTGTCTGTGGGGCCTTAAACTTGGTACCTGCCTTTTTCCTGGTTTCCTTTTGTTTCCCCTGATGCCAGCCAGAGATTTCCTGTGTGTGGGGTTTCGAACTTATTGCCTATCTCCGCTGCTGGTTCGAGCCAGAGATTCCATGTCTGTGGTGTCTGGTACATGGTACCTGCCTTTTTCCTGGTTTCCTTTTGTTTCCCCTGATGCCAGCCAGAGATTTCCTGTGTGTGGGGTTTCGAACTTATTGCCTATCTCCGCTGCTGGTTCGAGCCAGAGATTCCATGTCTGTGGTGTCTGGTACATGGTACCTGCCTTTTCCCTGGTTGCTTTTTGTTTCCGCTGATGAGAGCCAGAGATTTCCTGCCTGTGGGGTCTCGACCTTATTGCCTATCTCCGCCGCTGGTTCGAGCCAGAGATTTCCTGTCTGTGGTGTCTGGAACATGGTACCTGCTTTTTCCCTGGTTGCCTTTTTTCCCCCTGATGCGAGCCAGAGATTTCCTGCCTGTGGGTCTCGACATTGTTGCATACCTCTTCCGCTGGTTCAAGCCAGATATACTCTGTCTGTGGGATCTTGAACTCTTGCCTGCCTTTTCGCTGGTTGCTTTTTTTACTTTGTTGCAAGTCAGAGATTTCCTGTCTGTGGGGTTTCGACTTCGTTGCCTACCTCCCCCGCTGGTTCAAGTCAGAGATTGCCAGCCTGTAGGATCTTGAACTTGGTACCTGCATTTTCGTTAGTTGCCCTTTGTTACCTGATTCAAGCTAGAGATTCCCTGCCTGTGAGGTATCGGTTCAAGCCAGAGATTCCCTGTTGTTGGGTCTTGAACTAGGTACCTCCTGCCATTTCCCTGGCTGCCTTTTGTTTTCCCTGGATTAAGCTAGATTTCCTGCCTGTGGGGTCTCGACATTGTTGCCTACCTCTGCCGTTGGTTCAAGTCAGAGATTTCCTACCTGTGGGGTCTCGACCTTATTGCCTATCTCCGCCGCTAGTTCGGGCCAGAGATTCCCTGCCTGTGGTGTCTGGAACATGATACCTGCCTTTTCCCTGGTTGCCATTTGTTTCCCCTGGTGCAAGCCAGAGATTCTCTGCCTGTGGGGTCTTGAACTTGGTGCCTAACTTTTCGCTGGTTGCTTTTGTTTCAACTAGTGCAATTCAGAGATTCCCTACCTATGGTTCAAGCCAGAGATTGCCTGCCTGTGGGGTCTTGAACTAGGTACCCGCCTTTTCCCTGGCTGCCTTTTGTTTTCTCTGGATTAAGCTAGATTCCCTGCCTGTGGGTTCTCGATATTGTTGCATACTTCCGCTCATTCAAGCCAGAGATTCCCTACCTGTGGGGTCTTGAACTTTGTGCCTGCCATTTACCAGATTCCTTTTGTTTTCCCTGGTCCAAGCCAGAGGTTCCCTGCCTGTGTGGTCCCAACCTTGGTGCCTACCTTTCCCCGGGTTCATGTAAGAAATGATGTGCCTGTGGGGTTTTAACCTTGGTCCCTATAGCATTGCCCGCTCTAAGCCAGAGATTGCCCGCAGTATAGTCAGACGTCCCCTACTTGTTCGTCAAACTCCAGAGTACGAAGTTTCCCTGACGATCATTAAACCCTTGCTATCTAAGCTGAATTTCAGCAGAAGTCCCGACATTTGCCACGAACCTTCGACCACGATAACAGCAACGACCCATCGACGATGCTCTCGATTCAGCGCCAGTACTGTCAACGTCCTCTGCCACCGGTAACACTCTTCCAGAATCATCATGAACTACCAGCCGCCAACGAATACAGAACCCCACCGTCATCTTGCCGGTCCGCACTGTCATTTACTGCAAAGTTATTGTTATCCCTGAATGTTAATACGTATGAAATAAAATGGTAGCCTCGGTGGTGCAATGGTTAGTGTGCGCGGCTCTTGTACATGAGAACGTGGGTTCGATCCCTGCTCAGACCACCTTACAATTCTTTCGACGACGGTCACCTCGCTTAGTGAAAGTTTCTCAAAATACCGTTCGGAACCGCAACCGGTGTAAAACTGTAGGTCCCAATCAGTGAGTGTAAGACTAGAAAGCGCACATCTCACTGCTTGTGAGAAGCTCTCCCCAATCCCCTCAAGGGCTGTTATGGGACACCATTTTTTTTATGAAATAAAATGTATCTATATCCAGGACATCGCTGGTATTCAGCTTTCTCTCAAAAAATAAATAGTATGTAACTAACACCTGGCGACCACTGAGTATACCCCAACTTCAAAGGGGAAACCCCGTCGTTACACGCTACGTTTTCTAGAGGGCGGATCAATAAGTCGTTACTTTTCGAACTTTCCTCGTAGTTATATGAAATGCAACACTTCTCCCATCAAGTACCATCTGTTAATAGACTACTGTCAAATTTCGAGCAAGTTCCGTCATTTACGTTGCGTTTAACAGATATTCAAATCATACAACCTCGTGCATTTTTTAAAAAATGGAAAAAAGTGAATTTCGAGTGCTCATTAAGAAAAACGCGTCAATCAAACCAAGAAAAATCTTGATAAATACTATGGGAACTCTGCACCATCGATTTCAATGGTAAAAAAGTGGTTTACTGACTTTCGTTGTGGTCGCATAAGTACAAATGACGCTGAACATTCCGGACGGCCAATTGAGGTCAATACACCCGAAAATTTCGAAAAAATCCACGATATGGTGTTTACCGATCGAAGAGTAAAAGTGCGTGAGATTGTTGATGCCATAGGCATTTCATATGGCAGTGTGGTTTCGATTTTAAATGATAAGTGTGGTTTAAGAAAGCTGTCTGCAAGATGGGTGCCGCGTTTGTTCTCAATTGACCATAAACGTAGTCGTGTAACAACTTCAAAGCATTGTTTGGAGTTGTATAACCGCAATTCGAATGAGTTTTTGCGGTGTTTTGAAACTGCGGATGAAACATGGATCCATTACAACACTCCGGAGACCAAGCAGCAGTCTAAACAATGGGTTTCTCGCGGAGAACCGACTCCGAAGAAGGCACGCGGGATAATCCACATCGATTACCTTCAAAAGGGAAAAACAATAAACGGCGAATATTATGCCAACTTATTGGACCGATTTAACGAGGATTTAAAAAAAAAACGATACCATATGGCCAAGAAAAGGTTATTTTGCATCAAGATAATGCACGGGTCCACATGTGTGTGGTTTCAATAGCAAAATTCCATGAATTGGGCTACGAATTGGTACCTCATCCGCCATATTATCCGGATTTAGCCCCCAGTGACTCTTGCCTATTTGCAAACCTAAGAAATGGCTCGGTGGAAAGAGATTTAGCTCCAACAAACAAATGTCTATTTTATGGGCCTCGAAAAATCCTATTTTATGGAAGGGATACAAAAATTGGAGAAACATTGGTCTAAGTGTATTGAGCTAAAAGGAGATTATGTTGAAAAATAAATTTTATTTTTGCAAAAAAAAAAAACTGTGTTTCATTCAAAAAGTCACGGACTTATTGATCCGCCCTATACAGAATCACACCCAGATATTTTGCATTATCCTTTAGGGAAATGTTTATAACACATAGGGTCAGTGGCTCAATATACGCAATCTTCTGGCTCCTGGTAAGAGTGTGAGCTTGGGTTTCTGTCGATTTACTCCCAATCCATTCTAGAGAGTCTACGATATAATATAGATACTTCGTGTTTTTTTTCGATTATTTTTTTCTTGCTGAATTTTCAATATTTCAACGTTTCTAAAGGCGCATGCGAGTTGTCGGCTTTCGGGAGCTGGAGTCAAACAGGCTCCTAAATGTGGAATCTGGATCGGATCAGTTATGAACTCTGTTTCGCACCACCGTTTCTCACATATTATTTGTGTGTGTGTGCTTATTTACTATACTAATCTGTAATTTTCCAATATAATAACTAATTTGTTATTTAACCTTTTGTCTCTTTCAGGTTCACGTCAATCTAATGGTGATGGAGGCTCGGAATCAAGCTGAGCTCCTTTATGCTTTACGCGAAATTATGCGTTACAGGACATGATCTCATTAAAAATATACAACTATAGTAGCAACAACAAATTAAGAAACAAATGTAACATGAAAACATTTATATAACTGCATACAAACATACACTCACACACACAATCTACAAAGAAAAGAACACATAATTACATACATATACATATAAACAAATACATACACCTATACATAAAAACAACTATCTATATAGTACATACATACATACGTATAATGCAACAAAAGAAATGTAACAAATGTTAACTAATTTGAAAGCAAAGATTTAATTAATAATAAAAACTAAAATACTAAACAAAAACAAATTAATGATATATGTACATGCATACATATATTTTACACATACATACAGACTATACTACATATATAGTACATGAACATATACATATGTGCGTATAAAACAGATTATATACCTACCATACTACTAAACAAAAGTTATCGAAACAATGCAAAGTTTCATCAAATTTATGAAAAAAATAATTTTTTTTTTTAATTTAAAAAATTGCAAAACACTAGAAAAACCAAAACAAATTTTGAAAGCTGAAACAGATGTGTTAGCGGAGGATGAAATCACTATAAACTATAAGTATGATGTGAAACTATTATGTCCTTTATCCGGAGACTGTGAAAATAAATATATTTAAAGAAAACAAAAGAGTAACAAAAACAAAATGGAAAGTTATTGAGATAAAAAGCATAAAACAAAGATAAACCATTACACTTTACACTAAACATATTTAATACATATACATATGTAGTAGTACCCTATATACCTAAATCTATTTACATATTTTATTTTAAACCGGAAACCTTATCAGCTGCTCCCAAACTCCACCTTCCCTAAGCAAACAAAATTCATAGGAACATAGATTTAGAGGAGTCCAAGAAATCACATATCTACGATAATTCTGACCTTAAACGGAAAAACTTCAAAGGTAAAATTAAAAATGTCCTCGGGAATACCAGCGCGGATTCAAGTTCTATTGACCACCGATTTTAAACATCGATGATGGTACCACCTATAGTGACACTATTGAAGTCAACGCGTGAATGCAACCGTATTGTCTATTTATTAAAGTCATGTCACCATCCACTACTCCATTGAGTAATGTCATATAGAACTGCCATTGTTCTCATCTGATATTTCCTTTCACACTATTCGTGGTGCGGCCGGTGCGATAGAGAGTTATTTGACGTAAATTGGCAACACCAGGTGGAATTACAAAAATTGTTAACTAAAATTTTGCATGTCGTTTTGATGAAACACTGTGAAATGTTGGACTTTTTTGTTATATTTTTTTGCTAGTATATATTTGCGGTGTATTTACACAAAAATCTTAAAGCACAAATCGAAATGCCGTTGCTGATTTATTGTTGGTTGGTTTGAGCCATTGCCTCTATCTGGTATTATTAAAGCAATACTTTCCAACATGCAACATCCATATGCAACACAGCAAACTTCGTAAATTTACTGAGTCAAATAGTTTGTCTATACGTCATTTCTCTAGGCACTACTCAATTTCAAATTTGTTTCAACCCAAGTAGGATGTACAAGTAGAGAAGAAAAAACCGGCGCAATTTGACAACCCTAGTAGAAGAGATCCAAAAAAGTCGAAGTGATTCACTCAAACACATTTCTCTCTCACGTCATAACGTCATTATTTTACACCTTTTACATACTTTATGTAATTTTATTTAATCATGGTTGGAATTTCTATAGTTAAATACTGTAACATCATCAAGAAACTGCTAGTGTATTGAAATAATCAACGAAGAGAGTAAGAGAGATATCAAAAAAATGAGGCACTTCACTTGTTTTCTTTGTTGGCATTCCACTCCATGAGTAAATTTTCTTCTCTATTTAAAATTTCATACTCTTTGTTCAACCTTCTCACGCCTGGAAATTTGAGTTTCCTTTCACACATGAGGAAATTAGTACAGAGAATCTATTTCTCTCATCTGACGTTTCATATCACACTCTTCGTCGTATACTGAAAGAAAATGTTTACATCAAATCGATGATAAATGTTCATTAACTGTTCTCCATTGAATTGATTCAAAATTTCATCAATTCAATGAAAACACTGTGCGTTTCTTCAACTTTTTCAGCGTCATTGAAATGATGATAGTTTTTCAGCAATATTTATCATTGAAATTTGGAAACAATTAGTGGGATCGATTCAAAATGTGGACGTAATATTGAAAACTTCAAAAAGGATGTACACGTAGAGAAGAAAAAGACCCCACAATTTGGCAAACCTAGTATAAGAGAACCAAAGAAGTCGACGCGATTCACTCAAACCCATTTCTTTCCAGCGTCATAACTTGATTATTTCATACTTTTTACATACTTTATGAAATTTTATTTAAATATGGCTGGAATTTCTAGAGTTAGATAGAATAACATCATCAGAAAACTGCTCGTGTATTGAAATATTCTACGAAGAGAGTAAGAGAGCGAGCAGAGAAACGACATACTTCACTCGTATTCTTTGTTGGTATTCCACTCCATGAGTAAATTTTCTTCTCTATACAATAGTTGCTTTATGGAAAAATTAAAGAGAAAAAGGAACAAATAGTAGAAAATTGAAAATATATTCATAATAGAAAATAGTGCAATGGACAGAAAACATTATCCACGCTATGAGCATTTTTTATGTGGTCTGGTACCCTGTTATTGTTATTGTTTTTAGGATAAAAAAGTAGTCAAAAGATGTTAACTACTCATTAACAAACAATTTACATAAAAATTATGACCAATTTACACCAAATTGATGACAAACTTACATCAAATTGATGACAACCTTACATGTAATTGATGGAAAATGTACAGCGAATTGGTGAGCAATTCACATCAAAATGGTGAAAAATTTACTTCAACTTGATGACAAACTTTAATCAAACTGATAAAAACTTTGCATCATCTTGATGTAGCATTGTCGTCGAATCAACGTTAACTATTGATGAAAGATTGATGAAATGTTCTTCATCAATTCAATGAAATGTGTCGTAGATTGGAAAATGAGGAATTGTATCATCAACTAGAGGAACGAATTCATAAATTTGATGAAGCTTAATCTTTCAGTGTAGGTTTGTGCAAATGAGAGATATTCGACAACAATTAAATTACACCAGGTGGAGTTACAAGAACAGTTGACTTAACTTTTTCGTGTCGTTTTGTTATAGAACTGAGGAATTTCAATATCTTTTGCACTTGTTTGTTGACTTTTATCGTTGGTAGGTTTTTTTTTTGTATTTCCCACACAAACACCAAATAGGGTTGCTGTTGCTTTGTTGACGGTTGTGTACTATTGCCTCTATCTGGTATTATTGAAGCCATGCCTTGAAACATCCAATGTTTACATGCAACCAAACCTATGAAGTCAAAATTATTGAGAGAATAAACCTCTCTATTCTAATTTGCTTTATGGTTTCACATATTGTTGTTTAAGCATAGTACTCCGCTGAACCTACATTTCCGGTTTACATACTAAATCTATGTGAAAATCAATTCGCTTTTAAGTTTCATATGTGTAAACACCTAGGATTATGATTCATATGTGTACTGTATTCAGCTCTTATTAAATTTGCGTTCTCATAAGAAGTACGTGTAGAAAAAACTAACGAAATTTTCGTGAACAACATCTATTACAGAGTTTGTTATGCCAAAGTCATTTTGTACGAAATCGATTGTTTGATAATTGTTTGGGACCACAATTTTGTAATTTCGATTACTTTCACAATTAATAGTAATGTCGCATTTATACCGCAGTTTATCGCGGGCAGATTAGCGATAACCTAGTTCTCTAATCTTTGCCGTTTACACCACCCAATTTGAGATTAAATTGGCATTCTCCGGTGGCAACTTTGTTCTTAGATCAATTTAAGTAGAGCAACTCCATGCCGAGACCAAATTATCGAAGACGGCGGTTAAATTGTTGCCTCTTGGTTTTGCCAAGTTTATAAAAATTTGGGAGGTTTTTGAAATAACTAAACCTTTAAAGTTGGAACAGGCGGTAAAATCGGGTCACATTTGAAACTCATTAGAGCCAATTACCGGCGGCGGCCTGAGCTCCAAAAAAATTTGGTTGCGGCGATGCATCGTAAAATTTTGATCATCTTCAGTCTCAAAGACGATCAAAAAGTAGACGAACAGAAGTTGTGCGCAATTTGGCAACCCTCATAAAAGAGCAATTCTCTCGCATTATATCTTGATTATTTCACATTTTTTTACATACTTTATTTAATTGTACTTAAACATGATTTGAGTTTGTATAGTTATAGTATACAGTGCTGCCAGTTTAGCACTTTAAGTGCAATTCTAGCTTCTTTTTTATGGCTTCTGCACTTTTTTCCTGGAAAACCATGCTAAATGCTTTTTAGCACTTTTTTGGAAAATTTTTGCTAACTTTTGACTTTTCTTGCTTAATTTTTACTGTTTTTCGAAATTGAACTCTGAAATAATGCTTACTTTCAACCAGGAATTATAACATATATATATAGAATTATCACGGGTGTGGATGTTAAATATGGACGTAAGTTGGCATTTAAAAAAACCTTTACTGCAAAAGTATGTTGGTCTAGACTTTTTATTAGCAATTTCTTTAAATTTGATGTACCGAGAACATGACTAAACACAAAAATAAATTTTAATCTCCCCTAAGTATATTACTGGTCAAAATCGAATAGACGGTTCAACCGTCTAATTACTTTAATAAGTTTAAAAGCCGGAAACAGCTTTCATTAAAGGGGTTAACTTGGTTAATCGCCCAGCTTTTTTATGAGAGGGCGTAGTGATTTTGTCTAGTTAAGTACAAAGTTACTGATTAATCAATTTCAGTCTACATGCTGACAGTTCCGACAACGGTATGAGACTGATTGACTTTGCCACGGCAATAAAAAATGGTCGATAGTGGCACAAGATTCCAGCATAAAGCCATTCACAAAGCTACTTGGGTATCCCATGATCAAAGAACGGAGAACCAAATTAATCCCGTGGTAATTGAAGGTTGTCACTCATTCAGTGTAATGGACGTACCAGTGACAAGAGGAGGTGACATCGATTCTGATCACTACCTGGTAGCAGCAAAGGTTCGCACAAGATTAAGTATCGTGAAAATCGTGCGAAACCGGACGCAGAGAAAGCTATACATCGGAAAGCTGCAATTACCAGATGTAGCCAAAGCCTACTCAAGGAAACTCTCACAACTTTTGGCATAGAGGCAACCTCTCCCGACGACATTCTGAAGCGCAGTGGAAACCCATTTCCGACTACAAAAACTGCCGCATCAACCGTGCTTGGTTTTGAAAAACCGTATCGCAACAAACCTTGGTACGATGAAGACTGTCGCATAGCAAATGATGAAAAGAACGCTGCACTTATGGTAATGCTTTAGTCAATTGTAACACGAGCTGCGACTGAGTGGTATAGCGAAAAAAGAAAGGAGGTAAACCGTCTCTTTACGCGTAAGAAAGGGAAGTGGAGAAAGCGCGAGAGTGAGAAAATTGAGACATACTGAAGGAAAAGCGAAGTCCGAAAATCCCGTTTCTGTAAAGACAAGGACGGAAATCTCATTGCAAATGTGCGCAGCATGTTGGGGATATGGAGATATAATTTCTCCGCGATACTGATACCTGAGATATCCAATGACGATGAGACAATTTGTGTGTGCGGTTTCATGTCAGTTTGTTCGGATCATTTTCGCAGTCACAGTTAGTAAATCAGTTTAGCAAATAAAAACCAGCCAGCAATTTTAAACCCTGATCAAAACACCCATTTTCAATCCCAAACTAAGATTGGTTAAATAATAGGCAATGAAAAAATTTAATTGTAGTCGTTAAAGGTTTACGGCAGATACCATGTAGACCAGCCAGCCTTGTATACAGACAGACGGGCATGGCTCAACTGCTGACTTCTTCTATGCGTTAAAATTTTTTCCGTATCAAATGATATATACTCCTATGCCTATGGGCAAGGGTGTTCGAATATGGATGGTTTACGAAATTGGGTTTTTTTATCGAATATAGGCCGTAAAGTGCCGCAGTACTACAATTTTTGATTGTTTCAGTTTTAGCACTTTTTTTGCAAATTGCACTTTTTTTGGAGTGTTTTTTTTTACAGCTCCTGGCAACACTGGTTATATACATTAACATTATCAGAAACAGTGTTGCCATTTGAAAAAAATATTTCCGACCAAAAATTTCCATAAAACCGACCAAAAAACCCCAAGTAGCCGACCAAAATTGTGAAATAAGTCCTAAATTGTTTTAATATTCTTGTAACATACAATTTTTATTTGAATAGACATTGCTTATAAAAAAATAATATTAAATTAGTAATTCAGTCTTTTTAACATTTTAATTACAATAACAAAAATGTTGGTAAAATATAAAATATATGGTAAAATATATGATAAAAATAAGAACTAACATTTTTCTACACAAGTCATATCTTCGGCAATTGTTACAGGTTGAAGTCCGTGCATTTCATAAAAACAAGAAATAAAATATAAATTGAGGCTATCCCATTGCTCAACTTTCCTATTTATTACACCTTCAAGTGATAGCCATCTAGTCCCGCTAATGCCTAATATTTTGTGGGGTTTTACTGCACAATATTCTTGAAATTCTTTAAATTCGTCTATTCGTTAGGGACTGTGCGAAAAAAAGACATAAATTTTACGGCAAAGAGACTCAATAAGTGTTGGTAACTTTTTACAAGCATATCTGGCACAAAGATTAAGTGAATGGCAAGTGCATTTTATGTCAAAAAAAATCCGATTCACGGGTAAGCAACGATTTTAGCCCACTGATATCTCCAGCCATGTCATTAGCACCATCTGTCGCCAAAGCAATTAAATTTTTTAACGGAATACTACGTGAAGCCAAGAAGTCCTTTATTTATTTGCAAATAGTCTCCCCATTAGCCTCAGCAACCTTCAGCATGGCTAGAAACCTGTCTTGAATCCCGAAATTGAGCAATATTTTATTGTTTCGTCCACAATTAAGGAAAACCTCCTTTTTCTTTAAAATAGAAACTATACCATCACTTGCCTGGTTTCCAATATAGGTCACTGTTTGAGTTGATTTTGTCCTCCCGCAATGCAGTAATTTTGCTCTTGAAGAATCTGGGCAACACTCAATAAGTAAAGCAGGCAGATAGTACATTAATAAAAACGGTAGATTATGTGTAATGCAAAACATTACTAACGCATATTCCGCATATGTGACTTGTTTTTGTCGCTTTTGTTCCTCCGCATTACAAAATTTGTTGATCTTCAGATGTTGATTTCTCATGTGCTTTTAGGTGGGTCAAATGACATATCAATGACTTGGAGCAAGCACAGCAATATGCGGACCCATATTTTTCTTGCAACCAAGTAAATGAGTTCAGCCATTCCAACCGAAACTTTCTTTTTACATTTACTTGTGTTTCACTACCACCACTGGAAAATAAGAGTTTAAAAGATTTATAAATAAAAACATTTAAAATTTTACATCAATGTTGTTATCTTCAGTCCTGTTAGAGACATCATTATTGTTATCTTCAGACCTGTTAGAGACATCACTGTTGTTTACTTCAGCCTTCTTAGTTAGCCCTTTTTGTAAAATACTTAAAAAAAGTAACAGGCACAATATTAGTATTTCCAAATGTAAATAAATTAAGAATGAAGCCTCGTTGTCATATCACATTACCACGTTCTTAATGTTGCAGGACGTTCTTAATGTTGCATGACATATTTCCCATCAAGTTTACTCACTTGTCCATGTTTTTAATTTTGACAAAATTAAAATTGTTTCTTTTCACAGCAATAGATTAGACAGATAGATCACTTTCTTTAAATATTACGGAACAGTTTTTACAATGAATAGTCCAAATCACGAAACGAAGAACCATTGCAAAGTACAAAGCTAAGTTTTTTGCCCCGTCAAATACAATAGTGGTCTTCATGAAAGCTCGAAAGAACCTCGTAAACTCGAAAACATCGTAAACTTGCACAGCAAACGTCAAAACAAACAAATTTCCAATACAAAGCGACTTGCTCAAAAGTGGAAAGTTTTCGAGGTAAATTTGCTGCGCAAACGTGGAGTGGAGAAACGTGTAAACTTTTGACATTTCGTTGTCATCTGACTAGGATGGATAAATAAGGTGATAGCACTAGAACAGTATAAAAAGTACACATACATAATACATGCAATTGCTACTGCTACCACCTTATGTATCCATCTTGGTCAGCTGATATGGTTTTGAGCACAACTACGCTGAGCAACTTTACCTGGTGCCTCATGCAACGGTGCGAGGAAAACTTGCGCTGAGCAAAAGTTCTCGGCTTTCACGTTTGCATGAATGCCGCTAGTGACTTCATTGGCGGCAAGTGCCAAATCACAATTCAGTGCGTTGGCGCACACGTATGTACCAACCTATGGAAAAATGGATTTTTCAAGTGATGGCTAACTAAAATTAATGATGGGTACGTCTAAAACGGACCAAAATCGAATTGGTCGGGCCATCCGACCAAATCATAAAATTTAAAATCCATCCGACCAAATTTGGTAGGATTCTACCAAAACGGCAACGCTGATCAGAAAACTGATCGTGCATTGAATATTCAACGAAGAGAGTAAGAGAGAGAGAGAGAGAAATTCTTTGTTGGCATTCAAGTGGAGAGAAATTTTGACTGGTAACTTTATGATTGGTTTATGGCAGCCTCAAAAACGATGTAAATTAACAAGATTAAAGTTTATTCCTGTATTGCGCTGCTTAGAGGAGCGACTTCTTTATTTAATGATTCAAAATGAACTGACTTAAATTAATTACAAAATTCTTAATGATAACTACCTTACCAACTAATGATGACGTCGCAAAATGTGCACCGTCGCGTTGACTGCTGGCATAACGTAAATTACCTCTGGGGTCGTTGTTCTAATTGTGGCACGCTTAACAGCGTCAGCATTGTTTGATATTACTTATGGCACAACGTCTGCGATCGTTGCTCCAATTGTGGCACGCTTAACAGCGTCAGCATTATTGGTTATTGACCCACCAAACATTTTTGGTGTTAACACCTCCCCTTTTAATTATGAGCGTCCTCGATCGTGACATTTTAGAAATATGGTATTTGGGACAATCTTGGGGTCTGTTGCGATTCCATAAAATTTGTGGTGGCAACTTCAGGGAGTGAGAGGTGTACTGCTGGTATAGTGGTTACAATTTCTTTGCTTGTTTGATTTCTTCCTCTCACAAGCATCACTACGAATAGTATGATAATGGTGGATAATCCAAAATTAATTCCTGAAGTCCATCTGTTCTTGACATCTAGGAGGCCGATTTCTTCGGTATTCTTGAGGTGAAGTTCTTTTACTGATTGTAAGGTAAGCGTTTTCTCAATCGTTGATCCAGGTAATCTAGGCTGTAAAATAGGTGGTAAAGGTTGAACATCCATCATTTGGAAATAGTTATATGTTTTGTCTTTGACAACTATTGATGCATTATGGTACTGCAGAATGTAGGTTCCGGTCAGATCCCGTGGTTCTTCGTTAATATGAATAGTTTCGTTGATTTGATTTAGTAGGAGTATTCCAGGAACAATTTCTTCAACAGTGGGTATGTCGGCATTGTACTAAAATAATTGCTAGCATACTGGGAGCCGGAAGGTCGACAGAATCCTTTTTCTTTGTTGGTACTCAGGGGTCAATTTTTCACAGCTGCTCTCAGTTGAAGGTCCTACGGTCTCTTCCTGCTGATTGTGTTGAATTTGTAGCCTGTTCGGGTACTTGATTTAGTTGCACTTGTAGCCTGTTCGGGTACTTGATTTAGTTGCACTTGTAGCCTGTTCGGGTACTTGATTTAGTTGCACTTGTAGCCTGTTCGGGTACTTGATTTAGTTGCACTTGTAGCCTGTTCGGGTACTTGATTTAGTTGCACTTGTAGCCTGTTCGGGTACTTGATTTAGTTGGGCGCCAATTAACAAGATTAAAGTTTATTCCTGTATTGCGCTGCTTAGAGGAGCGACTTCTTTATTTAATGATTCAAAATGAACTGACTTAAATTAATTACAAAATTCTTAATGATAACTACCTTACCAACTAATGATGACGTCGCAAAATGTGCACCGTCGCGTTGACTGCTGGCATAACGTAAATTACCTCTGGGGTCGTTGTTCTAATTGTGGCACGCTTAACAGCGTCAGCATTGTTTGATATTACTTATGGCACAACGTCTGCGATCGTTGCTCCAATTGTGGCACGCTTAACAGCGTCAGCATTATTGGTTATTGACCCACCAAACATTTTTGGTGTTAACATGTACAAGTATACAGTCAGAATTTCTCTTCACTCAAATGCCAACAAACAAAACGAGTGAAACCCTAGTACTTCTCTACTCTCTCTCTCTCACTCTCTTCATTGAATATTTCAATACACGAGCAGCTTTTTGATGGTGTTATTGTATATAACTATACAAATTCCAACCATGTTGAAGTAAAATTACATAAACTATGCAAAAAGTATGAAATAAGCAAGATAAGACGCGAGAGAGAAATGCGTTTGAGTGAACTCCTAGCACTTGTAGGTTCTCTTTTACCAGGGTTGCCAAGTTGCGCACATCTTCTGGTCGTTTAATTCTAAATCGTCTTTGGCAGCCTGTCCAACAGTTGATTTGTTGTGTATGTTTTTATTACGGTTGAATTTGTTTGGTACTTAGCAGTGTTGTATCAAAATGTACACCAGTTTAAAATAGGGCTAACAATTAAACTTCACGTTTTACAGATTAAAATTGTATGAGTAATCTTCTGCGTTATCGTGGCTTAATGGAGTTAACCATCGGAAAGCGATAATCTTGGTCGCTGTGCAGTATACACCACACAACGTGAGATTAAATTGGAATTTCAGGTGGCAACTTTGTCCTTATATCAATTTAGTGTAACTGCGTGCCGAGACAAAATTATAGAAGATGGCGGCATAACAGTAAAAATAAAATGGTGGCTCTTCGTTTTGCCAGTTTCGTACTAATTTGGGATGGGATGTTTTTGAAAAATGTACTGAACCTTTTAAATTGAATCAATCGTGCCAGTCGGTCACGTCGTTTCACTTTTTAAACTGGTGAGAGCCAATTATATGGCCGGCGGCGTGAGCTTAAATAAAATGTCGGTGGTGGCGACGCGTCGGAAAATTTTCGATCGACTTCCGTCTTTCAAACAGATGAGTTTTTGTGTATGTTTTTATTAGGGTTTAATTTTTGTAAACTTCAATTTTTACAGATTAAAATTGCATGAGCAATCTTCTGTGTTAGCGTGGGTTAACGGAAATTACGTTCGAAATTCGCCATTCTCGGTAGATGTAAATGCGACATTACAACACAAACATAAAAACAAAAAATGGCATTTTTCATGACAAATTCACAACGTGAATCACAACGTGCAACAAAATGCCCGTGTAGACAGTGAAATGGCAGTGAAATGTGCTAATTTAAAATTTTATCTATACGAGTATTCAGCGAAATTATAGAAATTGCTCCTATTCATTCGGTGGAAACGCAATACTTACTTACGTGGCCTCAAACAACCCATAGGGGTCAAGGGCCTTATAAAATGAGGATACCATGTTTCTCCAACCGGCTCGATCTTCAGCTTTTCTGCCCCAGTTCGAAAGACTAAGCTTTCACATGCAATCACCCACCTGGTGTTTCCAGCGAAGTCTTGGTCGTCCTATTTTTCGATGTCCTTCGAGTACATCTTCGAATACCTTCAGAACTCAATATAACCACCGATTACAGCACTCCCTCATTGACGTTGGATAACCTATTCGATGTCAGGTTTCCTAGCAGAATAGAGTGGGATAAAGGGGAACCACTTACAGATTTTGACACCAAAGTATTTACGGACGGATCCAAAATGGAATGTGGAACCGGCTCGAGTGTCTCCTCCGAAGAGGCAGGCCTCAATTTATCATTCAAACTTCCAGAAAAGTGCACCGTTTTCCAAGCGGAGGTACTGGCCATCAAAGAAGCCTGCTCCGCACTTATACTACAGCGAAGAACAGAGCACATTGAAATATTTGTAGATAGGCAAGCGGCTCTACTATCACTTAAATCTTACAACACTGCATCTAAACTCGTTAGTGAATGTAGGAAAAAACTTATCAAGCTAGGCCGGCTGGCCAATGTGGTTCTTACTTGGACGAACTAGCCAGGGCAGGATCCTTAGGGTTAGTCAAAAGAGGTATTTTCCTTGAACGAGCGGAGACCAAATGGGATAGGACGGAAACGTGCCTCATATCCAGAAACACATGGCCAGAATATAACATTCACCGGACTAACTCCATGATTAGCCATAATCGGGGAGACATATCTAGGCTAACTGGCGTGCTGACCGGGCACTGGCTCATCGGTAATCACGCAAGACGGTTGAAGCTGTCATACCACTGAGACGGTGGAGAATCTCCCCTGCAGTTATCCGGCTCTGATGAATAGACGGCTGAATACTATGGGCCGTCCCTTCCTGCATAACCTCACTGAGATAGACGAGATAGATCTAGGGAATCTAATGAGGTATCTCCGATTAACAGGCTGGATATAGACACGGTACTTTGGACTGCCCGGAGTGATGTGGTATGCAAAACGGTGTCTCACGACACTAATTAATGCTAAATAGTGTCTTTAGCAACCACGAAAACCCACCACCACACAACCAACCAACCAACCTTCCGCGCTGGTTCATTCTGATACATTCTACTGACATGGCCTAGCCAGCGTAAACATGATATTTTGATACCTATAACTACGTCGATGTCGGGACACAGATTATATAGCAGTGGTTCATCCGTCGTCGATATTCGCGATTTTCTATTATAGGACCATATATTTTTCGGAGCATTTTTGTCTCGAAGTCTCCCAGGGATGTTTCATCAGCATGCGATTTGACCCAGGATTCTGCGCCATAAAGCAAACAGGTTGTGTGGGAGTCTGATATTGTTGGATCTTCGTTTCTCGAGAGAGGGTCTTATCTCTGAAGTGATTTCTAGGCTGACGTTATCGCTTGCGTTCACGGCAGATCCGAGGTAAATAAATTCGCCTACTACGTCGAAATTATATCGATTATTGCCGTTCACCCTTTCATCCAATCAGGTGGATGTTCTACTTGTCGAAAGCGTTATAACAACAATTATTTGCTCGATCCTAATTAACCCGTGAAGACTCCTTATAAATAAGGATTAGATCTTAGATCCTTATAAATAAGAATTACTGCAATCAACTGAAATTTACCCCTCATCAATTGCCGGTTATCCTTACCTCAAGGTCTGAGCACACTGCTACACACTCCAAAGATTTCAATTCCAATCAAGTGCCTAATCACGGATTTCGTGATCGACCGAATTTAATTGAAATATTGGCTTTGGATCATGGCAATCGTTATCGAATCAAAAATATGCAAAATATGAGCCTGTTCTGAAATTCATCAGCTGATACAAATGCTTACTTATTTGTTGTGCATTTTACTTGCAATTACCAAATCAAAATTCCTGCAACATTATTAGATGTTGAATTCGGTCGTGAATCGAAATGACAAACCTTCAGTCCCAAACAATTATTAAACAATTGATTTCTTACAAAACAACTTTGGCATAACAACCCTGAAAATTGATGTTTACGAAAGTTCTGCACGTACTTCTTATGGGAACGCAAATTTCATAAGAACTGAATACGGAGCCTTAGCGACAAACTGTACACAACTGACTTACCGGCAACAGCAGGGCTATCGAGTGATAGGGCCTGTTCGGAAATGCATCACTGATCTGCATGCGATGCGCAGCACGTTCATTAATGCAACATCTGACTCAAGGGGTACCGATGAGACAGATTATCAAGTAAGTACTTGGAGATCTTATAGAAAATATGCTGTCAAAGAAGAAACGGTGATAGGCGACTGAAACAATTCGGGTTGCGTTGTGCAATTTTCACACTTTTGCAGCCGCGTGTCAAGCCGAAGGTACAAAACGCATCAACTGGGAATAAATTATGCCAATGAAATCGATTAAAAAATGGATATTTAGTGAAACAAATCGAAATTTAATGAAGTAAGTAAAATTATTTGTGTGGATCCCAATTAACACACAAATTGTTAAAATTAAATATTTCTCTCGTTCACTATAAGCTTTACAAAGCTTCTACGGACTTTTTAGAAAATAAGACACGCTTGTTAATATTACTCTGTGAACTGACTACTTTGCAGGTGTTATGAGTTGGTAACAGCATACAAAATGGGCTACAAACAAGCACCTGCATCAGCTGTTACATTTCCGAATAGGCCCCCTAGCAACAATGCACGCGTCAATTTTCGTAAATGTAAATTTGCATCATAAAAATGTCTGCTGCACAGAATGACAATTTTGTTTATTTTTTAATTTGCGTCATTTTATTTATCGTTTAATTTAATGAAGTTTTTTTATTTTATTTGCTTTAGAGAACTGGCAGATACCCAATTTTTCTGGATAATTTTATTTCATTGGGTTTGTCACCCAATTCGCATATTCAACACGAAATTTTCCATTTTAGCGTTCTTTATTGGAAACAGAATGCACTGCAATAAAGCATCTGTATCACCTGATTTTCATCATTGATGCCAGATGCAGAACAATGAATCATTTACGAACAGCCCCAATTATTCATGAAATGTGTGCAATGTATATCAGAGGTGGTAACTCTGCAATCAAAATTTCGATATAGAGATTACTAACAACATTATTTACGAAAATTTCTCAAGAACTTAATATGGGGCTTTAACCACAACAAAACTTTCGTATACAGAAAATTTCGCTCACTTTCCATTTGACTGGTATTCAGCTCTGCGAAAATTTCGTGAGCAAACTCAATTACAGGGTTGTTATATCAAAGTTATTTCGTACATAAAAAAATGTTTTGGAGTGAAATTTAGACGTTTCGATTATTTTAACAATGAAGTAGAAATTATTAATGAAATATTAATTAAGGCTTGTTTTTTTATGTCATTAAGCTATTGCCACTTACGACTTTTCAAATAAAACGCTCCATACTTAATACTACGAAATATGGCAACATTTGCTGTAATGGGTAAAAAAAGTCAATGAGTGTTTGAACTCACCTGCGGTGTGTTAACACCTGTTTGTTACACGGTACCTGTTCGATTTCAATAAACACATTAGAAAATGTTACATTCGAAAATAAAAAATTAATAGCTTTTGTGCTGAAGGCGCTTTTAGTATTGCACTTTCTTTTTTCTTACATCTGCTTTAACATTAGTTGTAATATTGTTAAAATAAATAAGGCAATATTTAGCTCACTGAAATAACCAATAGAGCGACGATAAAAATATTGAATAGTATAGAGAGCTTATTGCACTCCTTTTCCGCTCTCATATAGAGAGTCTTAGTAAAAGGGCATAAACGAGTGTTATGACCAATTTTTGACGAGTTATTTAAATTGGCAATCAGTTTATTTTGATTTATGTTTAACCTGTCTTTAAATACGAAAAGAGTTTCTCAGTGATTTGTCAAATAATCTTACTACCATGTGGCAACAATGGCAAATGCTATGAAAAATAACCGGTATACATACAATTATCGGCTAATCGTTACAGTGCATCAAACTGGCGCCATTTGCAAAAGCAAAGTGAAGTGATAAAATACAAAATATTTAATGAAATTGGAAAATATTTGAGCAGAAATAAGTTCTTACTGCACTACGAGTTAAATGATACGCCTTTATTGCTATTTCAACTAGGATGGTGATAATAATTGTTCACATTAACAATTAAAGAAGCTTTGTGTTTGTTCTCCTTGTTGTTTTCTGGCAAAATCATATGGTCACTTGATCATAGTTTAAATGCCCAACTTTGGCTGTTTAAACAGTAATCAACTATTAACATAAAAAATTAATTCAGAGTTTAAATTATGGTTGATCGTTGATCAAAGCTGATTTACCACTCAAAAATTAGGCCTTATTCTCTCTATAGTTATTATGTTATACGTTCTTACATAAACCAATACAAAAAGCATAAACGTTTCACAAATCCATCAATGTTTCACATCAAAATTATGAATGGACCAAGTTATGACAAAAAGAGAGTAATACGTTTTGAATCATTCGCCAGTGCTTTTCAATTCGTTTCATGAGTTCTCTATACTATTCAATACTCTTTGGCGACGACGACCTGCTTGTTTGTTCGCTGCCGCTACATCAAAACCATCATACTTATTTTCAGGCAGAGACTATTGTACAACAACCACGTATGTGTATGTATGTCACTTTGATAGATTACCCTACCCGTGCCTATAGATGTTAACACATAAAAAAATGTGATACGGCAACACGTTTGTAGCCAGTGCTAACAAATACATGGTAGCAGCAGATGTTGTAGTACTTGTAAGCAGCAACTACACAATTTATTTTCGTTCATTCATTTCAGTTGTCAAACTCTACACAAATATTTACCAACAATACAAAACAGTATAAAAACAAACCACATATGACTTTGACAAGTGGAACGAAAAAGACACGGACAAAATTTAATCACCTGTTTAAATGATTATACCTGATACATAATTCTACCATGATCAATATGTATAACATTTACCGCGCGTTGTTGTGAATAATTTAATACCAATTTTGATATCAATCGGAAATAAAAATCTATCCTTCAAATTTAGAGATATAAAAGTATACGTAGCCTTCCATTAAATAAAATAATTTTATTTAACTTCAAATGGGTAAGACATTTTGCAAATTTCTGCTTTTGAGTCTCTCGATAACATTTTCGTTCGCAAGAAATGATAACAAAATTTACCCAATACAGCATTCGCACTGGCATCGCTTTTCTTGATTTTGCCACTTTTGTTGATTTCAAGCAGAAATCAAGAAAATTTGCTTGATTTCCCATACGTTTTGACAGAGGTCAAATCGGGTATTTTTTCTTATTTGCCTAGGAATCAGGAAATCTCACTCTACGACCGAATAGTACGTTTGTGTACATTAGGCATATGACAAAAATGTAACATAATATTTACATGGCTGTACATGATGACAAATGGTGAAAAAATAATAATAAATATAGTTTTAATACAAACTGTGAAAAAAACATCCCCCCCAAGAAGCAATTTCTGAATTTCATATATGCATTTATTAATATGTATGTATGTATATTAAAAGCCATTTATATTTATGACATTGATGGACATGAAACAACTTAAAACTAAAAATAATGTTTATTTATTGAGAGAAATATATTTTAAGTTTAATGTACGAGAGTTTTTACATAAAGGATATATCTCCTGAATAGCCTTTATTGCGCGTTCTGCACAGATATTGCTACGTTGTTGGTTTAAAATTGCGGAGTCTTTTTTATCCAGTGTCTTAGAAAACATGCATGGGCATTTGTAAAGGAAACTAGAGATGCCTTCAAAGTTGAACTATCTTCCTTATTGAAAGAGTGATTAGAAAACCAAACATCGTACCAGGCGCCGCATACAAACTTGCATATCGAAAGTAATTCGTTTCTGTATTCTGGCATAAGTATAAAGCACAAAATTGCAAAAATAGCTCTCGAATTCCATCGTGCGTTGCTTAACAATGGTAAAGGTCTAAAATGTATGTATGGAAATGTTTTATATTTCTCATAGTGCCTAAATGCTGCGCCAAGCTCATCCAAATACTGCATGTCATCTCGCCATTGAATGTTAACAAAATTTAAAATTGTTTCATTTTGGTCATAGTTTTCTTTGAGATTTTCATATTCGTTTAACAACTCTGTTACAAATGTGTATGCAATATTTGGAGACGACGTCTTTCCTCCAAGTAATTCATCCATAACATATCTTAATATTAGATCTAGGATATGATGCTGACATCCTACATATTGCGGTTCGGGTAAACCTACTACTCTATAATGTTGTTGCAATAAAGTAACAACGCCATTTTTTTTACCGGTGTTAACGTTAGTTGTATCAGATACTATCATTTTTATCGATTTCCATAAATCAAATTTATCCAATTGTTTCTTTATACCTTCATATATAGTGGAAGCTCTGCCATTGTCTAGAACTAGTACGGCTAACTTTATTTCGCGATTTGGGTTTTTAAGGACAATGGCTTGAATTTCTTTTTTCCCCATTTTTTTCCCATCGAAATGGAGGCACCATTTATAGTTCTTTAGTTCCTTTATATAGTTCGTCTCTATATCTTTTGCGGTTTTCATAAAAGATTTATATATGCCGGATTGGGAAAGTGTGGGAAATGTCATATCAGAACTTGCTATGATTTCACTAATTTTTGATGCTTTCCTGGTACTTACATTGGCTTCCTTCACTATATTAACTGCAATTTTCATTGATACTCTTTTTTCCTTCTTCTGATGCAGCAAAGGTGGTTCATACCCTTCGTTGTCACTTGCGTATGGTTTATCATCAATTTTGCCTTCATTAGATGAGTCTGAATCAAATTCCATGACTTGAGGCTGTCTTGAAATATGTTTGCCTTTATGGAGCATTCTGACTTTAGATGGGTGGACTGGAACTCCTATCATAGTTGTATAACCTACTTCACCTTGAATATTTTTTTGCAACATATGTAATTGTTTGTCTTCGGTACTTAGCCATTGACCTGTTTCATCTGTTATATCAAATACATTATTCAAAGCAAAGTCAGACCGTTCAATATGTTTCAAATGCTTGTCATAATTATCGATCAGTTTTTCAATTTTTCTTTCAATCGAGTATTTATTGATAATTGGGAAATTCAATTTGCTCCATAAATCAGTAAGTTCTTTTGATATCATCTTATACCGGACTTTTCTAGACTTTTCATCTTTGGCCAAATAATTGAACCTACCAATAATGTAGGCATACCTTGGCATTTTGCACACTTCTGATAAATTTTTCTCAATATTAGGTATTTTACGTCGTTTTGTCTTGGACTTCTCAAATGATGTCAAATTATTTGTCCAAATCGCAGAATTCTTTGCCACATTGTTTTTAGATGAGAAATATGACATGTTCTAAGAAGTTGATCAGGATAATTAATATTACTTAATTCCTTATGGATATATTTTATGATAATTTACTTAAAAATATATCGAGAAAATGTTATACTTTGTTGATGTTGATACTATTAAAGTTATTGACCATAACACTTTTAATCTTTATATTTATTCTTTTAATTGTAAGCCAACGACTTGTCAATTACGCAGCAGAAAACAGACTGGTTGTAAGAAGTGACACAAGCACATATAATAAAAAGAGATGAAGTATTCAAAGTACTACACATGTCATAGTGTTGTCCCACTCTAATCAACATTGAATATGTTGCTTTTGATAAAGATGATGAAATACAATAAATTATTTCATCAGCCAATACTTGAATACTTGATGAGAATTGTTTTCTGTTATTAATGGCGGGATTCCCCGTTTTAGTTTTGTTTAAGTAACAAAACACAGACAGGGGCGACAGTTTTTAATTTCTTTTTGTGTTTGTCGTATGTTTCATAGCTAGGTGCATGATAATCCCGTTAGTAGTTTTGAAAAACTAAAGTTTTTATATTGAGGTAGAGTATTTTTGTCTTCGTTTTTCTATGTGGATTTCTGAGGAACGCAACTACTGCATAACAAAAGACCTAAGTGTACTACGATGAAATTGATCACGTTCATCAATAACTGATTATATTTATGCTGTCGATTAGGAAAAATATATAACCCAAATTGTATTTAGCACTATCTTTCTGTGTAGCATATATACCGTAATGAGGTTACTTTGTTGGAACTTTATTGCATTTTGGGGGGGAGGTTTTTGAAAAGTATTACGAAACTGATACCCTTTTTATTATTTCCTATCAAAAACTCATCGCATGTGGCCATGTATTTTTAATTTTTTGAAAAAAGTTTCAAAAGTCATATGCCTAGTGTACATCCATTTCAATCATGGTGCATCGATGGGCTGGTACCACTAAAATAGCCGACTTATTTATTTTTCTCATTTCTTAGGTATTTTTTGTTTCTCAAACACATATTTTTCATACTTTTATGTTTACTTTTATTTTTGGAATACATTTGTGCAGAATTTGATTGTGGAAAAATACCAGCCACGGCAAAATGCCTATGATGTGTTTGTTGTCGTAGTAACACTACCTCGTCAATGCTCCTTGACATTCAGTAAAATCAGGAAAAACCCCAATGCGAACACTTCGGATTTTGTTAGGACATTTGATACGAAATCAGCAAAATATTTTGCAGTGCGAATGAGCTATAAGATAACTTTTTGTTGCCATTTCTTAAAATTAAAAATGTGGCAACATTATCATTGCTCAAGTCGGAATTTAAGTGGGAAATTTAAATGCCACTTAATATCGCTTAGTTGCCCCGTACAAATTAAGCTATAATTAACTTTAGCGGGGTAAAAAACACACCTAATGTCAAGGTAAATCAGAAATAAGTGGTAACTGTCTGCAAAAAGAAATTTCATTTAGAGATAAAAGAAAAATTTCTTACGAATATATCGTAAAAACTGAATATGGGGATTTAAGGTTGGTATTGGAGCCCCAATCTCTAGCGTCAGAAAGAGAGCGTCTTTGCGGATCTTTCTGGAAATTATTTTTGTTTTGAAAGTTAGCAAATAAATTATAGTTGTATATGTTTGTTTTTACTGATTCTAACAATTTTTCATTCACTTTTAGTATTTTGTATTTCACTGTAAATCATTATGAAATTTTTGGGGGTCAGGTTGGGGAGGGCAAAGATCTGGCATACCATAATATCCCGTATGCCCCTCGGACCAAAGTTGTCCACCAAAAGTGTACAAGTATAATCAGTGTTGTCCTTTGAATGTGTGACCAGATGCTTGTTTTGTTTTGTCTCCCCTTAACTAAACTGGTTGAATTTGGTTTTTGTAGAGTGTCTGGAGTGATAAAGTTGGAGGCCAATGCAAAATATCTGGGTTGAGAAACATAGTTTGTGTTTTTAAGTTTTTTTCAATTGTATTTCGCAGACACTTTTTATTTGTTTTGGTATGAAATTTTCTAAAATTTCGCTCGAAAAAATTAACTTACTACAGACCTTTATGTATTCCATGTCCTCGGACAGAGGTATTCTTGATTTTATTACATGGATAGACTGCATTGTCCAGACTTATCGCCCGCTGAATAGAGCCTATATTGGCCAGCTTGTCTGACCTTCTGTTCTCCGAGACTCCGCTGTGCCTTGCAGTTCTTATTATCCCTTGGCTACAATAATGTATAACTTGTTTCTCATTTTTCTGCACTCGTGAAACATTTATGATATCACCCTTTCGAACGATATTGCCTTAATAACCGCTTGGCTTTAATTGAAGATCTTTACACTTTAAAGTCTACTTGAAAACCATTTTAAATCACACTTTCGGTATGATTTTAATGTTCTCAATAATGCATCTCTTTCCTGTTTCCCCAACCACCCTAGATCATAGTATTGGATCCCTTGGCCGCTGTTGACTTGAGTATCATTTACCCATGATCTTTTTTGAGGCATTACTGTGTAGCCATCTTCTGTTATACTGATGATAAGCAAGATATGACGCGAGAGAGAAATGCATTTGAGTGAACTCCTATCACTTTTTGGTTCTCTTTTACCAGGGTTGCCCAGTTGCTCTCATCTTCTGGTCGTCTAATTCTAAATCGTCTTTGTGATGGCTGCAAATTGAGTATTTTCAATCCCAACATAACCTCAATTTCCCAGTAGGAAAAAATACAGCCCCCATTTCCATAACGATAAGTTAGCCACTGAGTGTATGTTCCATACATTGAAGCCCCGTATGCAGTTCTTGTGAAATTTTCGTAAGGAATTTTGTCATTTATCTCAAATTATACTCCATTTTAGTTTTAACGCATGAAGCCCAGTATTCAGTTTTCATGAAATTTTCGTTGCCATAAGAAGTACGTATATAAAAGATAACGGAAATTTCATGAACCGAAAATTTCGTTCACTTTTTCAAAATCAAGTACAGGGTTGTTACGTCAAGTTATTTCGTAGGAAAACAATGGTTTGGGACCGGAATTTTCACATTTCGATTATTTTAGTAAACAAAAGTAATACCACATATGTTAAAAATATAAAGTAGTGCGAAGATGAATTATTAATGAAATATTTGCCAGGTAAATCAGAGATATGTGACAACTCTCTGTAACAACATTTTCCGTTTAGAGATAAATGACAAAATTCCTTACGAAAATTTCGCAACTACTGAATACGGGGCTTGTGTTACTTTTGGTTGTTAAAACCGTAGATTAATTTATTCATAGATGTGTCAACTCGGTCATCGGTTAAATGATTGAAGGGAAGCGAACTTGTGTTTGAACGTCAAGAGAAGAATTCAGTCGCTGAGGTTTGACAAACACAGCTCAAATTGTTACTGCGAATAATCAAAATATGTAAATATATGAACATGGTGAATGCACAAAACTAAAAATGAAGGATTTCGTTCGTCGTTGTTGACAGAAGTTCGTTTTCTCATATAAATTAATGTACATATGATTAAAACGATCGAAATGTCAAAATCCAGGTTCCAAACAATTATCAAACAAATATTTTCGTACGAATTAACTTTGGCATAACAACACTGTACTTGATTTAGCCTACGAATTTTCGGTTCATGAAATTTTCCGTACTTTTCACATACGTACTTTTTATGACAACGAAAATTTCAAGAAAACTGAATACCGGGCTTTACTAGAAAGTTTTGGAAGCTTAAATTGCAGTTACACCTACCAAGATTATCGTGTTTTCGGGATAATAAATGTCAACCTCCATAAGAAAAAGCGTTGATAATCCCAAAAATGCGATAATCTTGGTTGGTGTAAATGCCGCTTTATGTCGCATTTTGACTGCAGTTTATGGTGGCCAGGATAGCGATAACCTTGTTCACTAATCTTTGCCGTTTACACCACCCAATTTGAGATTAAATTGTCAATTCAGGTGGCAACTCCGTGCTTAGACCAACTCCGCGCCGAGACAAAAATATTGAAGACGCGCACAACAAAAAAATATTAAATTAATTTTGCCAGTTTTGTACAAATTTGGGACTTTTTCAAAATACCAGTCGGTCAAATCGAGATATTCGATAAAATCGGACCACATTGTAACGGCGACGGTTTGAGGTTCTAAATATTGTTGGTGGCGGCGACGCGTCGGTAACTTTTCGATCGGCTTCCGTCTGTCAAACAGTTGATTTTTTATGTATGTGTTTTATTAAGGTTGAATTTTTTTAGTAACAAAAAATATGAAAGGGTAGAGAAGAAAATTTAATCACGGAGTGGAATGCCAACAAAGAAAACGAATGAGTCGTCTCACTTCTCTGCTCTTTCTCATACTCTCTTCGTTGAATATTTCAATACACGAGTAGTTTTCGGATGATGTATAGTATCTAACTGTAGAAATTCCAACCATGTTTAAATAAAATTACATATGTAAGTATGTAAAAAGTATGAAATAATCAAGTTATAACGCGATAGAGAAATGCGTTTGAGTGAATCGCGTCGACTTTTTGGTTCTCTTCTACTAGGGTTGCCAAATTGCGCCTGTTTTTTCTTCTCTACTTGTACATCCTCTTTGTAAGGTAAACCACTTGAAAGTCAAAGTGAATGTCTGAACACCGCTGCTTGGAAGCAAAATATAAAAGATTATATGTCTTGGAATTAATTGCTCCCGCATTGCGTTTTTATGAAATAATGATGAAACTTTGGAAACAATTTTGAATAATTTCGATTACTTGAACCTTTCTAGTAGGACTGTTGATTTTGAATTCTCACTTAATACAATGACAAATATTTCCTTTGACGAAATTTACGAAAGAGATGATAAATTGAAAATTTGATGTTGCAGATAAGGTTTGCCAGATCAATAATATTAAATTTGTACAGTTCCTTGATCTTGAATAAAAGCCTGTCAATGGAATTCGACTGAAATCGTGTTCCTCTAAATCATTATATTTAGTTCGACTGAACATAATCCTTTCATCGCAAATGACTGCACATACGAATAGAAGTTTTGGTTTGAATTAAAAAGGCAAGATTTTTGAACCCAGATTAAATTCCTTTCGACTGCAATACGAACGAAAGTTTTCGATAGACATCGAGGATGCACTTAATAACAACTTTTGAAGTACAAGCTGGGATCTTGTAAAACCTTGCAACAAGTTTTGCTAGGTGGGTGTAAGAATAGTTAGTAAGTTTTAGCATAGCGGGCATGAAATACACAGAGAAAAATTCGATAGAAAGTTTTCCAGCTAAAAATCGGTAGTTTTGGGGACAAAAAAACAGATATTCAGGCCATCTACCAGCTGTCTTCTAAATTTCTTTTAACTAACCAATGTACGAAAAATGCTCTCCTTCATAGTCATCCTCATCCACATCCTCGAAACCAACGTAACGCTATCCTTAAACTCATTTCGCTTTTAAATTGTATATCCTTAATTACTATCATTATTATTATTAACTACTGTTTTATATTCTTAACTACAAATAAAAAGATAAATAATTAAAAATACAACAAATTTTGTTATCTACATAATAGGTAAATCCAATTATTTTTGTGTGTATTTTTTATATACATATATATAAAAATAAAATTAATTCAAAAATGATATGTAGAAATTAAAAAAATAAACTAAAACAAATTTAAGATTTTCAAATTTTTATTATTTTTTGTTTGTTGTAAATTTCTGTTTGTTTCGTTATCGATGTTGCATTGTAAATAATATTTTTTGTTTAGTTTTTAAAAATTAAAATTTTTCTTGTTTTAAATTATGATTGTGCTTCCTCCTCAATTCAATGTTAAACATTGGCTAAACATAATAATTTTTATTATAAACATACAAATATTTTACTTTATTATTTTTTTAAACGATTATCAAAGGAAATAAAATACAGAAGAAAATTAAAAAAATAAATTATTACTTTTTGTTTCATTTAGATAAAGGTAAGAGTAAAAATATGAGGCCGGTTACAATATTACAAAATTGTAATACTGGACGCATAACTGGGCACAGCCAAGGGGCTTAAATGTAAACCCGGACAAAACGGAAATATGCCTATTCACAAGGAAGACGAAAATCTCAGAGTATGAAGAGCCACGATTCCTGGAAAAGACGATTAAAATATCCGATAAGGTTAAATACTTAGGGGTAATCTTAGATCGGAAACTGAATTGGAAGCACCACATAGAGGACAGTGTCAATAAGGCCTACAGATGCTGGTCGCTATGCAGAAGGGCTAAGGATCAAAATGGGGCCTAAAACCGGATATAACACACTGACTCTACAGAAGCATAATCAGGCCCCTGCTAACATATGCTTCTGTAGTATAGTGGACGGAAGTGAAGAGGAAATGTACATCGCAATACTGCAGAGTGTTCAAAGAATGTGCTGCCTTGGTATTAGCGGAGCAATAAGGACAACCTCGACAAGGGCCATGGAGACTACTTTATGTATCCAGCCAATCGAGATTAGAACAAAGACGATTTACAATTAGACGACCAGAAAATGTGCGCAACTTGGCAACCCTGGTAAAAGAGAACCAAAAAGTACTAGGAGTTCACTCACACGCATTTTTCTCACGTGTCATATCTTGATTATTTCATACTTTTTGCATAGTTTATGTAATTTTACTTCAACAGGGTTGTAATTTGTATAGTTTATACAATAACACTATCAAAAAGCTGCTCGTGTATTGAAATATTCAATGAAGAGAGTAAGAGAGAGACTAGAGAAGTACTAGGGTTTCACTCGTTTTGTTTGTTGGCATTTGAGTGAAGAGACATTTTGACTGTCTACTTGTACATCCCTTTTGATTAGAATCAAATTCGAGCCTGCCCTTGCAGCAAAACGCCTACAGGCAACAGGTGAATGGATCAACAGGGATCTTACGTCAAAACACCAACGGATAATGGGAGCTTTAGTCGGTTACATGCAAGAGATGAGTGAATCTGACCGCATGCCTGAGCTAAGGGTTAAGGCGAATTGCGTGACCTTAACGCCAACTAGAGACGCCTGGCAGAATGGGACCCTGCCACAAATGACAAATGGGATCGCTGCTACACGGATGGCTCAAAGCTAGGGGAAAGAACTGGTCTAAGATTCTTCATTGAAAATTCGGTAACCGAATCCCATCTTCGACTCCCGGATCATAATACAAACTTTCAAGCGGAAGTTCGGGCAATTACGCAGTGTATAAATGGCTCGGCGATAATACAAACCCAGCCGAGGAAAATATCTTCACGGATAGCCAAATGGAAATATCATCGGAAATTGTCAAATCTAGAACGGTCCTTGACTGAAAGAAGGTGATAAACGATTATTCTATGCACGGCATACTAAACATCATTTGGGTGTCGGGGCACAGCAGAATATTCGGCAACGAACAAGCGAGCCACCTAGCAACGAAAGGCAGGAAACTCCAAACGGTGAACCAAGAGGGAGCGAAACCCTTTGGGGTGACGAAGGCTGAGTTGAGTAAATGGGCGGAGTCGGCACATATAGTCCAGTGGAACCAGGAATCAGTAGGTAGGATGACAAACATCCTATGGGGAGTTCCAGATGGATTGAGGACAAAAGGTTTCCTCAAACTGGGAAAATCTGAAATGAGCAAGATGATGGGAGTCTTAACGGGGCATTTGGGATTACGGGCCCACTTGTACCGTATTGGACTAGTGGCGAATAGTGAGTGCAGGGCATGCATGGATGACAATAGAGCATTTCTTATGCCACTGTCCGATACCGGGGATGACCAACCTAGGACTGGAAAAACTTAAGGAATTTCTTGAATAGCACCGAATTCCTGTAAGAGATATAAGAGATTAGTAGGGTAAACTTAGAGCGCACAACAGGTCGAATCAACGGCTTAACTGTATGTCTACTGACATGGGAAGGTTTAGAGTGCCCCTTTTTGAACACTCAACATCGCACCCCCTTTTCAAACTAACTAACTAAACATACGTACATTTCTTAAGGTTGACCATAATCTTAGGATAATTTAAGAGATTATGTTAATTAATAATTTAATTATGGCTTAATTTGTACGGGACAGTTAAGCGATATTAAGTGGCATTTCAATTACCCACTTAAAGTGCCGTATTCAGTTCTTCCAAAATTTTCGTAAGAAATTTTGTCATTTATCTCTAAACGGTAAATTATCCTACGGAGAGTTGCCATATATCTTTGATTTACCTTGCAAATATTTCGTTTATAATTCGTCTACGTATTCTATTTTATTTTTAACACATGTCGTGTTGCTTTTAGTTGTTAAAATGTTAAAATTCCGGTCCCAAACAATTATGAAACAATTGTTTTCGTGCGAAATAACTTTGGCGTAACAACCCTGTACTTGATTTTGTCTACGAAATTTTCGCAAAGAGCTGAGAACCAGACAAATGAAATGTGAGCGAAATTTTCGGTTTATGAAATTTTCGTTATTTTGTATACACGTACTTCTTATGCCAACGAAATTTCATAAAAACTGAATACCGGGCTTGAATTCCGACTTGAGCAATGTTCAGTTTCAACAAAAAGTTATGTTGGATAAATTTTGTTATCATTTCTGGCGAATGAAACTGTTATCAAGGAGAGACTCAAAAACAGAAATTTGCAAAATGGCTTACCCATTTTAAGTTCAATAAAATTATTTTATTTAAAGGAAGACTACGTATACTTTTATATATCTAAATTTGAAGGATAGATTTTTATTTCGGATTGAAATCAAAATTGGTATTAAATTATTCACAACAATGCGCGGTAAATGTTATAACTATAGATCATGGTAGAATTATATATCAGGTATAGTCGTCGCCGTCGGTGGTGCAATGGCTTGTGTGCGCGACTCTTGTACATGAGATCCTGGGTTCGAACCCTGCTCTGGCCACCTAAAATTTCTTTCGGCGGCGGTCACCTCGCATAGTGACTGCGACACTATCGAGTATATAGCCATGAAAAAGCTTCTCAAAATACCGTTCGGAATCGGTATAAAACTGTAGGTCCCAATCAGTGAGTGAAAACTGGAAAGCGCACAGCTCAGTGATTGTGAGAAGTTCTCCCCGGTCCCTTCATGGGATGTAATGGGAAACCGTTTATTTTATTTTTATAGTCGTTTAAACAGTTGATTGCATTTTTCCAAGTCATTTTTCGCTTCACTTGCCAAAATCTCATGAAATTTGTTTTATATTCCTGTACTGTGTATATATTTGTGAAGAGTTTGACAACTGAAACGAATGAACGAAAATAAAATGTCTGTTGTTGCTGCTTATAACTACAACATCTGCTGCTACCATGTATTTGTTGGCACTGGCTACAAACGTGTTGCCGTATAGCATTTGTTTCACCCATTACTGCAAATGTTGCCACATTTCGTGGTATTATGTCTGGATCGTTTTATTTGGAAAGTCGTAAGAGGCAATAACTTAATGGAATTAAAAAACAGCAGTATTATTTATTATAAAATAACAGTTATTTTACTAAATAGCAGAGTTGCCTAGGTCAAATTATCTAATACAAAATTTAGTTGTGCTTTTTGGGAATTATCCTATCTACCAGCCAATAGTCCGACCAACTTTTGTAGGGAAGGTACCAATATGTGCATGGCGAAGTCGTCCATTTCAAATACAGATTGGCGTTTGGCAAACCATTGCTTATTGCCGAATTTTATTAAGATCGACTGAGGTTTACGGGAGGGATCTAATCGACCAACCAAAAGAGTGCCGATCTTTTGTATGGGAGGTACCAGAATATAAATATGGAAGGTCACAAAATGCTTGGCAAAATCACCTGCTTTCAGTAAGTGACTGGTGTTTAACGTAATATAAATTAGTATCACATTTAATAAATAGCACCTTTGTTTTACAGGAGCTGCCGAACACCTACCAACCGGTTTTTTGTTGGGAGGTTCCATACTGGATTTGGAAAATACGAAAATTTTCTCCAATTATGTAAACATTTACGGAACATTTACGAGTATCTGTTGAATTTTTTTCACATGCATACATATATCGGAAATTAGTTTTAGAAGAAACAAGACTGTACTAAATTTGGCAATTTGTATGGGAAGCCCCAGGGGAGTTTCTGCTATTTCTACTACTGGTCACGTTCCAGGCTGCTGGATACACTCATAGAACTAATTGTGAAAAGAGGTTGAAGCTACCGTAAATTCGACTGTTGCCACCGAATTGCGGTTGCCACAACCGAATTGAGGTTGCCACGACTGAATTTAGTACCCACAGCTGAAATTCGGTTGAAGAATCCTCGTTTCAGAATTGATTCGGTTGTAACAACTGAAGCTTCAATTATATTCGTTATCAACTAAACAACCGAATTTCGAATTATTCGGATGCAACAACTGAAATTGCAATCAAACTCGATTGCAGCAACGAAATGTCACATCCAACCGAATTTGGCATCAATTTGATTGCAACTATCGAATTTTGTATCATTTCCGTCGTTATAACCGAATTTAGGGTTAAGTTGGTTGCAACGACCGAAGTTGGCGACAATTTGGTTGATGTAACCGAATTTTTCATAAATTATTTTGGGACAGCCGAATTTATTTTCAATTTGATACCTCCACCTAATTCAATAGTCATATTTCAAACCTGACGTTTAAAATTATATTATATTAATTTATATTATTAATTATGCTAAAAAAAATTATAATTCTTGTGATCGCGGTGATATTATGATATTGTTTAGGAAATATATATAATAGACAACAAATTTAAAAAATCAGTTGTGACACTATGCAATTTCGGTTGTGACAACCTCTAAATCGGCTGTGAGAACCTCTAATTCGGTTGTGATAATCTCTAATACGGTTGTGACAACCTCTAATGCGGCTATGGCAATCTCTAATTCCTATATGACAACCCCTAATTCGGTTGAGACAAGCTCTGAGTCGGCTGTGATAACGTCTAGTATGCTTGTGACAACATCTAAATTCTGTTTACGCCTAATTCGGCTGCCTCAACTGAAATTTTCTCTAAGTGTAGGGGGAGTTTAACAATGCCATAAATATTCTGTAGTTGCGTCTGTATGAGCAACCTGAATGGCTTGTTAATACCGGCGCGTTTCAGGTTTTCAACCATCACAGAAACTCATCGAACCTTATCGAGCTATTAGCGCATTTCTTTCATACTGAGCAGGCGGATGAGCTAACATTGCATGTCAGCAGCGCATAAAAACCCCAAAGAAAAACAAAATCCGAAATCGGATGCGAAAGTCGGTTGGCTGGTCTTGCTAACCGCAACCATTCATAATGGCAATGAAAATACAGAATCGGAAACTAGATAACACAACTCCTCAATTTATTTACGACCCCGCTGTAGCACCACAATTAAGGAAATACACCTGGAATGTAAAAACCTGTACCGATCCGGAGTCAGTCCTCAAGATGTCCTCGAAAGTTATAAGGCTGACATTACTGATATACTGGAAATTCTGTGGACAGGACGTATCCGTACAAAGAGCAAGAACTTTGACATCTACTACAGCTGTCATGAAAAAATTTATAAATTTGTGGTTGGTTTAGGTTCCAGTTGATCTCGTCTCTAGATTCGACCCGGTAATTAATAGAATACATTACAGCAATTTGTTAATTTATGTATATGCCCTGAAGAAAGATTAAGACAATGAAACCAAGGACATATTCTAGGAGCGTCCAGAGAAAATCTACAACCGCTGTCTAGCCATGACATTATGATTCTTCTAGGCCGGGAAAGTGTCTTTAAACCAACCGTCCATAAATATCAGTCTGTGACAGCACTTTCGGCAATGGAATGATGCTGATACCAAACAACATGCTTGCCAGTGGTACGAGATTCCAAGATGAACACATCCACATGGCTACTGGGAAAGCAAATTACCAGATTGATCACTGGGTAATTGATGGAAGATACTCTTCCTGTGTGACTTTATGTACGATTACCTAGACGCAGTGTTGCCAGGTCGGCATTTTCTGTGCATTTTTAGCACATTTTTTGGTTACCGGACCTTTTTTGACACAAGGTGCCGGATGCTTTTTTTTGCAAATTTTTGAAAAAAAAACTTCACCTTTATCGAATGTGATTTTTTTTTTGTGAAAGCAGGGAATACATGTTAGATAGCCAACGTCAATCAGAGCGAATATCAAAATGATTTTGATGTTTACTTTGATGAACACTTCTTTCTTGTACTTCTGCACGCATACAACTTTAGTTTCACTGCACCATATAAACCATAGAGTAAAATAAATCCATAGAGTAAATCTTACAAGAGAGAATATTTGACTCATCTGACGTTTCCTTTCACACTCATCGTGGTGTGGTCGGTGTGATAGAGAGATGTTTGACGAAAAGTGATATACACCAGGTGGAATTACAATAACTTCTTGCTTTAGTTTTTCATGCCATTTTGGTGAAAAACTGTGAAATTTAAATGTGTTTTAAACTGTTTTATTGACTGTTATTGTTAGCATACATTTGTGTTGTATTTAACACATTAATTTTAACACACAAAACGAAATGCCGTTGTTGTTATTTTGTTCGTTGTTTTGAACCATTGCCTCTATCTGGTATTAGTAAAGCAATTCTTTTCAACATCAAACGTATACATCACACGAGGACAAATGTCAGAAATTTGGTGAGTGAAAGATTTTCTCTACCCATATTTACTCTATGATATAAACCATAGAGTAAAATAAATCCATAGAGTAAATCTTACAAGAGAGAATATTTTACTCATCTGACGTTTCCTTTCACACTCATCGTGGTGTGGCATACACCAGGTGGAATTACAATAACGTCTGACTTTAATTTTTATGTCGCTTTGGTGAAAAACTGTGAAATTTAAACTTTTCTATTGACTGGTATTGTTAGCATACATTTGTGTTGTATTTAACACAATAATTTTAACACACATAATGAAATACCGTTGTTTCAAATTTAGTTGTCTTAGATCCTCGTTATGTTTAAAGTTGTAATTTCTTTTAAGGCTATAAGAGATCATGTTTTCTCCGCCGCGGGAGGGATTCGATCGTCCAGCGAATGTGAGTTCGAATCCCACGCGCCGCGGCATTTAAATTTGTTCACTAACCGGAGAAAACATGATCTCTTATAGCCTTAAAGGAAATTACAATTTTAAAATACCGTTGTTGTTATTTTGAATCATTGCCTCTATCTGGCATTATTGAAGTAATTCTTTTCAACGGGCTGCGTACAAAATTCTGTTCGACGAAAATTCTGCTTTACAAAATTCTGTTTTACAAAATTCTGTTTTTCAAAATTCTGGTTTCCAAAATTCTGTTTTACAAAATTCTGTTTCACAAAATTCTGGTTCACAAAATTCTGTTTGTAATTGCATTTTCAGTTAAATAAAAAACTATTTGAAAAAAGTCGCGCGATTTGTTTCAAATAATTTTTTATTTAACTGAAAATGCAATTACAAACACATACATAAAAATAATATACTTTGTCCTAACTTTCCCTTACATTTTAACAAAAATACTGTTTAAAAAAACACTTTGCAAATTTAAATAAAATGCATCACATACACTGTGTGTTTGGTCAAAAATTATGTTCCAGCATTTTGTTTAAAATTAGTCGCAATTGTGTTGTTTAATGTGTCGTGTTTAAAAAAATAAAAATGAATAAAGTGCAATTAATAAAAACCAAGAAAAATAAAGAAATGTTGTGTCTCAACGGATATTTTTATTATTTGGAAATGAAAAGACAAAAAGGAACCTTTAATTGGACGTGCTCGAGAAGAATTCCAGATAAGGGGCCATCCATTAATGATGTCACACTAAATTAGTCAATTTTTCACCCCTCCCCCCCTTGTGTCACAGGCTGTCACATGAGATCGACCCGACCCCCCCGTCTAAAATGATGTCACATTCAACCGAGCCCCCTAAAAAAACACTATAAACAAAACATTGAATAAAATACTCTATTTTATTATAACAAAAAATAATCTTCGATTAAATTATATGAAACAAATGTACACAGAGAACAAATTGAGATCACAACTAAGATGTCCAGGGTGACGTCAGCCAGGTTCTTATATTTACAATCGGTGGGGATTCTGTACTCATCAATGGCTCGCGGGTCTAATTCTTCGACATCTATCCACTCCACATCTTCCTCTTCAGTATCATTGCGAGTAATACACAACGCTTCTGAATCTCGTCGAGTCAAAATAGTAACAGGATGTACCCGAATGGCACTTTCGTGGTGTTTTTGATGGATAACTCGTTTGTGCAAAATTGCAGATTGTTGTGTGGCGAAATAAGCTCCGCACGTTTGACAAGCACGACTCAAAAGCTTCGATTGGATGGAAGGGCACATCAAATCGTATGGCACCTAAAAACAAATCGAAAAGAGTTTAGACAATTCTGAATTTAGCTACAGTAAAGAATTTAACTAAAATTAACAAATTGTAAAATTTGTAACTTTTCTGTTCCAAAGCATTCCAAAACAAAAATTAAACACCTAATTTAATAAATATGGCTGTCATATTTTTGTTATTCACCTTATTGAAACCTGGAGCATTGAATTCTAGAGGCACAGCTCGTCGATGAAAAAGTGGCATGAAGTACGAATTAGCGTGTGTCAGATTTCTATGAACCTCAAGACCATTCTCGTTCGAAATGTTCATAGGTGGAGGTAAGAATATTTTGCGAGCTCTGATATTAAGCAAAATTAATTGAAAAATTGTGACATCACAAGTTTCTGTAAGCCTCAGCCCCCCTATGTCAGAAGTTGTCACGGATAATTGCACCGACTGCCCCCCCCCCCCCTTTGAGTGTGACATCATTTATGGATGGCCCCTAAGTGTTCCTCTCGAATAATAACAGCAATGGAAAATAACGAGCATGTTTTAATAAGATATCCAAAAAAGCATACCCACGAACCTATTGCTGGTGCAGTGGAAATATGCAGAACAAATACTTTTGTAAAATATGCCGCTATAAACAAACCCCTTAATCCAAGTCAAATAGTGCAACAATCGGTGGTAATTACAAACCAAAAATGTCGCGATTACCTTCCCTCGAAGTACGCGCAAAACCGGAAAATATGATACACTCGGAATGAAATGGGACTTTTCAGAGAGCCGCAAGCAATAGATGAAATAGATTACCCTCTAAATCTATACGTTTTGGATAACGAATTATTTATATTGGCAGAAGAGAAAGTGGGGGATGAATATATGGTTATATTCGGCACAAAATCATCAATTCAACTTCTACAAAAAATCGATTGTTGGCTCGTTGACCGTACTTTTGATGTTGTGCCCACAATAATGCGCCAACTCTTTTCCATTCATGGAAGGATTGAGCGAGAGGTCGTCCCACTCCTATTCTGTCTAATGTCCAAAAAATCTGCAGTACTCTAGGAAGCATTTTTTAAACGCGTAATTCAAATTGCTTTGGAATATGGAGTTTTTTTTAAGCCTAATCGTATTCTATCTGACTTCGAAGTTGGTCTCGTGTCAGCAGCTAGAAAATGCTTTCCAGATTCGCAGATACGAGGGTGCTTTTTCCATTTTTCCCAGATATTGTGACGCCGTATTCAAAAAGAACGGTAAGAATTTTTAATAACTTGTATAATTTATAGTAATGAACTTGTAATATGTACAACATTATCATTTCAGATTAGTTACTAAGTACGGAAATGACGAAAATTTCTCACTGCAAGTAAGATGTTTAAAAGCGCTTGCGTATGTTCGTCCAGAAAAGGGAGCCAAATATTATTCGAAGCTCCGAAGAACATTTGAAGACGTAGATATTATTAAATTGGCCACCGGTTTCGAGGCCAATTATGTCTATAACGCTCGTAAATACCCACCTGAATTTTGGACGATATTTGATTGCGAGTATTCTGAAAAATACCCGAAAACTACAAACAATGTCGAGTCATGGCACCGACGTTTGAGTGTTGTAGTTGGACGAAAAAAAGCGGACTCTACAAAATTGTAGAACATTTAAAAGGAGAATTAATCTTTTCTCAAAATATTGTCTCAAAGATTGAGAATGGAGAAAAATTAAAAAAAAATAAAAGAAATGTAAAAAAAAAAAATATTTCACGTATTGTAAAAAAATGTAATCGTTTAAGAAAACTACAATATTTAAAAAGAATAGCAAGAAACTTAGGTGTGCGAAGTTAGCCCCCCATTTTTAGAAATAAATATTTTTGAAGATTGTTCTGAATTGTTCTATGATTGTTCTACAATGTTCCAAAACGATGATTTTCTAAAATATAATTTGTACCGGTAAATCGAAAAAAAACCAATATTTAACTTTGCACCCCATTTTTGGAAAAACGAAATTTTTGCGGTTGTTCTGGGTTGTTCTAGTTGTTCTAAACATTGTTCCAAAACGATGATTTTCTAAAATATAATTTGTACCGGTAAATCGAAAAAAACCAATTTTAAATTTGCTCCCCACTTTTGGAAAAAAAAAATTTTTGCGGTTGTTCTAGTTGTTTTCAAAAGATTTTTTGACACACTTATGGCAAAAGTTCACCATCACTGACCTAGAACAACCCGAAACCAAGCTTTATATGGCCGGAACAGAAAATTTCGATCAAATTTGTCTGCCATTCAACTCTTTTCGAACTTTTGCTGGACACAAAAATGGACGTCGTTGGTTGTTCTTGGTTTATTGACGATTGTACTAGATTTGTATTAGAATCGGTTGGTCACGAATACGTTGAAAGTTGAAAAAACATTGAATGAAGAATAAACTCGGCTGGAAGTTTTTATTCGAGCGATATCAAATTATGTTCTAAGATTTAAAATTCGTTTTTTTTTCGATTTACCGGTACAAATTATATTTTAGAAAACTCATTGTTTTGGAACAATGTTTAGAACAACCGCAAAAATTTTTTTTCCAAAAGTGGGGCGCAAATTTAGAATTGTTTTTTTTTCGATTTATCGGTACAAATTATATTTTAGAAAATCATCGTTTTGGAACAATGTCTAGAACAACTAGAACAACCCAGAACAACCGCAAAAATTTCGTTTTTCCAAAAATGGGGTGCAAAGTTAAATATTGGTTTTTTTCGATTTACCGGTACAAATTATATTTTAGAAAATCATCGTTTTGGAACATTGTAGAACAATCCTAGAACAATTCAGAACAATCTTCAAAAATATTTATTTCTAAAAATGGGGGGCTAACTTCGCACACCTAAAAAACTTAGTTTATAATTAATTAAATATTGTTATCAGTTAAATTGAATTGCTATGATTTTTTATTATTTTTAACTTTGTCTTAATTTAATTGATTTTTAACTAATTTGTGTTTTTATTTAATGTTTGTTATGTTTTTTTCTTTTAAATTAATATGTTTTTCAATGATATGAATTTTTTAGATCGATTTTGAAAATCCATTAATCTGTTTAATTATTTATTACATATTTCATAATTTGTTTCCAACGAATAAATATCTAACCATACACATACGTTATTATATGTAACATTTCTTATTCATAATAAACTGGCTTTAATTCTTAATAAATAATTTAACGGCATTTTATTTTTTTTTTCTCATAATGAAAGGGGAATAACATATTTCAAAAACCAGAATTTTAATAGACAGAATTTTATTAAAAACAGAATTTTGTAAAACAGAATTTTATAAAACAGAATTTTAGTCAGACAGAATTTTTTTTGGAAAAAAAACAGAATTTTTGTAAGACAGAATTTTGGAAAACAGAATTTTGTGGCTATCCCCTTTTCAACACCCAACGTTCATACCACCCCAGGCCAAATGTCATAAATTTGATGAAAGAACTGTTAAGTCTACTATAAATATTAGTCTATGATATAAATCTGCGTTAACACACAACTAGATTATCGGGATTGTCGGTGTTTTTTTTTCTTATGGAATTTAAAATTATTAATCCTAAGGATATGGGACTGTCCGTGAAGGTGGAACGTTTCTGATAGCCATTCTTTTGAGAGTGGCCATAAATGATTCTTCCATTGGGCGGTCCTAGCAGCTCACTACTTCCACTTAATAAGTCGGGGGCAATGGCTTTGTCGGAAACCTCCCTTAGCTAGCTAGAGTTAGAAGGCGAAGCGAATGAGCAGCCTGATTGGTTATGCGATCGCTGATACGTCTCAGGCTTATTAAGTGGCCCTGCCACTGTAGCTCATATTCTTTTGTCCTTAGAAGGTGGATGATCCTACATATTGCATATTAAATTGTAAGGACCACGATTTACGGATATGCACTTGGATTGTAAGAACTCTATAAAGATCCGGTGCAAGTATCCAATTGGCAGCTGTTCTCGAAAGTTATAAGGCTGACATTAGCGCTATCCAGGAAATGCGATGGACAGGATGTGGCTGCACAAGGGGAACAAACTGTGACATATAATACAGTTGCCATTGGTTGCTGATTTGTAGTTGGCAAAAGGCTGCGACATCTAGTATCTAGGTTCAATCCTGTGTGTGAACGTATACCCACCATCCGTATAAAAGCGAAATATTTTTATATTTCCCTAATTTGTGTGCATGCCCCGACAGAAGAGAAAGATGATGATGCCAATGACATATTCTATAAGCGCCTACAGGAAACGTATGACCGCTGCCCTGGGCATGACATTTAGATAGTACTAGGAGATTTTAATGCTAAAGTAGGCAGGAAAAATGTGTTTCATTAAACTTTGGCGAATTGTAGTCTACATGCTGACAGTGCCGACAACGGTGTTAGACTGATTGACTTTGCCGCGGCAAAAAATATGGTCATTAGTGGTACAAGATTCCAGCATAATGACATCCACAAGGCTTCTTGGGTACACCCTGATCAAAGAACGAAGCACCAAATTGATCACGTGGTAATTGATGGAAGGCACTCATCCAGTGTAATGGACGTACGAGTGATCAGAGGAGCTAACATCGATTCTGATCACTACCTGGTAGCAGCAAAGGTTCGCATAACATTAAGTAGAGCGAAAATCGTAAGAAACCAGACGCAGAGGAAGCTGGACATCGGACAGCTCCAATTACCAGCCTACTCCCGATGACGATCCTGAAACGCAGTGGAAACCCATTTCCAACTCTACAAAAACTGCTGCAACAACCGTACTTGTTTTTGAAAAACCGCTTCGCAACAAACCATGGGTCGATGAAGAGTGTCGCATAGCAAATGATGAAAATAACGCTGCACTAATGGAAATGCTTCAGTCAATTGCAACGCGAGCTGCGGCTGAGCGCTGTAGGGGAAAAATAAAGGAGGTATTTCGTCTCTTTAGGCGTAAGAAACGGCATTGGAGAAAGCGCGAGAGTGAGAAAATTGAGACATACAGAAGGAAGAACGATGCCCGAAAATTCTACCAAAAAGTAAAAATGGAATTAATAGACATGGTTCAGTGCCCTCCTTCTGTAAAAACATGGACGGAGCATGTTGGAAATATGGAGTGATCATATCACCGCGCTACTGGTACCTGAGATATTCAATGACGAGGAGATAATCGATCACAATTTGGATGACGACGTCGATACCCCCTCCTGCCGGCTCACACGACTGTCGACACTAAAGGCCTGCAGCGTTCCACTCATTTTACTTGTACAAACGTATAAAACAAGTAAGAACCTGGGCCCTAACTATGTAACTCGATTCGAAAGAAAAATTTAACGGAACCGAATTTTTGGTACCATGGATCTCGAATTCGAATGAGCGATATCCGAAAGTCGGATACTAGTTTCGATTTACGGAAAGATTGAACCATGTATCTCGATTTTCGAACAGAAATGAACTCGATTTTTGAGATTCTTATTCGGTTGCTCTTGAGATAGCGGAAAGATATAAAATATTTGATTTTTATAAAAAATAGACAAATTTTATATTATTAATTAAGGAATTTTTATGCACAATAAGAAAAAGAATAATTTTTTGTAGCAAAAACTTATTTTAATGGCTAAATGTCTTTTAACAAATTTGATTATTCAATGTTATATGGTATTTTTCAACTTATTGCCGTGCCCATGACCAAAGTATCGCTATACTTCGGAAAGCAGCGACTCTAAGGAATTCGTGCCCTAAATAAGACGACAAAAAATCTCCTATTACTAAACCATAGTATTAGTGTCTTTGTGCCACTGTCTCTTCCTTCGTTTATTAGAGCCTTCGTAAGATAGTCTGCATTTACTTATAACGACAGTAATGCTTTTCACTCATTAAATGAATTTTGAATGTCGGGAATGTCGTTGACTGCTGCCGAAGTCGCATTATTTTGTAAATGTTCAATGTATATGAATAGGGTGCAAAAAGGCATAGTCCAGTATGGAACTAGGGACGGCCGAAATGGTTAAAACTAGTGAATAATAAGAAATTGTAATTTTTTTCCTTACCCTTCCAATGAAATAATTAACCCCAGGACCCCTAATTTACTTTATCTAGGATATTTCTAAAACTTATTTATGAACATTATCAAACCAAATATAATTTTGACATGAAATGTTGCCAACCAAAAAAAAACATTTTCCGAAAGTATTGGTAACACTTTTTGTTCAATCCGAAAGTTGTACATGGTACCATTTCATAGTAGGAGCCCTGATATTATCGGTACAAATACAACAAAGAGTAGAACACATCATGTGCTCATTAGGGTGTATCGATTTTTAACTTTTTTTTTGTTTTCAAATTCCAAGTTGAAAAAAAGTTGCTACTAGGTAGGTACCACACCTTACCACAAAAAGTTTTGGATTTTTAAAAAAATGTGTAGATCTCCCGCACAAGGCCTAAAGTTTTAATTTTTTTCAAAAAATACCAACATTTTTTAAAATTTTAAAAAATAAAATCGTAAATTTAGTGTTTATTCCAAGTTAAAAAACAGTAATATTCGGGCATAAAAATAAGAAATAAACGAGTTTTGTTTATAAAAAATGGATTTTAGGTCTCGCGCACAAGCCTTTAAGTTTGTTAATTTTGATGAAATTTTGTAATTTTGAGTATATGAACCATGTTTTTTTTAAGTTCAAACCACCGGAATTAAGTGTACTTTTGGTACAGAAAAAAGATAATTGGACGGTGTAAATTGTATGAGAAAGGTGTTGAAAGAAACTAATGTTATTTGTTATGACTGTTGTTTATCACACAAGTATAAAAGGTTATAACATGTCATAAAATGTAGTATAATAACTAAGTACAAAATGTTTCTCATTACTTTCCATACGACATGAGTGGCAGTTTTCTTGTTCTACTCCAAATTTACTGACTTGTTTAATTATTCGTCTTTTCATCTAGGCTTCAAAACCTAAAATCAAAGTTGTGTATAGTATTTACGTAGGCCTAGTGATTTTGACAAAATTTTATAAATGTTTTTACAGTTCCCAAATCAAATTTCAATTTAATATGGAAGACAGTATGATAAAGACGTTATTTAGAAACATTATAACTACAAAATAGTCGAAACGCACTTACTTAAATTATATTCCTTTACAGAGGTTTTGTACTGGCCCTTGGTCTCGAACGTAGGTAGCTCTTTACGGTCTTCCAGTCTGGCACGGATAAAACCATCTCTTTCGATCAGCCCACATACTCGCTTCGAAGCTTCTGTGACTTCCTTGACAATTCGTTCCACCGCTTGAGTGTGAGAAGGGATTCTAAATTCAACCCTTCCACTTTTGCCAGTTTCCGCAATTGACCCCAACTCTTCTAGGCTCATATCAGTAACAAGAGGCGGTTCGGTTACTGAAGTGGATTCCCATTCAATCATATCTATATAGTCTTTAGCATCAAAATTAATCTGAGGGGGTTTAAATACCCTTACGCCTTTCCTTTCGGTTGCGCGAGCTTTCTGGATTCTCTTATAAGCCAAGGCTCTAATATGTTTTCGTTCATCGAACAGCATAGCTATCAAAACATGCTCTGGGTGAGCCATGAAAGCATTTCTCTGTAACGTTGCATGGACGACTTTTCTTAGTTCATCTTTCAAGTAATTGGTGAAAAGAATCATTTTAAAAAAATTAATGGAAGCTTCCTGGATTTGGGGATTGCACTTAATTGAGAACCATGATAATATGTAGACCTTCATTATGAACTCTGCAAGCTTTCTTAGCTGAGGGGTCGGATCATCGGAGGCTACATACAAACGTAGGACTCTATTTGCCAGAGTAAGCCACCTGGCGTGCGATATGTTGCCGGGGTTTCGTTTGGCCAACTCTTCTCTACATGTGCCTGTTAATACAGCTTTGGATATTTCGTACAGATACTTTTGGTCTGTACTCAACTCTTTAAGATCAACCTCTGGTATATCGCTTTCAATTGCAACAACATTTACAACTTCCAGATTTTGGCAGCTTAAAAGTTGTTTACAAATAGTCCCACTAAATGTGTTCGGTCCAGAAGTTGGTCCATCAAGAGCAACCATAACTTTTCTCAACGGTAATTCGTTCGAATGTAGTAGACACACAACTGCCTGCAGTGGCTGTTCTATTTTATTTTCAAATAAGGTTATAACTCCATTGGAAGTACCTGTGTTTGTTACCGTACCATCACAACCGATAGCTTTAAGTGTTTTCAGGTCGACAGTTTTTTCTTCACAATACTTTTCTAGTGATGTAACGATTTCCTTTCCTGTTCCATTTATGGGAGTTACATGACCGAAATATTTGGAACCAGGTTCTTCAAGAATAGAGATGTGTTCTTCCGATACTGATGTTCTGACTCTATTACCAGCTACTATTGCTTTTGTTATGGTTTCGTCTTTACGACCATCAAAGTAAATAGCCTACAGATCGGAGGTTCGAGTTGAGCTTGCTTCTTCACGAGACTTAAGTCTTTCACGTACTACTTTTGATTTGTCGATTACTGCTTCTTGGTTTTCAGCAGTGACGGCATTAAGTCTCGCAAAAGTGCACTAGCTAGCTGAGCTCCAGCTCTACTAGAAATGTCTCTGCGGTCACAAGCTCGTGAAAACAGAGATAAGCGTTGTGGCAGTTCTTGTTTTACTTCTACACTTGAAACACTTTTTTCACTCATATCAAGTAAATTTTTTCCTAAATCACCACCTTGACTTGAAGTTTGAGATATTGAATTATCTGAACTATCACTAGAGTCAATGTTATCAACAGATTTAAAGTTTTGGTCCTCATTTTTATTTTCAACAACCTGCATTAAAGCTTGTGACTTAGATTTTCTTTCTAATCGCTTTTTAAGTTTTTTAGTTTCATTTTTGTCACACTCTGCAATTGACATCAATCTAGGACCACGTTGATCGAGCAAACACTCGTGTTCTAATGTCGGGATTTTTTTTGTCAATAGAACAAATGCAATTACTGAGGTCACATTTACAAGTATAAATGTCAAATAATGCAGTTACCGTTTTTAACTGAAAGCTAGTTATTGATTATTTGTATGAGTTAGGATATTTCCTTTTAAGCCCTGAACATTTTGTAATTTTCTCAAGTTGCTCGTGCAGTTTTAAAACCATAAACATTGTGTTTTTGGTGCCACAAATAGGAATAGAAGCTCTTTTCCATATCTCCTCAATTTTTATAGCAACTCTCAATGCAATTGCCTTTTTTGCAGGCTGATGAATTCCCTCGTTTCATTTCAACGCGTACCCACTCAAAATACTTCAATACATCCATCTTGGTCGGCAGAACATTAAAACCACTCACATCAATAGGTTGCCCGATAGCCGGCATGTCGGTAGTTTGTATAGTTAAATGCTGTTTTTTACTCATCTTGAACACAACAACACTCACTCGAGTCTTAGAAACACAACCGCTATTGCCTGCCGGCAGACGAGTACTGACCGCGGTGAGACAGTCTGGCCTTCCCCCACCCCATTGCTTCAGGTTGACGCTTGACGTATGGAAATGTACTTCATTATTTCACTTATTACAATAATTCCAACCATGCTCAACCAGGTTTTAGTCAAATTTAAGGTTTGAACTATGAACAATACGAATATCAAAGTACTGCAAAATTTCAAAAGTTGGCTGAAATTTACGACTTTTAGGCCTTATGCGGGAGACCTAAAAACCATTTTTTATGTAAAAAAAATCATTTCTTACTTATTTTATGCCTAATATTACTTGGAATAAACACAAAATTTACGATTTTATTTTTTAAAATTTTAAAAAAAATTTGGTATTTTTTGAAAAAAATTAAAACTTTAGGCCTTGTGCGGGAGACCTAAACATTTTTTTAAGTTGTGGTACCTAGTATCAACTTTTTTTTCAACTTGGAATTTGAAAACAAAAAAAAAGTTAAAAGTCGATACACCCTAGTGATCATGCGCTTTGGATTGAGTAAAGAGCGTATCATATCTTTATCTGGCTCTGATTGCAGTGGAAGCTTTTTTATCTTTATCTGTTCCACTCAGTGAAGTAACTGTTATACCTCTTTTTTAAATGAATATATCAATTTAATATGGATATTCCAGTTCGTACGCTTTGCGTTGATGCTGTTCTTTTACTATTTCCATTCCTTTTACAAAAAGTGATGGTGTATATTTTATCTGTGACAAATTTTAAGAAAAAAGAAAAAAAAATGTCTGAGGTAAGTAAACACACGCTCTCCTCATATTCCAAGCACAGCTAACTCGAATACCGAGACAAGTATTATTGATACTTTGTACTTTCACTCTCTCATATCTATTCCATCCATATATAAAAGAGAAATATTCCATACGCACTCAATCCAAAGAGAGCGAAACAGATACAAGCAGATATAAGGAAAATGAACAACAAGCAACAAGTGTGTTTGGATGGTTCCATGGTACAAGAAGCAAGGTAAAGTAATGCGATCAGCTGATTTACAATTTTTTTTCCAGTTTTCAATGGATTGTCAAATTCAATGACGTTTCATTGTTTGACGATTGATTGTTTGTTTACTTTTTTGTTATCAAAATTTAAAAATAGAGAAGCGTGTGTTCAAATTTAAATAAAGCGAATAAATTGTAACTAATAAAACCAAATCTATATTATTTTAATTGATTTTGTGGAAAGTGGAAAGAAATAAAAAGAAAAAAATGCGTAGGTGTTGTCTCTGTGGCAAAAGGAATGTTGGAGGTGGCCTGTTTTTTACCATTCCGAAGGATGAACGGAGGAAAAATACCTGGTCCAATGTTATAAAACATTTTCTAGTTTGGAATTTTAGTAAATCTTCTTAATGTGCTTACCTTTTATCGGCCAACTCAGCTGGTGACAGTTTTTGTCCCTTGGATTTGCACACCTGGAATTATGCAGTTTCATATACTTATTGGGTTCTTTGGGATACAACGGAGGGACATTTCAATCATTTTCCTCATATTGTGTCCCCGTATTAACAAAATTTTGGCGTTTAAGATTTTCCGGTTTTATAACACCTGCTGGTGGTGTCACTCCAAAATCAAATTCTGTCTCACTATCCGTTGTATCGGATAGAACTAGTGTGTCACAACAAGGTGGTATATTTCTGTTTGCGGGCCTCCTTGTTACACTGGTATTCGCGGTTGTTGTAGGCAGTATTCATGGTAGTATTATTAAAGTTGTAACTAGAACCGCTGTGTCCACACTTAGTGCAAGTATTTCGTTTAGAAATGCTACGGCTCTCTTCCATTTTGGATTAACAATTTGACAATAACAAGTGTAACACATTCGCGAGGGTACTTCGACTGACCCTGTCACCTCCACGGTCCACACAAATCAAATCAATGGAAATAAATGAAATGAAATTGAAATTCAATCGTACAAGAATTTCTGTATTTTGCTATTAAATTTACCGCCTGTTTTGTTATTGTGAAGTCATATGGACAACTTTTGACAATTGCCAAATTGCTGACTTTGACAAACCATTCTACGAAAACATATGGTAAACATGCAGAGTTCAAAAACGATGTACAAGTAGACAGTCAAAATTTCTCTTCACTCAAATGCCAACAAACAAAACGAGTGAAACCCTAGTACTTCTCTACTCTCTCTCTTACTCTCTTCATTGAATATTTCAATACACGAGCAGCTTTTTGATAGTGTTATTGTATATAACTATACAAATTCCAACCATGTTGAAGTAAAATTACTTAAACTATGCAAAAATTATGAAATAAGCAAGATATGACGCGAGAGAGAAATGCGTTTGAGTGAACTCCTAGTACTTTTTGGTTCTCTTTTACCAGGGTTGCCAAGTTGCGCACATCTTCTGGTCGTCTAATTGTAAATCGTCTTTGCAGAGTTGTATCTCAGTTGTTGTATTTGGGCTACTGACTTTACCTTCCTTCTTGTACCATGGATGGTTCTTTGCAGACCTTTAGTCGACACATAATTTGTATTTTGTAACTTGAATTGACGTCGACATTGAATTGAAACGACTCTATTTCTGTCGACACAGTTTTTGATATCGACTTGAAGAAAATTCGCAATTATTTTTCTCAATTAAAGAAATGTCCAGTTTTATATTCGAATTATGGATTAATTATGGGTATAAACACGGTCACTGCCCTGAATCAAAAATAGCTGCTGGAATTGAGTTCCTTCAGGGATCAGTTAGAACTACAGGCCTCGGTGTCTTCAGTGTCAAGGGGTTGTGTTCTTGTTGTGACATATACGCCTGCTCTGCGCGCTTTCAGTGATGCAATTTGTGTCTTTTCATTTTAGTCTGATATCTTTCGGTTCATGGTAAATTTGATGAGATCATTTCTTGCTCTCCATTACGCCCTTGTATCCAATACACGCATCTCTGGGGCCATTAAAGGCTGTATGTGCCTCCATGGAGTGCAAGTCTGAATTCACCGCTTCCATTCGCCTAACCTGGGGATAGAGTGCGTCTACATCCAATAACTTCCAAATCGGAGTCGATATGGTTACGATAATTAAACACTTTTTAGGAACTTGCAAAACTTTTACCAAATTAAATAAAATAATAGAACTACAATTGCAAAATGTTCTTCTTGTTCCTGCTTTCATTCACTACGATAGACAACTTTGTTTATGTTTGTGTTTTTAATAGGTTATCGATAAACAGCCGACGTCGTCTCAAAACAGTTACAGAATACCAAACTAGCGTTGATGTGACGACGATGTTGACACGAAGTGATGTTGACATAAAAACGACAACGACGTAGACGACAACAACCGTAACAAGGGCGAATATGCGAAAGACTAAAACCAATTATCGCTGGCCTGATTGAACCAGTGTGGCTTTAGGCCTGGAAAATCGACAACTGGCCAAATTTTCACGCTACGCCAAATCCTGGAGAAGACCCATGAAAAACGAATCGACACCTATCATATATTTGTCGATTATAAGGCGACCTTCGATAGCCCGATACGGGAGAAACTCTATGAAGCAATGTCTGGGCTTGGTATTCCTGCAAAACTCATACGCCTTTGCAGGATGACCTTGACGAACACCAAATCCGCAGTGAAGGTATAACTCCCATCCAGTCACTCCTATCTGGCATCATGATCTCCGGACATTGCCCAAAGTCTTCAGTCGGCAGCAAGTAGACAGTGGCCTGACTCAAACACTAGTCCGGGTGATTCTCAATCAACTCCTAGAGAATGTTGGCATGCCCCTCAGGGACATGTCTCCAGATACCTAATTCTCTCATGCGAAGGGTGCACACCGTCTCGGATAGACATCAAGAGTAGTCAAATTCATGATCATATCCAGCGCCGCCTGCGGAGTGCTTCTCCTCGCCCCACACATCGACGCAGTGCGCTGAACTTTACTGAGCATTTTGGTAGCAATTCCACAATGCGTTCCACCAGACTATGCAGCCATAGGTGATAATTGGGCGCACGGTAGCCGAAAAAAGCGAATGTGCGATTTTTGGACAAAAACCCCAGCTTTTGCCAATCGAATTCGTACAGGCGTAGAGCACGTTCAATCCTTTCTTCATTTGCTCCTTAGTATTTCGTTTCCAGTTCAGTTTAGGTAGGCACTATAAATTACGATCGCCCACCGTGATCCAAAAAATGTCAGCTGTCGAAAATTTTCTGCACATGCATGTGAACTCGACGTCGAGAGCGGTGATTTGCCCCTAGGCCTGTTTATACGGAAAATTTCACTGCACTGACCACTTTCAATTTCTCTCGGCGACGGTCATCTCGCATAGCGACGGCGATACTATCGTGTATTTAGCCGTGAAAAAGCTTCTCAAAATATCGTTCGGAATCAGTGTAAAAACTGTAGGTCCCTAATCAGCATACATGGTTTTTTTTTAATTTTCATTGGATTTTAATTTGCATTACTTTATTTAATGCAAATTCAAAAGAATTACCATTGTTCTCAATGGTAATTAAAAAATTTTGAATTTGCATTTGCTCAGGCAATGCAAATGCAGGTTATGGAATCAGATGCCAATTGTAATGAAATATGGGAATGCTTTTAATTATTTTGAATTTGCTTGACTGCTGGCAATTCTGTTTTTAAAGTTTTTTATATTTAGAGGTTTGTGGTTTCGATAAGTATAGCGTCGTAGTACTATCAAATTCATAAACCTGTACTGTATAAAATATTTGAAAACCAAAGTTGCCAGAAATAAAGGAAAGTACAATTGTCAATGGTATTGAAAGTTTTTTGAATTTGCATTTGGACAGGAAATTCAAATTAAACAACATATTATAATTGTCACATAATTAATTTGCCCCATGTATGCTAATCAGTGAATATAAAAACTAGTATGCGCACAACTCACTGGTTGTGAGAAGCTCTCTCCAATTTCTTCATGGGATGTAGTGGGAAACCATTTATGTATTTATTTCATCTTGTAAATATTCTTTAGGATAGTGGGACAATTTTAAAATGCTCTTAGCAAAGCTCACAACCCTCTATATACTTAGATCGTGCAGTTTAACTATTTTTCCTTTATATGTACATATATTGATAAATAATTTAAAATTGTAAAATATTATCGTCATCAATGCTATACATTCCGCACTCTCGGCTCAAAATTCTTGGTCGGCGGTGATTTTAATGCTAAGCATAAACTATGGGGTTCACGACTGGTCACTACAAGAGGCAGAGAACTGTATAAGTCCATGTTAGCGGAAAATCTAAATCACCTGTCTACCGGCGAACCAACATATTGGCCTTCTGACCCAAGCAAAACACCAGATCTAATAGATTTCTTCATATTAAAAAATGTGGACAAAAGGAAATGCTCTATAACTACTTGTCTCGAATTGTCATCTGATCATTCGCCGTTTATTGTTACATTACAGTCTAGGGTAGCAGACACCACACCTAAACCTTTTCTGCATACAGACACAACTGACTGGCGCTTGTTTAAGCAAAACATTGAGGATAGAATAGATGTAAATATCCCCTTAAAAAATGCTGAGGACATAGAGGAAGCTTTCTATAACTTCACAACAACTATTCAACAAGCAGTATGGGAATCTACAATTGCAGATACTACTAGACGAAATTCTGATTCGGTAACAAGGGATATTATGGCCTTGATACGACAGAAACGCAAATTAAAAAAGATATCGCAAACAACGAGACGTCGTAGGGATAAAACAAACCTAAATAAAGCCACAAAGAAACTTAAAAAGGCACTACTCTGTCAGGACAATCTTGAGTTTAAAACATATACCTCAAGACTTTCTCCCACAGATAACAATAAATATAACCTTTGGAAAGCGACGAAAATGTTCAGCAGGGAAACAACCAGAATACCACCTATAAAGGGCTCTAATGTAAACTGGTGCAAAACAGATAAAGACAAAGCTGATCTGTTTGCCACGCATCTATCAGAAGTTTTCAAACCATTTTTACCTAGTAGGAATGATGACAAATAACGGAGTTTCTTCTGTCCCCTGGTCAAATGGACTTGCCAGTAAAAAAATACAACCTGTAAGGAAATACAAATCATCATAAAAAACCTACCAAACAGAAAAAAGCACCAGGATTCGATCTAATCACAACAAAAGTTTTAAAAGAGTTACCCGACATAGCTATCATACACATGAGAAACCTGATTAATTCAGTGTTCCGAAAAGGCTACTTCCCTGCTCAGCTTAAAGTAGCGGAGATCATAATGATACTGAAACCGGGAAAACCCCCCGAGGATGTAAAGTCAAATAGACCAATAAGCCTACTTCCGGTAATGGGCAAAATTATTGAAAAAATACTACTTAATAGAATGAAACCTATAATAAGTTCCAGAAATATTATACCTGATCACCAGTTTGGTTTTAGAGAGCAGCACTCGACGATTGAACAGGTTCATAGAACCATCAAGGTCATAAGGACAGCATTCGAAAAAAAAGAGTACTGTTCAGCTGTATTCCTTGACATTAGCCAAGCTTGTGACAAGGTTTGGCATGTGGGACTATTGTACAAACTCAAAAAGTCGTTACCCTACCCATTGTTTTTAATACTGAAATCTTATCTGGAAAATAGATTCTTCTACGTGAAGTTCAACGATGAGCAAACTCGGTTATATTGTATAAACTCAGGTGTTCCACAAGGTAGCATTCTAGGACCGGTATTGTACACCCTCTTCACGGCTGATATCCCAACTGGCGTTAACACTATGATTGCTACATTTGCAGACGATACTGTTTTGCTGTCAACACACCAGGATAATGTACTCGCTTCTCAACGTCTGCAAGGCCACTTAAATAAAATAGATGACTGGTGTCACTCTTGGAGATTAAAGCCAAATGCTAACAAGTCAACTCATGTCACCTTCACTTTAAGAACTAAAACCTGCCCTCAAGTAACGCTCGGCAACGATAAATTACCTCCGGCAGAAAGTGCTCTCTCTCTCTCGGTATTCATCTAGACCGGAAACTCACATGGCAAAAGCACATACTTTCCAAAAGGAAACAGTTAGGCCTTAAACTTACCGCATATTACTGGCTTTTAGGACGAAATTCTAAACTATTGCTTGACAACAAATTACTGCTATATATACAGCATCGAAAACAAATATTAATATTATACAGCGCTTCCAATCAAAATTCTTGCGTTTAATAACTAATGCTCCAACATATGTCTCCAATAAAATTCTTCATAGGGACCTTCACTTAAATACTGTCCAACAGGAAATCGATGTAGTTAATCAACGTTATGCGAACAGGTTATCAAGCCACAGTAACCCATTAGCTCTACAACTGCTGAACGTCTCATCATCCCAACGACGACTACGACGTTTTCAACATACTAATCTTGTTGCCACCAGATAATCTATTCAAGATAAATTATGTAAATGTAATAGTAGTTTTATAGCTACCTTAACTTCAAAGGAGGATAAGCAATGGCTCATCCTTCACATGCTAAAACACTATGTTTAATGTAAATCTACAAATTGCCTAATGTCATATATAATGATAAATTGCAAATAAAATTGGAGTCTAAAAAAAATACATTACAGCAGCCGCATCAAAATGCATACAACACTTGCAGCAGAGACACAGCCGCACTAACTCTCAAGAAATCCTCCCATAAATCTTCTAAATAAATTATACATATTTCATTTTAATTGTTTTATGTTTTTTTTTTTTTGAATTTTTATTTATAATCATGTAATTAGGTATGTTTCTTGTTGTTGTTGATAGCAATAAATGATGATATAATGTTTTTATGTTTCAATTTTAATAATTAATTTTAAATTTTTGTTTTTTTAAATTTACAATTGAATTTGAATGTTTTTATTTTAAATGTATAAAAAAATATATTAAAACAATTATGTAAAAAGTAAATGAAGAATATATTTTAACCCAAAAAAATGTATAAGCTTATGATTTTTGTTTTCTCTAAACATTTAACATAAAATAAAGGAATCGATCAATAATTATGATAGATGTTTTTCTTTTGTTTCAATCAATACTCCTCCTTATTGCGCTCGCTCTCGGGGGAAAAGTTAATAGTAGTTGTGGTTTTTTTATTTGTTTAATTTATTTATATGATTAGCAATAAATGTTCAACATTTAGGCACATAATACAATATTGCTTTTTTTTTCTTTGTTTGTTTGTTGTTTGTTGTAGTTTGTTTTGTTGAATAGTAAATATGTTTTCAATCTCCTAAGGAATCAAAAAATATATTTATATAAGAGTTAGGTTTAATTATAAATAAATGATTGTGGAAAAAAAATAATTAACAAAGTATAATAATAGTACTATAATTAATTATAAATCAAAAAAAATTGTTATAACTTTTATTTTATTTTACTTTTTCAATAATTAGGAATCATTTATGTATGTATGTGTAGAGTGTGTATTGTTTTAGTTTGTTTTTATAAATTTTATAAATCATTCTTCGTTTTTTTTTTATTTTACTTTCCATCTGATCGTGTTGTGATTCAATTTCCCTTTTTTTTTTAATATATATATTTTCCATTTAATTTTTATGAATTATTACGTTTCGGTGACGATGTCAACACTTTTTCTTTGGCCTTTTCATGCTCATCTTCGAATATAATCTTTGTTATAACAATATCTCCCGTACTAAGAGTTTGTGATGCTGCATCAACCATTTTTACTTGGCCTTTGTCCAACAGGGAGCGTATATTTGCTGCTGTAGTTGGTGTTGTACTGCGTTCACCTTGGCAATTGCAGTTTTTCATGCTGAAATTGAGAGTAGTGATAAATTGAATTTAGTAATTGATCTTGTAAAAAATTTGATCTTTTTAAAACAAAGTTATCTAAGGACCTCCACAGCCGTCCACAATGTGTATTTAAATTATTATACTATATTAAGGTATGTGTTTATGAACAGGGGAAGTTGCAATCCCCTCTTTAAATTGAGAAATGAACCCGACGGACGACTCTTCTACCATCAACATTGTTGACCTAGTGGACGAACGCAAGTCAATTATAGAAAAACAAATACTTAATTCACATCAGCTCTGTCTGCGTACACATATTTTGCATCATTTTGTGCAAAATGTTGCAAAATCTTGCAAAATGTTGTCTGCGTACTCCAAATCTCTTGCAGCGAGGGAGCCAAAAAGAGAATTTTTTGACAGTTGGAAGTTAGAGAACTTGCAAAATGTTGCTGGAGAAATTTCTGCTTGCAAGATTTTGCAACTAATTTGAACAGCTGTTTTTATTTACTGTTTGAATGAAATAATTTTTGTGAAATGAAAATAAAAATTGAAATTTAACAATGGCAGAGGTAAGTAGTTAGAATTGTGTTGATTTTTAACGTTTATAATAAATTATAATAAACAAATCATTCTACTTCATGCTAGAAACGTGCAAATATACAGTGCGACCGTGCGACACATATGCTAAAATTCGTTTGCTTTGTTATTTCAATTGTTTACACACCGATCAGCTGTTTTCTTGCAAGATTTCACTGGATGCTGTCTGCGTACTTTTTGGGATATTTTCAACCGAGAGAGAAAAATTGTTCTTACACTCCCAAAAAAAGTTACTGAGTATTTGCTCATGGTAGAAATATAATGGTAGATGCAGTACGACAACAAATACAACAAGCCAAAAACAACAGGCATTTTGTTTTTGCTCAGTGTCTGTGTTGTGTCAAGTCACCTGATAGAAAAATGATGAAAATGTAAACAAATTTGCAAAAAGTGCCATTTAGAAAATGATTGAGTGGTATTTGATATATTGAAAGTGTTTAAGTGTGAAAATTAAAACGATTCTATGTAATTTTTGCAGAGAAATATTTCAAAAACAGCAGTTGCTGGCGAACGGGGGTTGCAGACAAACAAATGTAAACAAATTTTGACATAAGAGAAAAACTTACTCACACTCAGCCCAGAAAAACGTTCAAATCAGCTGGGCTAGTGCTTCTACCATTTCTTTGTACCATGGTATTTGCTACTGGAAAAGTACGCAGACAGACCTATTATGAAAACAAAACAGCTGTTGTCGACAGTTGCCAGCTGTTTGCATTTATCGTTTCGATGAACTACTAACCGGCATTAGACCTTCCCGCGATTTAAGGATATGTACCTGTGATGTGCGAAAACTATACAGGACGGGTGCCACTATCCAACTGGCGGATGTCCTCGAAAAATTTAAAGCTGCCATCACAGCGATCCAGAAAATGCGATGAGCAGGATATGATTGCACCAGAAAGAAAAACTGCGATATTTACTACAGCTGCACATGAGCGTAAGCACGAATTCGGATGCAGATTTATAGTTGGCAAGAGACTGCGACACCTAGTTTCAAGGTTCAACCCATTGAGTGAAGGCATAGCCACAATTCGCATCAAATCGAAATATTTCAACATCTCGTTAATTTGTGTGCACGCGCCGACAGAGGAAAGAGACGATGAGGTCAAAGAAACACTTTATGAGTGTCAAGAGAAAGTATACGCACGCTGCTCTGACCACGACATTAAGATTATTCTAATCGATTTTAATGCCAAATTGGGAAAGGAAAGTGTCTTTCGACCAACCATTGGTAATCACAGTCTACATCATACCACCTCCGATATTGGAATAAGACTGATAGACTTCGCCGCTGCAAATAACATGGTAGTTAGTAGCACACGATTCCAGCATAAGGACATTCATAAGGCGATCTGGATATCTCCTGATCAACGGACGAAGAACCAGATTGATCACTTGGTAATAAATGGCAGGCACTCTTCTAGTGTAATGGACGTACGTGTGATTCGAGGTGCCAATATCGACTCGGATCATTACCTGGTGGCTGCGAAAGTTCTTACAAGACTGAGCAGGGCGAAAAACAAACGAAGCCGAACACGGGAAAAGTTAGATATTGACAAGCTGCAAATACCGGAGATATCAAAGTCCTATCAACAAAAGCTCATTCTCCTGCTAGGGCAGAATAACCCCCTCCTGAGGACCCAGATGCGCAGTAGAAGCACATCTCCCATTTTTTGGAATCCGCTGCAAGGGCTGAAGTTGGCTATCACAAACCGCAGAAGGATAAGCCATGGTACGACGATGAATGTCGCATTGCAACTGGTGAAAAAGACGCTGCAGCTGCAAGTGAGCGGTACAAGAGGCTGAGACGGGAGGTAACCCAACTGTTTTGACGGAAAAATGACAGTGAGAGCAGAGAGAGAGAGAGAGTGAAAATACCGAAATGTGCAGGATGAGCAATGAATTGCGAAAATATTTCCAAAGGGTAAAAAGATCAAATAACGGGCCGAATAATGGGCTGCGCTCCTGCAAGCACGAGAATGGGAATCTGGTGACTGATAAGCTGTGTGCGCTTAAAATGTGGAAGCACCACTTTTTCAGCACTACTCCACTTAGATTCTTCCACTGAAGATCAGGAGGTAATGATCGTGGAAGACATTGTAGATTGAAACTGTAGAAGACACTGAAAAATATATAATTGAATTGTATGTCATAAATTTTCAGTAATAATATCAAAAATATTTGAAAATTTATACAAGAATATGCACATTTTCAGGAAATTATGTACATTAGGCCTACTCAACAAAACAAGGTTCTTTGATCCACCCCCCAAAATGTGGCTAGTTTTATGATTCCCAAAAAATGACGTGCACATGATTAAGATGCAGTGAGCTGGACCGTTCTTAAGAAAGGTTTTTTTTTGAGTTTTTCAAAGACTTATGGAATTTTAACTAAAGACAATATGTGCAATATTAGTATCATATGAAAGGGGTTTTAAAGACGCATCCAGCGGTATGAAAAACATGTCCAAACTTGTCCGGACAAGTCCTGTTTTCATGAATATTCTGGAAAAATACGAATTTTTAAGTTTTAGTAGGGACATTTTACTGAATTAAAGTTCAGATTGATCTTTAGTCGATTTCAGTAAACACGTGTTTCAGCTTTTTTTTGAAATTCGCAGTAGTTCGCGTTTTATCATAAATTCAATGCGGTGGGAAAATTACGCTCTAACCAGGGCAAAATGTGTATCAATTTTTTTTTGATAAGGACATCGTTGTTGTTTAGATATACTGTTTTTTCATTTCACTTTCCGAGGTGATCTGGACCAAATTTTGAATATATAGAATTACTCCAATCTGACATTTAAATCAGAAAAGCCTTCGTACTATACATTTTAAAAATGCTTTTTTTTGCAGAAAATCCCTGCAAAAAGGATGTGCCAGGACATTTTTCGACAGGTTTTTCTATACCGTTAGACCTTTTATATAATACTAATATTGTTTACATTGTCTTGAGCTAAAGTACAAGTTTCTTTGAAAAACTAAAAAAAATACAATTTTTAAAAACGGTCCTCCAGCTCACTGGATCTTAAAGGTAGACACGAAATATTTTGGGAATCATCATAAAACAAACCAAGGTACATTTTGGGGGGTGGACAAAAAACACTTTTAAAATGGAAGCTTTTCTTCATATTCTTACATACATATGTCTATATGTACAATATGTAGTTACTTCAGCTTTTTTTAAATTACTCAAATATAATAATTATATGGGAAATGGCACAAGGTCACCACATTTGGAGACATCTTGGTCAACTGACGCTTAAGGACGACTTGTGTATATGTCATAAGGTGATCGTCATTATTGACAATCTGCCGAAAATTCCTGCTGACTTTTTACCAAATGTATGCAAATGTCAGGAGGTGTCTCACGAAGTTTTTTGTATGTGATCGGAACGGCAAGTCATCAGGGAGTCTGTCATGTCACTTCTTAGTCGCTGGTGACGTCTTTAGGAAATTTCCAACTGGGATGTTAACGATGCCCACGGCTACAACGTCAGATATTGATCGTATAACTGAGGTTTTCTACTAGATACACATATATTATTTTATGGACATTTGTGTGCCTAAAGAAATTACTAGAGAATTGTCTGGACCTCCCTGGAATACTAACAAACTAAGAATAATAAGAACAAACATTACAGAAAATACAAACAAACTGGTTCTCTTATCGAACATGGGCGATACTTGATTAGTCGTGCACAATATAACTCGTTGAATAATTCGTGTTACTCAAGTTATCTGGTCAAAATGAAGAAGAATTTTAAACGTGATCCAAAATCGTTTTACATATTTGTTAACTCTAAAAAACGCCACTCCCAACCCATTCTCCGTTAACCACTTTCTCTCCTGATAAAGTTATGCAGCAGGTATCTGCGTGTGGAGGATCATTTCCCTGTATTTCAATTGACAGGTCGTCAGCATATCCTACGACTTTGCATCCTGATCGCTATTGCTCCAGCAAAATATTATCCAACGCCAAGTTCCAGAGAAGCAAGTATTCATATTTCTAGTTACGATGTGTCACCCCCACCAGCGGTGACAATCTTGTCGAGATATGCTGAGAAACGGTGAGGATAATTTGACGAAAACTGCAAAGATGCTTATCTTCAGACACAACGACTCTCTAGAGCGGAAAAACAGCATAACCAAATGTCGCCAAATCCCCCAATCCGGAGGGTCGTGACCCGTGCTCATCGGATGGTTTGCATTCAGCGGTATCCGACTGTATTCTAACGGAACCTCGCTAATTACCTGGGCGCCAAGTTACCAAGTCCTCACCGTTTTAACGGGGACTGTCTCACGGTGGACTGACCCCTACACTCGTGGGTATTCTATGGAGAATACAAACAACGAAAAATAACAACAAAAACTGACAAACATACAAGATACTTATGACGACTGCAACTGGAATAAATCTGGTTGAGGTGCAAGCATCTATCATGTAACAGCATAGCGAAATCATCTTGATGCTTGCTGTAACAGAGTTCAAAGTAAGGAGGCACAAGCCGAGAGTGCCCTGTCCTCGGTGGATAAGGTGGGTGGAACCAGCCCGGTTTACCACCTGTCTGAAAAGGACATGCAGGATACGATCATTGAGTGTTCTCTATTGGGCATTCCCCTAATTCCAAGGGAGTCTGGACCAGGTTGTGGCACTAAAAAGGATACTGACACGGCTGACAAAACTTCCTTGACCCGCCAAAACCCTTCGGACTGAACGAATTCGGCCACTGCCAATCAGAGTAACCTGAGGTGAGGTGGAAAAAATCTGTTTGGAGAAGGAGGGCTAACCACTAGAAGGCGGCAAGGCTGGCAGGAACAGGTCTAAGGAACAGAAGGACCGCAACGCGTATCGGAGGTCCTGTAACATCATTGCGAAGTTTCAGGGCTGCGATGCCGTTCTGCACTCTGAGACGGAGAAGTACCTGATAAAGAAACACAGGGAACATGCCATAAAGTTTCATAGGAAACACCCTGACGCTAAGTTCTTTTGTCATTCTGTTCTGAAGCCCAATATGCGTACTGGAACTATATAGTGAACAGCTGGGGACTCATTCTGAAGGTGGCAAAGTGACTGTATACTGCGATAGACCGGTCGATAATTGCATATGGATGTCTGGTTTGGTGGCAGGGTCTTAACAGCAGTAATCTACTAAAAATGCTCGACAATGTTCAGAAGATGGCTGCTATGGGCATCACTGGTGCTAGAAGGAGCACACCCCAAGCGGCTTTAGGCGTGATCCTGTGCCTTCCGCCCCAGGAATTATAAATCAAGGCTTCTGTGCCCCTAGGCGCTATCAGATTGAGGGAAGCTGGCGATTGGCATCAGTCCGCGCATGATCATGAGAATATTCTCCCGCTTTTAGGTAGTGACGTCTCTTGTCATTTCTTGAAAAAACGTTTGGATTTCCACAAAGTCGACGTCGCAATTCCGGAAAGATCGAAATGGAAAGTCGGCGGAATCCCCCCACTATTGTTGTTGAGAAATTGTAAGAAGTTGGATATGCTAAAGCCTCTGGATATCCGCCTCTGTTGGGTTCCGGGGCACTGTGATATTCCTGGGAACGAATCACCGGATATATTGGCTATAAGAGGTTGAACGTTGCCTAATAACGATAGGTTAGGGTAGGATTAGGACACGTGCCAATAAGAGACAGTATACAACTTATTGTCAATACACTCAGAGGTCGGTTGACCCACTGATAACGATTCTGTAGTTGATGCTCATGTGTTACCTTTTTGGCTTAGTGGAGGACTGGATGTGGAAAACAGCTAGCAAACATTGGGTTTCCAGACCCGACTGTATAACTGCTAGATCACTGTGGCCCAAATATAGCAGATCCCAATCAGAATACATGGTTGGCTTGTGTAGGGGCGATTCGAGTCTGGCCTGTGGAATACTAACTGGCCACTGCAATATCAGACACTTGATGGGCAAATGGGATAGATTCGTGCCGGACTACTATAGCTTGTGCGAGGACGAGGACGAATCCGAGACGAATCTCGGATTCTCTGGCTCGTAGGAGGCTGACCTGCTTGGGGCGAGATTTTATAGAGGTCCTAGAGTATCTCCCCTCAATCGGAGTGAATGGGTTTCATGCGGTGCCACCCATGGTGGACCGGGTCAAGATGAATGGCCGGGGTGCACTGTTGTAGGGGGCTTCATCCCACGATAATCTCTTCTTTCCTCTAAAATATACCTCTTTTTTATTCTTCTATATCTACTTGTATATTTTTTTCTACTTTCCTCTCCTTTGCTCTATCCTTTTTCATCGAACAATCACTATGGGTCAGTGTTCGCCGAGTGTAGTGTGAGCTTGTTTTGACCGGGCCACACGTGTCCCAAACCTAAATCTAAACTTAGGGTGGTGATCAAATTAATGATCCCCGTATCAGCAGTTAGTGTTGATGGGGCCGATTTTATTCATTCCGGTAAAACATTGTTAAAAGCACCCTGTATATTAACTAATGCGACAAGAATATACTCCCTCATTCGCTATGAAGCTCACAAGAGCGTGTATAGCGATTTATGTACATTTGCCCTTACTGAATGCTTGATGGCACGTGGACAGTTAAGAGGTACCTATGGTTATACACAGATGTGCATTACACGGATGCCAAGAAATGCGCTACCAAATTCTGCCAGCAATTTATTGCACACCCTACCCAGCAGAATAGGACTAAGAGAGCTGTAGTTCGGAGAACTAAGAATCTCAAACGAGATCTAGTACCCTGCTCCTTCACACCCATGGAAGTCGAAGCCATAATCTCCAAATCTAAACCCTCTAAAGCTCTGGGTCCTGATGGCATCTTGATGATAATCCTGAAGAAACTCGGACCTGTAGGGATTCGATTTCTCGCGCACACGCTCACCCTTTTGGTGTGCCAACTGGTCATACGCTCCTAAAACCCGATAAACCCGCTAACCAGGGAGAATCTTACCGCCCGATCTCTCTCTTATCACCTGTAGCAAAGGTTTTGGAATCCCTACTCTTGCCGACCCTGAAAGAGCTCACCTCGCCAATCACCAACATGGCTTCAGGCAAGCGCATAGCACTTCGACGGCGTTAAATGAGATAACTACCCACATCACCAATGGCCTCAATCAGAGCAGACCCGCTGAACGCACAGTGGTCGCAGCTTTAGATCTGTATAAAACTTTCGACACTATTGATCACTCGATCCTGCTCCACGACATCTTGAACTCGTCTCTCCCAAACACTACCAAGCGCTGGCTTGGTAGTTACCTCAATGGGAGGCAGACATTTGTAGAGTTTAGGGGCCAGAATTCCCGTTATCGCAAGTTAAAAATGGGTGTGACCCAAGGAGGAGTACTGTCACCTATGCTCTTCAACTTTTAGCTTGCGAATCTTCCTGCACCCCCTCAAGGAGTTAGTATTGTGTCGTACGCCGATGATTGTACTATCAGCTCCTCGGCCGTAAATGTAGACGATATAAGTGCTAGGGATTAACAGCTATCTAGCCACCCTTACTAGCTTTCTGGAATTACTCTTAATTTTGTTTTTATATCTCTCAGTGGCGAACGAGGGGAAACAGACAATCTGTTACAACAACAACATACGCAGGTATGAGTCTATCAACCTTTTCGATGCCTTCAATCTTAAAGAAGGTATAATGATTAGATCAAAGTCCTTTGGACTAACATATGATGGCTGATGATGAATACTGCTTCAGATTGTCTTCATCTAACTGGTATATATTACAGCTTAATGCAGTTTATATACAGGTTCAGGACCCCATTGATTTTAATTACTTTATAAGAAGGTTAATTCTTTGTGTAAGAACGATTTCTATGATATTTAAACTAGGCGTTTTTAAGACAGAAGATCCTGAAAATCATTAAATTCAAAATACTCCATTATGTTACCAGGCGAAGGGCCAGCATATGTAGGGACCATAACGTTTTCTATAAAAATTGGATAACGTGACTAGAATATCGTCATATGGGTCTTTTATTCTGAAATCTAAAAATCTATTCAAAATTAGCGGAAAAATCTTGAGAATAGCAAATGTGTATGGCAATATGACTGATGCAAGTTTGCGGTGCTGTAGAACTTCAGAGACAGGTTGTTCATGGTCTCCATCTTATAGCAAAATGTATTTGATCTTTTTCGTTGTGTCATCTTAACTTGATTCCAAATCATTTTAAATTGCCCGCTATTTTCCGATACAAATAACTCTTATCAACATTATTCCAAAACAATTAAAACGTGTACAAATAATCGCCAAGTATTGACGATTAAACGTACATACATGAAACTCTCAATCGTTTTGAATTCAAATTTCCACATCAACTCGAAACATTTCATAGCAATAATTGTGTTTCTGAACAATCTGCATATATCGTACGAGTTAACATTCAATTTAGCGAACATCATCTACACAAGATTTAAAATTCAAACTTACTTTTTCGTTTTCTCTCTAACAATTTGTAAATTATCTGTTGTAGCAATCGTAGTGCCCAATTGGTCATTTGAAGTGATAATCTAAGTAAGAAAAACAAATTGAAAGTGGTCAAAATATACTTTAATTTAAACATTAAAGTAAACATACCTGATCACTTGGCAATAGAGTCACAGCCGATAATATTGCCTCTAGCTTGTCTATCTTGGCCACGCGATCCATTGATTGGTTAGCCAATATCTCGTCCATCATTTGCATGGACTCGGTTAAACTGGGTGGTTCTGAGCTGAAGCGTGGTGAGAATGTGCCAGTCAAGGAGTTATCCGATGGCACTGAATCCAAGCTAGGGAAATTGTCGTTATCATTGCCCTCCTGATCGTCTTCCGAATCACTTTGGTCTCTGTAATAAAAACAGCAAATATTTATACCAATTAAATCGAACACAACAAGATAATGTCTTACTTGTTCTGTTGGCCTCCTGATGATTCCATTTTCTCCAGCTTTTTAGCAACTTTGTAGTAGCCCTTTAAACGTTCCTTTTCATCTTCAGTCAAATCCATATATCTAAAAACACATGTACATGTTTGAGTATATTATTGGTTTTACCCCTTTTGGTTTAGATTTTTCAAATCTTTACCTAAGTAAACGTATTTCCCTATTTGATAATACAATACTTTTATTCGTTTGAGCCAATTTATTTTTGAGATCTGCTACTTCTGTACTAAGTTTTCGTTGCTTCTTGCGGATTTTAACTTCATTTGGTTTGATATGCATTAAGATTTGTTCGGTGCAAAGTTCCGAAAATAATTGTACATTTTCTGGCTTTATTTGTCTGGCAGAGGAGGGAGGGAGGTAAAAATAAAAATAATAAACAACAGCCTTTTGGTATTTTAAAAGAGATTTCTCAAATACCTCGATAAATTCCCATACAATTGATCGTTGATTAGTACTAAAACGTCACCTGCAGCGTAGAGTAGCATGTCCCGGGTCAGTGGGCGTTTGGACCAGTATTTTTGATCTCGGCGATAGATTTGTTTTAGTTGCTCCTTAATGGGATTTATGGGTGAGTTATATTGTTCACATAGTGAATTCAATGATATATATTTGGCTTTATACACTTGCTTGCCATTTTCTTGATATTGTACAATAGCATGGGCAGCCTGGAACAAGGGGGAAATCGAATTAAGGAACATTAAAATGTATATTAACATCTCTTTGTTTCTGATAAATATAATCCCACCACCCATCCTCCATTTCTCTGAATTTCTTCAAACACTCACTCATTCACTCACCTGTGTATCGAATACGTTTCTCAGCAATATACCAAATTGTAGATACAAATTGACAGCATCACTGCGGCAGTCATGTACCACCTTAATGACATTTTCATGTTCTAGTAAAGTTTTTAGGCCGCCATCCGTAATCATCTCCGGGCAGGTGCGGACATCGAATATGAAGGCTTCACCTCGCGTGGTGCCAATTTCAATTAGCGTAATTTCACCCTTGACACCCAAATTAATGCCCTCACAATCGAGCGACACCACAATCGATTGATTCTGTTGGGCGAATTTCATCATTGCCTCAGTAACGAATAGGGATTGCTTTATGTTGGCTATAACACTGGTGTTCTGGAGTACTTTGATCTTCCATGTATCGCCCACAAAGTAATTATGACTAGGAGAGTTGCTGTACGACGAATTCGTTGAGGAATTCAATGAGTTGTTATGGCTTACACTGAGATGGGATGCATGATTGGGACTATTGTGTGCGGAGTTTTGGGGATTATAGCCAACAGAGCCAGCCTGTTGATTGGCCATCGATTGTTTGTCTTTTTCGTAGTTCTCGGCCAGAGTGCGTATGACCAAGTTGTTGATACGTTGCTTCAGCGTTTGATTGGCACTATTTACACGTTCTGCCGGCGGCTGAGGCGGTATAGCCATGGCGGGTGGTGGTGTAAAGGAATTCGTTTGGCTACCCACAGAGGGATTGCTTTGATTGGACAACGATCCATAGGAGGAGCAGTTGTTGGGCGATGGGTAATTGCGTTCACAGAGATTTTCTAATTTCATTTCTGATATGGGTATATAACTATCGAAGCCAGAGTTTGGCTCCGAACGAGTTTGTGACAAGTCGCCATTGCCGGCGCCCGACCCAATCGAGGTGACCGGGGCATTCAATTTGAAATTGGGCGAAGCAATGTTGTTGTTATTATTCATGCTATTTGAATTTTGGGCAGCGTTGTTGTTATTAAAACGTAAAGCCGGCGACAGCAAACGCTGCTGGACAGCACTCACGGGCTGTTGGCTCAACTGTGGCTGCACCTGCTGCTGGGATTGTTGTTGAGTTTGCTGGGTATTCCGATTGTTATTCATAGCATTATATTGCTCTCGGGACTTGGCTTGAGACTGTTGTATGTGAGAATCACTTAGCTTAGGTTTCTGTAAAAGTGTGACTAGATTCGCTTGAATATGAAAACAATCCGAGAAAAGCCGTAGGAATGTCATCAAATCGCTGGGTGTCTTAAACATGCGCAACCACTGTTCTTGGGGGAATTTGGTGGTCACCAAGTGGAATAACTGATCCACCAAAATAGGTCCCTTTAGCTCAATGCATTGGGCAAAGAAATCCAACATTTGTTGGGTTCCCCGAGTATCAATGTTGGTCTGAGGCAAATGCAGCCTATCGCCGGCCGGCAAATCAGCCATATCTTCACAACCCACTAAAACTACATGATCGTCCACCACGGTAAATGTGTCCGTGTGCTTGGACAAAAATTCCGTGAATTCTTTGATATGTTGACCTATAAAGCAAACAGAAAAACAAACAAGAAGAAATGCAATTTAAGACATTTGTGGTTTAGAGTGGGCATTGCCAAATTTTCTGCTTACCTGATATGTGCCTGACTTGTGGCGATGCTTGTGATCTATGACCCAATAGACTTCGTACTGGCACCTCGACACCAACGCCATATTGGAGCAGTTTATTTTTGAAATAGTCTTTAGCCTCTTTAATGTAATCACGTCTGCCACCGTAGCCACCATCATCGGCACTGGAATGTTGGTAGCAGTTCACCTGAACGTAATCACCATCCACTAGGAATATCGAAGGATACTGAGCCAAAAACTTCTTTAAACCTGCAAGACAAATAAAGTAATAAAACGGATGAGTTGAGTTTTTGTTTATTTTTATTTTACTGTTTGTTTGTTTGTGGGTGATGGAAAATAATTCTCTTGAGATGCAACAGAGAGAGAGACGTGGAATATAAAATTTATTCAATTTTGTTAAGAGCTACAGAAGATGCAGACAGGACAGCGCTGATGATATAAACTTATTGTGTATTTTGCTATTATTGCAATTTACTGTAATAAAGTGGTGGAAATAAATATTGGAGTTATTGATTTAACAAGTTTTAAAATGTAAAATATTAAAACTTCATACAAACAATTACAGAAATTTAAGTAAATACAATTTTTCCCATTATATCCCATGGAAATGACAGTTCTGCACCTGATCCGAACAATTTTTTAAGACGCGTTTTCATGACTAATTACTCGGTGATGTCGCCGTCACTGTAGAAACGTTCATTACGAAACCAATGGTTGTATACTAAACTAGGTCCCAGACTAGACATGATAGAGCGATCTCTTTAACATCTGGAAGAAATTCAAATTCAAGACAATTCAGCTCATTACCGATCACTTTTACTGTATGAATGAAAGGCAAATTTATAAAGACAAATTCAGCAGAGCTGAATATCAATAAATACAATATATATGTAAAAGAAAGAATAATAGTATTTTCATAAGCAGGAAACAGAAAATAATACAGGAGGGATTACAATAGGCATTATTATGAAGTTAAATAGATCACCCAGCAGATTGCCTCATTGCCTAAGACACTACAGGCGTAACTGTAATAAAAAAAAATGGTTTCCCATTACATCCCATGAAGGAACTGGGGAGAGCTTCTCACAACCAGTGAGCTGTGCGCTTTCTAGTTTTACACTCACTGATTGGGACCTACAGTTTTACACCGGTTCCGAACGGTATTTTGAGAAGCATTTTCATGGCTAAGTACTCGATAGTGTCGCAATCACTAAGCGAGGTGACCGTCGTCGAAAGAAAATGTAAGGTGGTCTGAGCAGGGATCGAACCCTGGATCTCATGTACAAGAGGCGCGCACACTACCATGGCACCACCGACGGCCACTAACTGTAATAACTCGTCCAAAATATCCTGTTAAATTTGGTAAGGAGCTCAATAAATAATCTGAAACCAAATGAGTTCCCAGAGAGGTGCCGGAGTATCGTGCGATCTCTTCAGCGTCATAAAGGAGATAATAATGTCAAGCAGAAGACGTACCATATCTCTTCCACGATAGTAAGTGGAAAACCTATGCTCCAGACAGTTGTAACGAGAGCGGTATAAGTGGAAACACCTTTTCAAAGGTGAAAACAATATATAAGGCAAAGAACTGGCAATTATAATGCAATAAAATCCAGTAGGCAAAGCTAAGATCTGACTTTTTAATGTTATTTGCTCGTTCAGGAAAAGAAGGGACGAGTTCAACAGAGACCCTGTGTCGGGCACACGGCCTCCACAATGCCACTGACTGCTCCATGGCTGTGGAGTCGGAGTTGGAGTCGCAGTCTGGGATATTTGCCTGGAGTCGGAGTTGTACACATTTTGACGACTCTGACTCCAAGTTTAACAAAAAGACAACGGAAGTGACATTTACAATAATGAAAATAAAAATTTAATTTAAATCTTTTTTTTAAATTTGAGAATATAGGAACTTTATTTTGAAAAGTGAACCGTTTTTTAATTTAAATGTTTGTGAGTTGTGCTGTCAGCAATGACATATTATCATACATGGGGCAAATTAATTATATGACAATTATAATTTGTAGTATAATTTGAATTACCTTCCCAAATGCAAATTCAAAAAAAGTCATACCATTGGCTTTTTTTGCTTATTTTCAAAGCATTTTCTTCATATTGGCAGTTATGGGTTTCAAATATTTTATACAGTACAGGTTTATGAATTTGAATGCCACAAACCGAAGCCACAAACCTCTACATATAAAATACTTTAAAAACAGAATTGCCAGCAATCAAACAAATTCAAAGTAATTAAAACTATTCTCATATTTCATTACAATTGCCATCCGATTCCACAACCTGCAATTGCATTGCCTGAGCAAATGCAAATTCAAAATTTGTTAATTGCCATTGCGAACAATGGAATTTTTGCATTTGCATTAGATAAAGCAATGCAAATTAAAATCCAATGCAAATTACAAAAGCCCATGTATGCATATTATATGCAATTCAAATTATTTTGTGGTTTATGAAAATTATATCTTAGAAAAAGGTTTTATTTAATATTGGAGGCGGAGTTTAGTCGTGTATTTTAAAAATGCTGGAGTCGGAGTCGAGGATTTTCAAATTGCTGGAGTCGGAGTCGGTCAATTTTGGCCCGACACCACAGCCCTTATATACTCAGTATAAATTTGTATCGTATTCAATTTGAACTCTTATTCTTATGCTCCTTTAGGTTCGGCTAAGTTGAAAAAGCGGAATGGAAGCTTTTGTGACTCAATTAATTGTTCATTTCTGGGCATACAATTAAGTCATTAGGTATACCAATTGTGCGCCCTTCAAGTTCCAGAGAGGAATAAAGGGTTTTTCAACAGAGACGCTACAAAAGTAAATCGATAGGGACAGCAAACGACGCCATATTTTTTCCCGCTCTTTTAACATTTCTCTTCAGTAAGGTTTGCCATTTCATCATGGTAAGATATACGAGCCAACAACGAGTCGAAATTTTTAAAATTTACTACCGAAATTTGGACTCAGTGGACTCAACTTTAAGAGCGCTACGTTCGGATTTTCAGCGGAAAGTCATCTTCAGCGATGATGCTCATTTCCGGCTGAATGGCTTCGTCAATAGGCAAAATATGCTTTATTGGTCAGACAGCAATCCACACGTAATCCATAAGTCATCATTGCATCCCGAAAAAATTACGGTTTGGTGCGGTTTATGGGCCGGCGGCGTCATTGGGCCGTACTTCTTCCGTGAAGATCAAGACCGGCACATTACTGTGAATGCGAATCGCTACCGTTCAATGATAACCGAATATTTTTGGCCCCAATTGGATAATATGGACTTGGAGGACATGTGGTTCCAACAGGACGGCGCCACAAGCCACACAGCGAATGCCACAATCAATTTATTGGAAACCAAGTTTGGTGAACGTGTTATCTCACGAAATGGCCCAGTCGATTGGCCGCCTCGGTCGTGAGATTTGATGCCGTTAGATTATTTCCTGTGGGGCTACGTCAGGTCTATGGTCTATGCCAACTAGGCAGCGACGATTGATGAACTTCGTACGAATATCGAACGTGAAATTGCAGCAGTATCGGCCGATTTATGCTTGAAAACCGTCGAAAATTGGGTTCAGCGTCTGGACTTCTGCAAGCGTGCCCGTGGTGGCCATGCAAAAGAAATCGAGTTCCATACATAATGGCATAGAACGTACTTTCGCAGGAATAAAGAATTTCATTGGTATCTAAAACCGGTTTTGTTTTATTTAAAAAAACTTTGTAGCGCTCTTATTAAAAAACCCGATAGATTATAATTCTGCCTTCGATAGTACGATACGGGGAAAACTGTACCAAGCTATGTATGTCGGAGCTTGGTATTGGACACTGACCGACACGAAATCCTCAGTAAAGATTGGTAAAGATCTCACCGAATCATTTAGTACGAGGCAAGGCCTCAGGTATGGTGACACTCTATTATACGATCTCAATGACATATCAATTGAGATCATCGTGAGAAAAGCTGCAGTCAACACGATTAAGACTATCAGCAGCAAAAGTCACATGCTGCTCGCCTCTGCTGATGTTTTAGACGTCATTGGGCGAAATCTGCGAAAAGTCACTGCAGTCGAGAATTTACAAGGAAACGGCAAAGTGAGTTTGCACTAAACGAGGACAAGTCAAAAATAATGATTTCGAAAAGCAGGACATCCATCCGATTGGATGAAAGGATGAACTTTGATAGCCGTTATAATTTCGAGGTAGTGAACGAATCTTCCGTAAACAGAAGAAATAACGTCTGCCTAGAAACCAAACGGGAGAATTGAGCTTCTTGCAAAAGGGTGTTATTTCGGGCTAAACAAGACCAGGCGGAAGATTACCTACGTGAGCTTGGTGTTACCAACTGGAGAAGAAAAGGTGAAGGCCGATTTGGTTGGTGAAACATTTTATCCTCATATTGTAAGGCCCTTGACCCCTCTGGATTGTTTGCGGCCACCTGAGTAAGTAAAGATGTATTGCGTACAAACTTCCTTAGTGTTCTCCAGGTCATTACCCTTATCGCCAAACTTTATCCTGGAAATATTGAGGAATGCCAAAGAAAATTTACTATTTTTTAATGTCGCCGAGGCAATCTCTATATTTATTTGCGTCGGTTCGCTGAATTGTACGCAGATGTGCCTGCAGAGTGGAGTGTCCATCCATCTTTTTCAGCCCTGTGGCGTAGTTCCCAGCCTGATCGCCTCACAGTATCTTTGCTATTCTTGCCGTCTGATACGTGCAAAAATTCTATGTACGTTATTCTTTTCCGTCGGTGGTGCACTGGTTGTGTGCGCGGCCCTTGTACACGATAACGTGGGTTCGATCCCTGCTCAGACCACCTTACATTTCTTTCGACGACGGTCACCTCGCTTAGTGATGGCGACATTATCGAGTACTTCGCCATGAAAAAGCTAGAAAATACCGTTCGGGCACGGCGTAAAACTGTAGGTCCCAATCAGTGTGTGTAAAAACTAGAAACCGCACTTTGCGACGATATCGTATTGATAGCCTCTTGACAATGTGTGAAGAATATCGTCACGTTTTTGTTTCCCCTAGTACTTCTCTACTCTCTCTCTTACTCTCTTCATTGAATATTTCAATACACGAGCAGCTTTTTGATAGTGTTATAACACTTGTATATAACTATTGTATATAACTATACAAATTCCAACCATGTTAAAGTAAAATTACATAAACTATGCAAAAAGTATGAAATAAGCAAGATATGACGCGAGAGATAAATGCGTTTGAGTGAACTCCTAGCACTTTTAGGTTCTCTTTTACCAGGGTTGCCCAGTTGCGCACACCTTCTGGTCGTCTAATTCTAACACCCCTATTCTGTGAATATGGTAACAATCAAATTGTAACCACAAAATTGTTACAAAGTTGTCACCATTGTTTGTATCAGGTATTCTGGCAACACAGTGACAACGAAAAATTCACCTCGTAACAACTAATTCACCTCACAATAACAAGTTGTCAAAAGCACGGACAAAAAAACAAAAACATATGGTTTTCTGCCCAAAATGAACGCGGTAAAAAAAAGGAAAAGTAAGTATTTAATATATTTGTTTTATTGAATTAAAATTAATACATTATTATTTAGGGAATTTGAGCGCACCGCAAAGGCACAGCTGGAATACCGTATTGCCTTCCTCAAGGAACATCCATAGATGCTAAGCGGAAAGAATGCTCCTGCATATCCGCGCCATATAGAAGAAGAAATTTACTTTAGCGCCAACTCTCTGATCTACATCAAAATTTCACCACTGACAAAAGCTTCTGCGCTGAGTTCAAAAAGTTGTTTTCCCCCCGCGGTCGGTCCAAATTCTTGAGATATAGATCTTTAAAGCTTGAATAAATAATCGTTCATATCTCCAGGATTTATAATCCGATCTGGTTGAAATCGGTATCGTTACAAAGGTCTTTCTAAGCTCTATAAATCAGTGTATAAACACATTTATTTTTATTAGTCCATAGGGGTGCTAATTAAAAAAACCTTTTTTAACCTCACTTTTCTGCTAACAATTTATTTTTTTTTTTTCAAAAAAATTTCCTATTATACTTATTTTTTGGCAGGTTCCGATAATACACAAGACCTTAGCCTTTTTAAAGGTATATTACTCAACAATATCCCATGAGAGATATTTACGTTAACAATTTTGTAATACTTTTCGCGCATTTTCATCTATCTAATACAAAAGCAAGTTCTTTCTTCTTTCTGCTCCATTTCCATAGGACAAAGTAACAAAAGTCTTTCCTTCATTATTATGCCCTCTTGTCGTTTTGCTACAAAATGTATTAATAATTTTTCCCGTATACAGTTTTATTTTTACTTGCAGAATTTATAAAATGATTTTGTATCATCTTTCCGGCAATTAAAACAGCTATCACGCACTGTTACCTCCTCTTTGGCAGGTAACAGATTTTGTTACTTTTGTCACCAAAAAAATGTGTCAGAATACCGATTTGTGACAATTGTCACATTGCTGTCAAATAGTAACCGTGGTGACTTTTGTAACCCTGCCAGAATAGGGCTGTAAATCGTCTTTCAAAATATATAAAAAACCAGAAGATGTGCGCAATTTGGCAACCCTGGTAAAAGAAAACCAAAAAGTGTTAGAAATTCACTCAAAGGCATTTCTCTCACGTTTCATATCTTGATTATTTCATACTTTTTGCATAGTTTATGTAATTTTACTTCAACAGGGTTGGAATTTGTATAGTTTATACAATAACACTATCAAAAAGCTGCTCGTGTATTGAAATATTCAATGAAGAGAGTAAGAGAGAGACTAGAGAAGTACTAGGGTTTCACTCGTTTTGTTTGTTGGCATTTGAGTGAAGAGATATTTTGACTGTCTATTTTAGAAAATATATGTATAATTTGTTTCGTTGCTGCAATGAATTTCTTCGAGTGTTTAAATTTTCTTTTTCCATACTTATAACCTCAAGCCAATACAAAAATTGAAAATCATAGTAATAGGAAAGGTCAACTATAAATACAAAGCAATGAATTTCTTTCATTGTTGCAATGAATAAGTTTCATTCTTGCAATGAATTTGAATTTGTTTCATTACAGCAATGAATTTGTATCGTTACAATGAATTTGTATCATTACTGTAATAATTTTGTTTCACTGTTTTCAGTGCTGCATTGAATGTTTTGAACTGCTTGAATTTATTTAGTCAGTTAAATATTTCAGGTTTTTTTCTGTTATCGATGCTGTTGTGTTGCTCCTTGCATTCTGTTTACTATCTATTTGATTTATAGATACTCAATTTACACAAACCATCACAGCAAACACATAAATTCACACAATTTATTTTTCAGAATTCAAGTACTATTATAAAGTGTAACTAATTAGTCTGTTATAACAAATGTATTTAAATTATTCCGATGGAGAAATATGTCTACCACTTGTTATTGCAAAGGAACTGATTTAAGATCAGTACGTGACCCACCACTCACACTCACCATTTTCTATTGCTGACTTATTTTTTACCCTCGCTCATTTTTTCGAATGCTTGGCTGTCTTGATCTTCAAATAAAAATTCGTATAATTAACAACTGATTCATTGCAGTAACGAATTTGTTTCGTCAACTATAAATCTTGGCAAAACTCAAAAATAAAGAGATAAAAAAACAAACTACAAAAAGGAGGAGGTAACGCTAATATCAATAGTTTAAATCCCATGCACTTACTTACAAATAAGTTGTTGCAGCAACGAAATGGAAAATTGTCAAAAAAAATCATGTAAAACATTTTTAATTACAGCAACAGATTTACGAGGATTTACGAGGCTTTTCATTGCTGTAATGTAAAAACATTAACTAAAATGTTTCATCCATGCGACAAACCGGGTTTCTGTCAGTGCAGAGAAGTGGTAATACTATCTCACATTGTACCCGGTAAGGTAAGAGGGCATGTATCAATAAAGCATTTATAGAGAAGACTTTGTAAACTTTCCTATTAACATCGTCACTTGTGGTGCAGAGATTGGAGTACAATACTTTACAAGCAATTCCTCAGAAGACACTCTCACTCAATTTATTACGATAGGTGGCCATATTTCCCCTATTACAAATCTTGAGCCCGGATTGAATAATAAAATCAAACACAGACTCGCTGAAAATCCGTTGTGCAAATATAACGTGTGTTTGGAGCTGGTCGTAAACATAATATACTTGTTTCCAAACACATTGTGCTTGCTACTCAATATTACATATTTGAGACACAAGGATTAATGTTATAATAAATGTGTTTGCTACCCAAATGTATCTGTGTTTGTGCTACAAATGCAGCCATGTTTGTTGCACTGTGTATGCTCTCTCGAGAGCAAGAGAATAAAAGACGGACAATGAGAGAGTCTATCTGTATGTATGTATCTGTATTTTTGCATTATTCTCTCAGTCAGATCAGAATTGCAGATGAAGTCAGTGTTTCTTATTTTGGCTGATGTATTGCGTTTTAGTTTGATGTATTCAATTGTCAATGGTTCATCGGACAGAGGATATCAAAAGCGCTTGATCGGTGAATAAAGAATAATCGAAGGCTCGGGCGGTTAAATGGTTTGTGATGCTAGCAAAGTGAGAATGTGTGCTAGCAAAGTGAGAAACGATTTTGAGGAAAGAAACTGGAAAGGGCAACAATGTGAAGCCTTTTACTGAGAAAATCGGAACGGCGGAACATTTGTGAAATATAAGGTTTGTTCCCGTACTTTTTTAATAGTAAAACTAGTAAAGGCTGAAACTGAATTCCATACATTTGTGACTGAAACAGAATAGCAGCTGAATTCAGCTGCTGAATCCGGTTTTTCAGTCGCTGGTGACTGGAACCGAATTCAGTCCATTAGCAACGGAACTGAAAAAAAATACTTTTGACTTAATTTCAGTCGGTGTCCGACTGAAATGTGATTTTTGACATGTCAAATTCGACAGCTGTCGATACTGTCACACGCGTTGTTTCTTTTTTAATTGTGAAAAGTTAATTTTATCGCAACGACGTGGGAAAAAAATTAAAATTTACCCTCGAAGAAGAAGAAAAAATGATTTTGTCAATTTCTCTGGATTCGTTGAAATTGGTGTGTGAAAAATCCAAAAATAAGATGAAAGTATGCCAAACACATTCTCAGTTGTTCGTCTTGCTCTTCTATGCCGATAGTTGTATATCGTTTTGGTTCTATCGTAAAGTGCCTATTGTCTAGGAAATGATTTCGTCATAGAAGTTGTCAATGCAAAAGCTTCATCACCCAAAACAACATTCGGCAAAACGACATCGATGTTGGGCAGTGCAGCAGGTGGAATATTCAAGAATATTCCTAAAAAAAATTCATTCAAATGGTAAATTTCTAATCGAATTCCATTTTCAAAGTACATTCAATCAAAACTCACCAGCGTCACCTTCTCTCCCATATGAACCAACCAACATCCACTGCCACAAATTTATAATTGGCATCGACAATCGCCAAGAGAACGATGGAGTGAAAGTCTTTATAATTAAAGAACGATGAGCCGTCTCTCGGTGGACATTTGATTCTAATGTGCTTCCCATCTATAGCACCAACACAATTCGGGAATTCCCATTTTGCAAAAAATTCTTGATATTTGGTTGCAATGATGCAGTCGGAATTGCTTTCTCCAAGAAATTTTTAATAATTACATCAAAACAATTTGTATTGAAATTTTGTATTGAAAAGCTAGAGATCGAAATGTTTCACCGGTGGCCAAGTAGCGCAACATGATGCATCATAGTTTTTGATGTGCATTCATTGGGTTCCGATTCCAAGTCGTGACAGTCCCATCCAGATCTTGTTTCAGTACTTTCACAATTTCGGCAAAAAGCAAGGGACTCGCACGAAAATATGCTTTGAACTTGGTATCGTCGTCCATCAGATACCTGTCCACCACAATGTTCGTTGCGCCTTCTGAATCACGTCGTTTGTAAATTCTATGTGGACTTTTCCTTTTAGTTTTCAATTTCAAAAGAAGCACCTCAATGCAAACATCGTGTTCGAACATCGCATTGGCATATACTTTGCATTTTTCGTGAAATTTAAATTGCGCGTGTGAATTAATTGAAAAAAAACGTAAACAACGCCGAATATGACATTTACCTTTGATTCAGTTTCAGCTGTATGTTGCAACCCAAGCAACATTCAGTTGCTGTTTCAGAACTGAAAAAGCATGAACCGAAAGTGAAAAAAATCCAGTTTCAGTTTCGGCTGTATGCGACACCCAGCCTTTAGAGAGTTTCAACAGAAATATCAAAAAATGCTCTCTACGAGACCAAGTTTCAAAAAAGTACGGGAACGAAAAAATAGTAAAACTTATTTCAGAAATGTGCTCACGACATGGTCCTCGTCCGAATCGTCCAACAGGACGTACCTCGCACCGCTAGAATCGACCACAGAGATTTTATGTATTTCCGTTTACAATAAAAACAATGCATTTGCCGATATTAAATTGTTTTTCCATTTTATTTTGACAATTCAATACAGAATGACAATTCACTACTTTTACTCGGTATAATTCTTCGAGTAAAAACTAGTAAAAAGTTGTAAAAGAGAACGCCGTGTTTTTCTGTTCTCTTTTAAATTTTTTTACTACTTTTACTATTTTCGAGTAAAAGTCGTAAAAGTGGTAAAACTAGAAAGTTGTTTTAGTACGTACGGGAACAGAGCTATAATAAACAAAATCACAAGAAATTAATCGACCCTTGGTTTGCATGAACTAGATTTTTATACAAGTATATTGTTTGTGTACCAACGCATAGTTGAAACCTTCTGAAAACAAGAACGTGAAAGACAACAAAGAAAGGATAAGCAAAAGAGCAGTATAGTCTCATTTCAAGAAAAAGACAAATAATGCAAGAAAAAGACAAATAATGCATTCAATGCAAGTAAATGTAAAAAGGGCCGGGCCGTTTTAAATCTTTTAAAAGTTTGTATTAAAAATTTATAAATGTGGATTTATATTGATAAAATTAAGTATAATAAATAATACATATACATATATTGAAATCAAAGAATTCGTTTATAAATATTACTATGTTTGGGGTGAAAAACGCATATGCCACTAAACATTCCACTGTTTGCATTTAAATACAAGTGAGATTGGGACTTGCAAACATATGAACGTTTAAAGTTTGTTCCACGTAAGGTTCCTGCAGAATATGTTTGGGAAAATATTGTTACGAATTTCCTTATTCGTCCTTTTTGCGCTGTTTTATTCCCAATAATAAAACAAGGTTCGTTTTAAACTACGATAATTACAACGGTTTAACTTCCTTCTATTTTACTTATATAGTACAACAGTTTACTTTATTTACACCACTTTAATAAGTCTTATATTTTACTATCAAATTGCGTTGCTTACTTTACGGCGATTAATCACAAACAGAACTCTCCATTCCAAAGACCTCCGCTATTTATACCAACTCACCATACTCAAATGAAGGTAGATCTAGCGAATTCAAGAACCTTCAAGACATTGTTGTTGTTGCTTATCTTTGTAGAACAATCTCGAATGGCGGAGAGTTATCTTTACTGAGGTGAATTCATGCTACTGGTTTAGCGAGCTGGTACGTTGTTACAATGCATACTTTCAGGCGCAGCACTAACCGCCTGTTATTTACATACTGTTAGCAGAGTCATTAACAGCAAGCAAAAGCTTTTACTTATTCGTAACAATATGTTACAGAGGCCGTTTTTTCAGCGTGCATTATTTATCCCAGTGATGTCCCATTGTATATGGTGAGCACAGTATACTATTCGGTTTAGGATTCGGTGTTCAAGAAATTCCCCAAGAGTAGGAGTTGGAGTCGATTTTTTCAGCCCAACTCAGACTCAGGATTAATCAAATACTACCCGGAGAATGTTAATCGTTTGACATTTCGAGTCATGACTATTCGAAAAAAGTTATTTTATTTAAACCTGGTATACTTGTAGTGATAGTTGTCAAAAGTTTCCGGGATAATGCAATGACATTTGGAAAGTAGTTTCATCATATTTAAATTAGGAAAGCTAAATTTCAAAGTTAGTTGCTTTGAGTTCTAGGGATATCTCGCAAAACTTCTCTTGAAATTTTACTAAATGTGTACGTTATTTAATTAAAGCAGTAGAAGTTACAGAAACATATATTTTTCTGAAAATATCTTACTACATACATATGTATATGCACCTTTTACCATGTCCATCCAAAAATTCAAACTTCTCATGGTTCAGTTACCTCAAATATAAAAGCATTCGGTACTGATATCAGTTAGTTAAGCCCAATTTTTGACCAAGAACTTGTTGTAGAAAATCAGGGTAGGTGCACTCTTCAATAAAAACGAGCAATTTTTATGCAACATACTTAGGTAGTATTCCTTATTCGTAATTCCTATTATTATCACCAGAGGACCAATGACCAACCCAGTGAAACATTTCCGCACCATTACACTCCCACCAGTGTGTTTCACCGTCTGCTTGACATGGTGTCGCTGAATGGTTTCAACGGGCCCCTTCCAACAATATTGTATTCCATCAGATTGGATTTTTCTGTGGGTGTACTCTCAATACTCTCAATATGTGCTTGATTGTACAGTTCTTTTTCCTTCTAAAACAATAATTTTAATATCAAATAATTCAATTTTAAATATCTTATTGACAACTATTTCCAGAATCACTATTAAGAGTAAATAGAACATTCATTAAGTTTACCCATAGAGTAATGATGTTTAGAGTCGCCAACTCTCTCAGTAAATTGATGTCATTTGGTGTGTTGCAGATGGGCAGTTGGATGTTGGAAAGTATTGCTTTAATAATACCAGATAGAGGCAATGGCTCAAACCAACCAACATAAATCAGCAACGGCATTTCATTTTATGCGTTAAACTTTTTGTGTAAATACAATAATAATAATAAAATACGAGGGTTACTATTTATATTTCGGGGACTGGCAATAATAGTGTTCGCAGTTGTAAACTGGAACTTTCATTGGAAAGTTTGACATTTTTTAGTATAAATATATAAGTACATAGAACGTTTTCACTTACGAGAACTGTTTTTCCTATTTACAGTGTGTTGAAAAATGCATCTCGGTCAAAAAATGGAATTAACCCGTGAAAATTTTCGCGCGCTGAATTTGTACGATTTTCGGTGTGAATTATCGAGACAAAAGTGTCTCGATCAACTTGTTTCGACTTTTGGTGATGAAGCAACATCAAAAACCCCTGTAAATCGCTGGTACCCAGAGTTCAGTCTCGGACGCCGTTCGCTCCAGGATGAATTTCGTGAAGGTCGTCCAACTTCGGTCGATCTGCCACAAAACATCGATGCACAGTGCGTGAACTGATAATGTGCGTGAACTGATAGAGGCATCCGTGCACATTAGTTCCACTTCAATACATTCGATTTTGCATGAACATTTGGCAGTAAAAAAGATTTGTTCGCGTTGGATCCCACATAATTTGGCAGTCGCTCTAAAAAAAGGCTCGTGTCAATTGTTGTAAGGAAATTATTAAAAATGTCGACCGTGGTACATCCAAAGACGTTTATGAAATCGTGACAGCTGCCGAATCAAGGATATGTATATGCGAATGAGCCGGAAACAAAAAAGCAATCGACCATGTGGATCTTTCAAAACGAGCTAAATCCAACAAAAGTTGTTCGTGGAAGAAGCACAGCGAAGCAAATGGTTACTTGTTTCTTCGGCCGAATGGGTCATGTGGCCACTGTTCCGCTTGAGCAACGTAGAACGGTCAATTCTGAGTGGTACACGGCCGTTCGTTTGCCGGAAGTCTTCGGAGAAACCGCCAAAGACGAATCATTCTCTATCATGACAATGCGAGCTCTCACACATCTCGTCTAACAGGTGAATTTTTGAGCAGCCAAAACATCAAATTGATGACTCATCCTCCGTACAGTCCTGATTTGGCACCCAATGACTTCTTGTTCCCGAATACCAAAGGTAAACTGCGTGGTGAACGATTTACGAGCGCCGAAGAAGCAGTTGAAGCGTTCAATAACCATGTGTTGGAGGTGTCTCAAGAGGAATGGAAAAACTGCTATCACAAATTGTTTGAACGAATGCAAACGTGTATTGATCATCAAGGGGAATATTGTGAAAAACAATAAAGCCATTTTCATTTAAAAATGTTTGTTATTATTTGCTATTCCCGAAATATAAATAGTAACCCTCGTATATCAAAAAAGTTCAAAATACATTTAAATTTGAAATTTGAAAAAAGTAAGCCAATAATTTTTGGAATTCCACCTGGTGTAAGTCAATTTACGTCAAATAACTCTCTATCGCACCGACCGCACCACGAATAGTGTGAAAGCAAATGTCAGATGAGAAGAATGGCAGCTCTATATGGCATTCATAGAATAACACATACCATAGAAGCTTTTATTCGCTCAATAAATTAAACGTCATAGGTACGATGGAAAGTAAACATTGGATGGTGGAAAGTATGGGTTCAATAATACCAGATAGTGGCAATAGTATACAGCGATCAACATAGGAACAACAACCGAATTTCGTGTTTTTGTGGCAAACTAGTTGTGTTAAATACAATACAAATGTATACCAACGATAAAAGTCAACAAAAAAGTGCAAAATATATTAACATTTTTCAGTTCTACACCAAAACGACAGGAAAAAGTTAAGTGAACATATTTTGTAACTCCACCTGGTGTAAGATAATTTTAAATTCAATTGCTCTCATTTCCACAAACCTACGATGAGAGTGTGAAATGAAACGTCAGATGAGAGAATAAGTTTATCTACGTATGTGTTATACTATGATGGCATTACTCTATGAGTTTACCCATATCTACAGACATAAGTACATTATGTTATAATAATTCTCTAAATTATTGAAAGTTGCTTATTGTATTTGAAATAATATCATTTTCAATCAGCACTTTTAAATATTCTCATTAACAGATTTTGCGACATCAGCATAACATCAACTTATGATTCCAGCATCAACGTCATTATTAAACATCAACGTTAACGTCAACATTCTAATGTAAACAAACTCTTGCGCTGTCAACAACGATTAGCATGTAAAAGCCCCACTCATAACGGAATATTGTAGATTGTCATCTTCAAAGTTTCAAGTATAGTTTTATTAAAAACTCAAAAGAACAAATCCTTGTCAACTACGAACACAGGCAGAATCATGGTTGTCATTTCCATTGTACGGTCGGTCTTGTTCAGTTTTTCTTTTCTTTACAAATGGCTGGAATGGTATGGATGATATTATGACTATTTGATATAATGTGACATGAATTTACATATCATACCCCTTTTAAAAGACCAAAACACATGCTCATCTGTTCATGCAACCAACCACCCCATCGCATTCATCACATTTGCCAAAGTTCCCAACCGATAGGCAAAACACAATTGTGGTGGCTCAATGGACGGGAGCCATGTGCCACACCCCCCACCCCAGCAGTCGCATCTTATACTCGTAGTCACAATGAAGACAGTCGACGTTGACATAATTTTATGTTAATGTTGACGTTGCATGTTCATATTCACTTCACTCCAGTTCAGTTCAGTTCGTTTCATTCATTTCATACGAGTATTACGAGCTCTGACTGAGCTGATGTTATAACAATTTTTGAAATTAATTCAATTATTATTACAACAGAAACGACAACAACAATGATCCATACATAATAATTATGTGAAGAATTGTTACAACAAATCTTATAAATTGTTCGATTGTAAACAAATTGGACGAGATTTAGTTTAGGGTGACACACCAACAACAAATAGTAACGGCGGGATGTCGTAGCTAAACACAGTTCCATTTCATAAGTGGTTACAGACAGACCCTAATGGTTGGGGGCATTTAAATTGTGTTGAGTGATCTGAAGGTCGGTTTCAATGTGTTTTTGGGGAAGGACAATTTCAAGTTAATGATGTTACTTCAAATTGAGTAAAATTTTTAAATGATAACACTGTGCGACAGACACGCTTTCCCTCCTAAGAACGAGACTACGTACACTCACAGAAAAATTCAGTTGATGCAGCATAATTAGCCGTAACCGAATTTAGAGGTTGTCACAATCACACTAGAGGTCATCACAGCCGAATCAGACGTTGTCACTGCCGACTTAGAGGATGCCACAGCTGACTTACACCCCTATTATGTGTATGTGCTAACAATCAAATTGTAAGCACAAAGTTGTCACCATTGTTTGTATCTGGTATTCTAGCAACACGGTGACAACGAAAAATTCACCTCACAATAACTGGTTGTCAAAAGCAGGGACAACAAAACAAAAACATATGGTTTTCTGCACAAAATGAACGCGGTAAAAAGGGAAAAGTAAGTATTTAATATATTTTTGTTTTATTGAATTAAAATTAATATATTGTTATTTAGGGAATTTGAGCGCACCGCAAAGGCACAGCTGGAATGCTATATTGCCTTCCTCAAGGAACATCCAGAGATGCTAAGCGGAAAGAATAAAATAAAGAATAGAAAAAAAAATTACTTTAGCGCCAACTCTCTGATCTACATCAAAATTTCATCACCGACAAAAGCTTCTGCGTTGAGTTTAAAAAGTTTTTTTTTCCCCCCGCGGTCGGTCCAACTTCTTGAGATATAGGCCTTTAAAGCTTGAGTATATAATCGTTCGTATCTCCGGTATTTATAATCCGATCTGGTTGAAATGGGTTCATTACAAAGGTCTTTCTAAGCTCTATAAATCAGTGCATAAACATATTTATTTTTATTAACCCATTGGGGAGTTAATTAAAAAACGTAAAAAAGTGAGGTTAAAAATCACTTTTCTGGGAAATGTTTTATTTTTTTTTTCAAAAAAATTCCGTGTTATACTTATTTTTTGCCAGGTTCCGATAATAGCCAAGACCTTAAGCCTTTTTTAAAGGTATATTACTCACCAATATCCCTTTAAAGACCGGAGATATTTACGTTAAAAATTCTGTTATTACTTTTGTCACCAACAAAATGTGTCAGAATACCGATTTGTGACAATTGTCACATTGCTGTCAAATAGTAACCGTGGCGACTTTTGTAACCCTGCCAGAATAGGGCTGTTCATAGACGAATACATACATACATTTATTCTCTCATCTGACGTTTCATTTCACACTCTTCGTCGTAGGTTTGTGGAAATGAGAGAAATTAAATTTAAAATTAACTTACACCAGGTGAAGTTTCAAAATATGTTCACTTAACTTTTTCATGTCGTTTTGGTGTAGAACTGAAAATTTTAAATGTATTTTGCACTTTTTTCTTGACTTTTATCGTTGGTATACATTTGTATTGTATTTAACACAACTAGTTTGCCACAAAAACACTAAATTCGGTTGTTGTTCCTTTGTTGAACGTTGCCTCTATCTGGTATAATTGAGCCCATGTTTTCCACCATCCAATGTTTACTTTCCACATTACCTATGACGTTTAATTTATTGAGAGAACAAATATATCTATGTATGTATTCGTCTATGGGGCTGTTAGAAGTTGATACAACCATAGATTAATACTTATAGCAGATCTAATAGTTCTCCCACCAAATTTATAACATTTGGACTGGTGTGGTATTTACGTTTGATGTTGAAAAGAATTGCTTTACTAATACCAGATAGAGGTAATGGTTCAAAACAGCGAAAAAAAATAACAACAACGGCATTTCGTTTTGTGTGTTAAATACAACACCAATGTATCCTAACAATATCAGTCAATAAAAAAAGTTTAAAACACATTTAAGTTTCACAGTTTTTCACCAAAATTACTTGAAAAATTAAAGCAAACAGATATTGTAATTCCACCTGGTGTATGCCACTTTTCGTCAAACATCTCTCTATCACACCGACCGCATCAAGAAGAGTGTGAAAGGAAACGTCAGATGAGCCAAATATTTTCTCTACTAAGATTTACTCTATGGTTACAACCAGGGGGATTCTATGGCACAGCTGATCGAAAAGGTACTAGGCCGATTATGGAGAATGAGATAGCAAAGAAGACAGGAACTAATTTTAAATACGAGCCCTAACCACTATTAATTCATACACCAAGCATTTTTATGCCAATGTAACATTTATGGGTACATATTTTACGATATAATATTGACAACATCAATAACTTTATATTGTTTTGAAAGTTTGTTTTATTATCTTTAACTTCATAAACAATTATGTGCACATATTATGATAAAAAGTTTTGAAAACAGAAATTAACCGAAAGTTCTTTAATTTTGATATAAATAATTTGACCACTATTAATTCGTACAGTGTATAAATTTAGCTAAAAACAACTATGAAAATCAAAATGTAAACAAATAAGGAAAATTTACCGTTTTATTTGAGTAAAAAAATGCAATGGAACAATAAGACGAACATTTTCACGTTGTTGTTTTTAAGTTGTGATTAATTATTAAACGATGGCACGTGGTAAGCCAGTTTGTGAAGAAATTCGATTACACTGTGTGTAATTTTTTAAGTCATGGCAAAATAACCATATACGGACACCACTACGTGATAAAAGACTAAAAAAAAAGACCCGTGTTTCCCAATTTTTCCCAAAGTCATGCACTTTTTTTTTATGGGCCGCCAAAGATTTGGGGCCTCGGTATCATTTTCGTAAAAATGTGATCATTTTCTCAGGCTCATATCTTGCAAACCGTTCAGAATTTCGATTTACTCTCTGAGGCAAAGTTGTAGCTCTTGTCATAAAGAACAAAAATTGCGAACATATAAAATCAAAAGGTAAAAAAAATCGAATTTTTTTAAGTTTTTTGCGATTTTGATCTGGAAGGTGAAGTTTTTTTGATTTTATATGTTCGCAATTTTTGTTCTTTATGACAAGAGCTACAACTTTGCCTCAATAGTTGCAACAGAATCGATGCCAAACTCAGTTGTTGCGCCTGTATTGATGCCACACTCGATTGCTGCAACCGAATATGATACTAATTTCGGTTGTTGCATCCGAATTATTTCCAAATTCGGTTGTTGCAACTGAAATTATGTAAAATTTAGTTGACATAATGAATATAGTTGAAGATTCAGTTGCCACAACCGAATCAATTATGAAACAAGGTTGCTTCAACCGAATTTTAGTAGTGGTGACTAAATTCAATCGTGACAACTTCAATTCGGTTGTGGCAACCGCAATTCGATGGCAACAATCGAATTTACGGTTGCTACAACCTCTTTTCAAACAATTACTTCTCTGAGTGCATAAAGTATACAAGTGAAAATATCAGTTCTTTTATTTTGTGTGTCCTTTTTACAGGACTTTTCAAGGATATCCATTTAAAAATAAATTTCTTTACCAATTTGACAATACGAATGGCACCAATATGTATCAAATGCAAGAAAGACAATCTTCTTGATTTTTCAAGGACCAAGAATGTGAAATAAGGTCCCTTTAAAATTGTATCCTTGAATATCCTTAAAACATTTGCATTGAAAATCTGAAAAGTAGTTATGCTAAAGTTGTGGCCGTGGGTGGTGCAACGCCTAGTGTGCGCGGCTCTTGTGCATGACAACGTGGGTTCGATCCCTGCTCTGACCACCTTACATTTCCTTTGACGACGGCCACCTCGCTTAGTGATGGCGACACTATCGAGTACTTAGCCACGAAAAAGCTTCTCAAATTACCGTTCGGAAACGTTGTAAAACTGTAGGCCTCAATCAGTGAGTGAAAAATTAGAAAGCCCACAGCTCAGTGGCTGTGAGAAGCACTCTCCAATCCCTTCATGGGATGTAATGGGAAACGTGTTTTTTTAGATATGCTAAAGAGTTTATCAGTAACGTCCAACAGTTCGATTGTTGGAGGAGTGGCTTCAAGGAATACAATAGCTCCAAGGCTAACTGGCCATCTTTGACTTTGACACATATCTCGAATCACAATCGAACTGTCCAAAATTCTACACTGGAACCCCGAATTGCAATCAAGTCACCCTTTATATGCTAAGTTCGATATTCATAAAATTGAGAGTGAAATTTGTGAAAAATTGTATATGAATACGACCCTGACACATTTGAAAAGCTATTGAGAATAGAAAACAGATATGAAAAATACACAAATAGATATCAAGAAATCGAAACTAATATTGGGCCTGGCCAAAAATTGAAGTACTCCGACTACATTCAGCATTCTGAAAATGCCCGACTCCACTCCGACTCCAACACATTCAAAAGGCTCCACGACTCCAGCATTTCATAAAAGGACGACTCCGACATCAAATATAACAATTATTCAAAAAACGGATAAAGTTGACTCCGGCCTTTTGAAAATACACTACTTCTCTCTGTTTCGAATCCACTCCGACTCTAGCATTTCGTAGAAGTACGACTCCGTCATCAAATATTAAATAATTATTTAAGTAATGGACTCGTCCTCCCCCCCCCACCCCCCTCCAGGAAATTATGTCTTAGTGGCGAAGGGTCTAAAAGTAAATGAGGATATTTTCTTATTTCTAAACTCTTTTTTCACATTTTGATTTCAGATCCTGAAAGTGTAAATGTATGGTGGTGAGAGCATGGATCGAACTCACGGTCTCATATACAAGAGTCGCGCACACTAAACATTGCACCACCGAGGGCCACAAAATAATTTATTTACTGTTGTGATTTTCCAAGGTTTCCGGTGAAAGTTTTAACAGCTTTTCCACATTATTATACAGGGTGTTTCAAAAGTGACCACCCTATTGGAAGATGCTCTTATTTTTGCAAATGGTCGCCAATGTCAAATCTATTTTGACATTTTTGGACTAGAGAGATGTAGAATACAAGTAAACAAGCAATGGAGCGATACACTCCCCAAGAACGCGGAGTAATCGTATCTATTTTTTTGCGTATCAATTCGTCTGTGGTGTTGGCGCAGCGCGAATACCGTCGCCGATTCCCCGGCCGTCCGACACCGACTGCGCAAACACTGCGCCGTTTGGCCACTAACCTTGAAGAGTATGGAACCACACGAGACGTTGCCAGGAGTGGCCGGCCTCGAAGCGCCCGTTCTGCCGACAATATCCCCGCTGTTGCCGAGGTGTCGCCGGGAACTTCGACCTGACGCCGTGTCTCGCAATTAGCCATCAGCCGGTCGTCCCTATGGCGAATTTTGGTCAAAGACCTGCGCATGTTCCCATACAAAGTCGCGTGTAACCTACGCCCAAGCCATCCTCAATCTCGTGGACGAAGTGGACGATTTTTCCACCAAAATCATAATGAGCGATGAGGCTCATTTCCACCTCAGCGGGTACGTGAACAAGCAAAACTATCGCTTCTGGGGCACCGAAAATCCACGAGTGATGCACGAGGAGCCATTACACCCGCTCAAAGTGACTGCATGGTGCGCTGTTCACGCTGGAGGAGTCATCGGACCATTTTTATTTCGAGAACGTCGCTGGTCAAACGACAACAGTGGACGGTGCGCGCTATTGGGCCATGTTAACCGAGTTTTTTCTGCCGCAATTAGACGAATTAGGACTGGAGGACATGTGGTTCCAACAGGACGGAGCAACGGCACACACTGCGCGAGCCACAACCGATATTCTCAAGGCGGCGTGCCCGGGTCGCCTCATCTCTCGTTTTGGCGATTTGCACTGGATTAGACAGAATTTGCACGTCAGATTAGACAATCAGAAAATATCAATCGTTTAGTTTGTTTACAAATGTGTTTATTTTTTCCCATTTTTCTTCTTGCAATTTGTTGTTTGTTTATTTTAGTTTGTCTGCAATCAGCTGCTTCCAATTAAACAGCTGATAGAGCAGTGTTGCCTGCAGTTTGCTAAATTTTGGTATTTTCCAATAGAAAAAGCTTTTAAAATCAACAATAATAACACATTGGCAACAATGTACTTTGACATAAGGGCAGCTAGTAAAATGAGCTTTCACTCCCCGACGAAAATGGAACAAAACCTCAAATATAAACTTGATCGCCTGGGTAGCAATCGCACGTCTGCTTAAACAAAAAAGTTCGCTGAACAGGCTATAATACTCGTTGAAAATTCAAGCAATTTCTAACAAGCTTCCTCGTTTATGGAGGGCTATCGGTACGATATATGCCAAATATGACAACTGTGCAAACTATGCGAGCGATATGCATTTTTAGCGATTATTTATAGCCTTCCGAGCTGTCTATTGCATAAACGTGACATGATGTTGGAATATATCAAGACGTAAACAACAGTGTTGAGAAATTCCCCTGCAAGTTTTCTATTTAAGTTTTGCGAAAACTTCGCACACACGTCGTTATGGCAAATGCTTGTACTACAAATCGTCTCGAACAACCTTCTTAATGCCATAAAAGAGCTGCGACTTTTGACAGAAATGAAATGAAAACAAAGTGACGTGTTTACCTAATGAAACCGGTAATTACAATCGAGCATTGGTCGGTTGACTCAATTCCTATTGATTCCGATTCGTCCGTTTATTTCCGATTGCTCACTTGAAATCATACACCAAAGTACACGCGAATAAATGGGTTTGTCAAGAGTGGTTGGTTGGTGGTGGTGGTGGTGTAGGTTGGTACTGGACATCATACTCGACTCCGACCATAGTGTGCAAACATTTTGGCCATACTCATCAAGTTTGTCTGGCCACTGTGCTTGACGATTATAAGGTGTACCCATCAATTAAGGTTTTCACTGAAATGCCTTGTAATTGTTGGGTGATCTGATGTCGCTGCTATTGACTCTTTGATTATTCGTATCGTATTAATATTAATTCGCTTCTCATTATTGCGCTAATCAAGCGAAAAATAACAACAACAACAACAACAACAACAAATTAAAAAGAGTCACAAAACAAGTTTCTTCATTTCAACCTTCCATATAGGTGGTGGTAGCAAACAAAGCTCCAATTGTATTGTACGGCAATGATGGGAAATAGCTTCTGCTTCAGCAACCTGTACCCATAGACGCCGCCGCCGTCAAGCGCTTAACTTATGTGCAATTTGCTTGATGTACATTGGACTAATGGAATGTTGTTGTCCAAGTTAATGAATTTGTTAACTATTAGAAATCGTTCATTGTTGTTAACATTTCTCTATTCAATACTTGAGTCGAATTGCAATTAAGACATGATATATGACCTTTTTATGTTGAAGGGAGTTTATTGATCCAAATCTAAACGAGTTTTCGAAGATTAAATGATTAATATCATAACTTTTCCCCAACACATAATTACGATACTAATAATGAGTTTATTAATTATAATTGTAGTGGGACGAAAAATCAATTATACTCGATTTCCCCGGCATAAATAAATATATTTCGAGTTGAGCTGTAAAAACAAAAATCTATACTATTAAATATTTTTTTAATACGAAACAATTTTAAAACAGTGGCTTTTAAATTCATTAAAATCTTCGTTAAAATGTTTAGTCGTTATCTCATAACAGGGATGCTTAAAGTGTAACAGACGCTCGCATGAAAGTTTGTGCTATCTTCTATTATTTGGTTTGCTGACGTGAGTACCCCTAATGTGTGTCAGACAAAATAGACTTCAGGCAGTTGGTGCACTAACTAAGTCTACGAACTTATGAAAATTTTGCTCAATAGCTTTAATATGATAGCAATCACTAAACTTTTTCGTGCACGCTGAAAAATCTGTCTTTGTTTCTTGTTTGAATGCAAATACAACGTGTGTTTGGAGCTTGTCGCAAATATAATATACTTGTGTCCAAACACATTGTGTTTGCTATTCAATATTACATATTTGAGACACAATGATTAATATCTTATAATATTTGTGTTTGTGATCCAAACACAGCTATGTTTGTGATACAAACACGGCTGTGTGTGGTGCAATGTTTACTTAATTTTTTTTTGCCGCTTTGCTTTGTCGAGGGCAAACTAATAAAAGAGGGACAAAGACAGATTTTCCTCAGCCTAAGTTAATGTTATTGCAAGTGTACAACTATATTTTTGCGTTATTCTTTCAGTCCGTGATTCATAAATGTACCTGAATGGGTGTGTAAATGAATTGAGTGTTTCTTATGTTGATTGATCTGTTGCGTTTTAATTTCATGCATTCAGTCCGCAATAGTTGGTTTGGGGCCTTTGGGAAGAAAGAATGCTTGTACGTAAGAATATGGATGTTGGGGATGAAATACGCACATGGTTGTACGTAGAAGTGTGTATACTCGCAAGAAAACATGCTAAAGTTAAAAAAATAAACGGTTTCCCATTACATCCCATGAAGGGGCCGGGGAGAACTTCTCACAATCACTGAGCTGTGCGCTTTCCAGTTTTCACTCACTGATTGGGACCTACAGTTTTACACCGATTCCGAACGGTATTTTGAGAAGCTTCTTCATGGCTATATACCCGATAGTGTCGCCGTCACTATGCGAGGTGACCGCCTCTGAAAGAAATTTGAAGGTGGTCAGAGCAGGGTTCGAACCCAGGATCTCATGTACAAGAGCCGCGCACACTAACCATTGCACCATGCTAAAGTTAGCATTTAAATATAAGTGTGTTTAGGACTTGCAAATATGTGAACATTTAGAGTGTATTCTAAACATATACATGGTTCCTGCAGAATGTGTTTGGGAGAATATGTTACAGAGGCAGGGTTTTTTCAACGGTGTTCACCATTGACACATCTTGTCAGTCTGAAACAAAAATTTCGTAAATTCTTCGTCGAATGTGATATTCTGGAGATATTTCCGGGAATAGGGGTATTAAACCACGAAACTAGATGACAATAGCTTTAATTTGATACTATTCCCAATCACTAAACTTTTTCCTGGTGACCCCCATGGATGCAACTTGTGCGTTCGAGCAAAAATTTCATAAGTTTTTGGACGAATTTGGTATTCTGGAGATTGTTTCCGGAATAAGGGTATTAAATAGTGAAACTAGATGGCAATAGCTTTAATTTGACACTAGTCGCAATCACTAAAGTTGTTCCTGGTAGCAACCATGGCCGCATTTTGTGCGTCCGAAACAACAATTTCATAAATTCTCCGTCGAATGTGATATTCTGGAGATTTTTTTCGGGAATGGGGGTATTAAATAATGAACATAGATGTCAATAGCTTTAATTTGATACTAATTCCAATAACTAAACTTTTTCCTGGTGTCCACCATGGACGCATATTGGACGCAATGTTATATTGTGGAGATTTTTTCGGGAATGAGGGTATCAAATAATGAAAATAGATACCAATAGCTTTAATTTGATACTAGTCCCAAACACTAAACTTTTTCCTGGTGACCCCCATGGACGCACACCAGTTCAGCCGTTTCCGTTTCCACCGTACTCGAAAATTCTGCATCGACTTTGATGGTGAGATACCAGTTCTCCATTATTTCAAACTACTCATGCGATATCATCAAACATTCGTGGTGATTTGGTATGATAGTATTTCAACTCACAGCAAGGGTATACTTTCAGGCGTCATTTACATTGAAAATTCGAGCTGCTATATACACCATAGATAAAGGAAAAAATAGATATAGCGCGCCCATTGTCAACTTTGTTCACTAGGTGCTGTCCTGTACTAGTGTCACTTTCACTGAAGTTTCCCATAATTCTCATTGACGTTTATTCAAAATTGTGGAAAATTTTTCTTAAACTAATTTAAACAAGGGAATTGTGACAAAATTTAAATGATTTTATATAATACCATTTGTTTCTTAAATAAAAATCAATTTCAAAGCCATGAGGCCGGTGTTGGTATATCTATAAGAGAAAACCCGTAACACCGCTCAAAGATGAACATGCCGGAACGCCTTTTTAATCTTAAAACTTCCCCGCGAAGAAACTGTATCGACTTCTGTGGTCGCAGATGCCAAAACCGTTAGAGTGTCTGAGGACTCTCAACAAAGAACCAATTTATTAGGACATAGACGGTGGTGACATGGCTTTGCAACTCGATGGCCATCAGATATTCTACTTTAAGTAACGTGTTATATTCTTGTATTCTTGATAATTTTGATGAAAATAATTTTTTCTTTTGATATGTAATTTTAGAATTTTAATAAAAAAAAATAAATGGTTTCCCATTACATCCCATGAAGGGACTGGGGAGAACTTCTCACAATCACTGAGCTGTGCGCTTTCCAGTTTTCACTCGCTGATTGGGACCTACAGTTTTACACCGATTCCGAACGGTAATTTGAGAAGCTTTTTCATGGCTAGATACTCGATAGTGTCGCCGTCACTATGCGAGGTGACCGCCGCCGAAATAAATTTTGAAGGTGGTCAGAGCCGGGTTCGAACCCAGGATCCACCGACGGCCACATTTTAGAATTTTAATGTCACATTTATTGACTTTTTTTTTCGGGAACAAAAAAATCCCATTTATTGCTTTCAACGACATCTAGAAAATTACCCATCACACTAAAATTTTCCCCACACTTGTGCTTCATCTATTTATTTACTTTATCTATGATATACACCACATACTGTTTGTTGACATTCTACTGTTATTTTGACATGACATGAATGCCAGACATGTAAACAAATTACTGTGCCGGTGGTGACCCCAAAAAATACAATTTTTATTCTCCGGATAAAAAGTCCCATCAATGGTAATAATTTGGTACATATGTTCGATTTGAAAAACTTACTTAGGTCTTATTCAAATTATACAATCATATTCAGATTTGAAAATTGAAATCATATTTCAATTTAATTCAATAATTTATTTTAAACTACAAATTAAGCATAATTTTCTTTAAGTTTTCAATTTTTAAGGATATTTTGAAAATAATATGTTTGAGTAAAGCGGTTTGTTCGAAAATTACGTTTTTAAATAAAGCCGTTTAATCGGTTTCAGTTTTGGAAATTTTAGTGCAAATATGATGGTTGCACCTAAACAAGATTTGGTGTCGATAGGATGATGGGTGCACTCAAAGAAAAATTCGGTTGAGACAACCGAATTAGCCGTAAACGAATTTAGAATTATTATTTAGAATCAAACCTTGTCTCAGCCGAATTAGACGTTTTCACAGCCGAATTATAGGTTGTTACAGCTGAATTAGAGGTTGCCCCAAACCGAATTAGAGATTATCGCAGCCGAATTAGTTGTTGCTAAAGCCGAGTTAAAGGTTGCCACAATCGAATCTAGATAGTGCCACAACTGAAGTTTAGTTTATTAATTTAGTGATGATTTATTTTCTTGTAATTTATGGATATTCTGATAAATATTTACAAACCGATGAAATAGCTCATATGGGGTAATCTTTAGGGTAACGAATTCATTCTGACGTGTTGCGTCTATCGGTTTAGGTCCTAAACATTTTTATTAAAAGACTATGGCAGCACATGTCAAATCACCGGCCTTGAAAGATTTAACTTTTGGAATCTGCTAGAGACCTTTACGCCGTTGTTTTTTGCCGCACCGCCGCCTGATTACGTAGAAAACGGCGCGGCGGCGGCGTGATTCGTTGGCGTATAACTTTATGTTTAATCTTTTATATAATCGAGCAATTAATGGCATTGTCATAATTTACAACACGTTGCAACCACAACATACTAAAAACTACACACAATAAGAATATTTCCTAATAACACTGAGTTGAACTTTCCAAGAATTAACGCATGGAGTTAAATGACAATTTGAATTTTGCATAACAACAGCCTAACGAAATTCCACACACTACAAACCCAACGGGCAGCCCCTTAAACATAACAGGTTACATCACACATTACAACTATAACACCAACAGGTCAAATTTCCTAAGAATTGAACTCTGCACTGCAGCAGCCTGATCAATTACCTAATAATTATCCGAACAAGACGCCGCCGCCTGTTTTTTTCAGTCCCCTATGCCGCCGCCGAAGCAGAAACAATCTGATTGTACTGTTCGCTGATGAATGTGGACATTTTCATTCAAATTCGATTACGACAACCGAAGTGACGCCAAATTCGATCAATGCAATCGACTTAAGGTAAAATTCTGTTACTGCGACCGCTTTGATTCCAAATTCAAAAGTTACAACTGAATTGATGCCACATTCGGTTGCTGCAACCGAATTGTTTACCACTTTCGGAATTCGAATTAATTCCAAATTCGGTTGTTGCAACAGAAATTATAGAAAATGTAGTTATCATAATGAATATAATTGAAGATTCAGTTGGTACAACCGAATCAATTACGAAACGAGGCTGTTCAACTGAATTTCAGATCTGACGACTAAGTATATTCAGTCATGACAACCCCAATTTGGTTAAGGCAACCGCAATTTGGTGATGGCAACAACCGCATTTACGGTTTCTACAACCTCTTGTCACACATTTAATTCTCTAAGTGTAAGAAAGATATGTCCGATTATTATACATACATATAGCTATCCAAAGGTTTCACAAGAAAATTTCACTGTTTTAGCTCAGTACGAGAAGTTCTATCGATGCAGAAAATTTCAGATAGCAGTGAGAAGGTTCATGCAATCTACACTTAAGCCTTTTGTCGGACAGTGTTATTTTGCAAATTCAATTATACCAATACCAGGAGTGTAGGCAAGTGCCTCATCAAATTAGGCGCATCAATCAGTTCTGATGTCACCTTTTGATTTCGTTTTGAGTGGAATCAAAATGCGTTTGCATATTCATCTAAATATAATGAAGTGAATCACTGCTCCCATGAACGAACAGTTGTTCATATACAAACTCTAGAATGCGCACAGAGAATTCAACCGCTTCGTGCGTTTCATTTCATGTGAATAATTTAATTTGTTATTTATTTGTATTTTATTGAAGATTTTCATTTTGTTGTCGTTTTAAGATCGCATAGACATTTTCAGTCTGCCCATTTTGTAATAGAATTGAATTTTTATTATAATTTTTGCATTCAATTATGGAATATTGTTTTTAACCCTTTTCTGAGTTTTAAACTTTCAAAACTTTCTACATCTAAATTTTTGCACATAAACTAAAAGATTTACTGGTATTATGCGTAATTTTATCAGAAAAACTTCTCATAAATTTCATGATTTTATGTTTCTGGAATTATTTCGATACTATACAAGTATGAGAAGGAGAATTAAAGTGAGATTATGAATGTGTTTGAATATGTTATCAACTTCAAATTGATTCCATCTGAATGCATATGTTGTATAAGACACAGTGTATTGCTATCATCAGTATTATTCACAAATTGACCACAGCTTTGAAATTTCAATGTCAAATCTTGTGATTTCCATGAACTTTAAGAAAAATTTCATATTTAACTGGAAAAACATGAACCACATCAATTTACAAAAAATGGTTACAGAGTTTACAGAGTTACGTTAATGCATTTCAAATAAATCGTACGTATATGTATACAAATTATTTGATTTTCTTCTTCAAAGCATTTGCTGAATCCAGCATTTTGTATACTTATATTTATACTGAGTTCAGCGACAGCTCAACCAGAAATTTATTAGGACAATTTTTTTAAGGTTTTGGGTTCTGTTCGTTATCCCAATAGATCTTGAAAAAAAATTTTTCTTTGCTGGAAATTTTGCATATTTCTGCTCTATCTAGAAACTGCCCATTTAGTTTGAAATCCACCACTTATCTTTTACTTATATTATCATTATACTTATATTATCTTTGAGTGTTATTTATGTTCTCTGAAAGTTCCTTAGCAAATTCATCAACCATTCGTGGTGAGATCGCACACGGTAGCTGTCAGCATAAAACCATGATATGTTTATTGACATTTCATTAAAACATTAACAGCCCTATTCTGGCAGGGTTACAAAAGTCACCACAGTTACTATTTGACAGCAATGTGACAATTGTCACAAATCGATATTCTACAACATTTTTTTGGTGACAAAAGTAACAAAAATTGTTACCTGCCAAAGAGGAGGTAACAGCGCGTGACAGCTGTTTTATTTGCCAGAAAGTTGATACAAAAACATGTTATAAATTCTGCAAGTAAACAATAAAACTGTATACGGGAAAAATTAATAATATATTTTGTACCAAAACGACAAGATGGCATAATAAAATGGAGGAAGGACTTTTGTTACTTTGTGCTATGGAAATGGAGCATAAATAAGAAATAACTTGCTTTTGTGTAAGAAAGATTTAAAAAGCGCGAAATGTATTACAAAATTTTTAACGTAAATATCTCTGGTCTTTGAAGGGATATTGGTGACATATACCTTTAAAAAAAAAGGCTACAGGCTTGTCTATTGTCGGAACCTGCCAAAAAAATAAGTATAATAGGGCATTTTTTTTGAAAAAAAATTAAATTTTTAGCAGAAAAGTGAGGTTAAAATGGGTTAGTAAAAATAAGTATGTTTATACACTGATTTATAGAGCTTAGAAAGACCTTTGTAATGATACCCATTTCTACCAGATCCGATCATATATACCGGAGATACGAACGATTATATACTCAAGATTTAAAGGCCTATATCTCAAGAAGTTGGACCGACCGCGGGGTGGAAAACCACTTTTTGAACTCAGCGCAGAAGCCTTTGTCGGTGGTGAAATTTTGATGTAGATCAGAGAGTTGGCGCTAAAGTAAATTATTTCTTCTAATTGGCGCTGTTGCGCAGGTGTATTCTTTCCGCTTAGCATCTCTGGATGTTCCTTGAGGAAGGCAATATAGCATTCTAGCTGATCCTTTGCGGTGCGCTCAAATTTTCTAAATAATACTGTATTAATTTTCCTTTTTTACGCCGTTAATTTTGTGCAAAAAAACATATCTTTTTGTTTTGTTGTCCCTGCTTTTGACAACCAGTTATTGTGAGGTGAATTATTTGTTACGAGGTGAAGTTTTCGTTGTCACCGTTTTGCCAAAATACCAGATACAAACAATGGTGACAACTTTGTAACAAATTTGTGGTTACAATTTTATTGTTACCCCATACACAGAATTGGGGTGTAAGCGTCACTAATCGGACTACAGCCAGAACAACGAAGCTGCAACTGTCACCACAGCTGCTCATTAACATTTAAATGTTGGTGTAACATATCGCAGATTTCCGTTGGGATTCAAACGTTAGGTCAACCAAAAATTTAAAGCATTTTTCGTAACAGTGTAAATAAAAAAAAGTCTTAATTTCCTAGCACTATGTGGCAATTGGATATCAATTGTATATCATAATTTACACTTTTACAAAGCCATATTCAGGGCGGCATGTAGAACAGAAATTGCAGAAAACGTAGCACGCATGTCAACGCTGCAGGCAATTGCAATGTGCCTAGCATGTAAAGCCCTGTATTCAGTTCTTCCTAAAGTTTCGTTCCCATAAGAAGTACTCGTATTAAAAATAACGAAAACTTTGAGAACCGAAAATTTCGCTCACTTTTCATTTGCATCGGTCGGTGGCCGTCGGTGGTGCAATGGTTAGTGTGCGCGGCTCTTGTACATGAGATCCTGGGTTCGATCCCTGCTCTGACCACCTTAAAATTTCTTTCGGCGGCGGTCACCTCGCATAGTGACGGCGACACTATCGAGTATACAGCCATGAAAAAGCTTCTCAAAATACCGTTCGGAATCGGTGTAAAACTATAGGTCCCAATCAGTGAGTGAAAACTGGAAAGCGCACAGCTCAGTGATTGTGAGAAGTTCTCCCCTGTCCCTTCATGGGATGTAATGGGAAACCATTTATTTTTTTTTTTCATTTGCATGGTACTGAACCCTGCGAAAATTTCGTCAGCCATATCTATTACAGGGTCGTATGCCAAATTTATTTCGAACGAAATAAATTGCTTGATAATTGTTTGGGACCGGAATTTTGACAGTTCGATTATTTTAACAAACAAAATTTACACCACATGCGTTAAAAACAAATTTCTACGAAAAGTTCGCTAGAACAGAAGAGCCATCCAACTATAGGGTTTTCCAATAGGTACTTGACAACTTTGAATTTAATTTGTGAACTCACTATTTCACTGATCATCTAACTGTTACTTTCCTTTTTTTTCAGTAAACTCAACATTTTCATCATGGTAAAGTAGACGAACGAACAACGTATGCAAATTATAAAAATGTACTACCGAAATTCGGAGTCGGTGACCGCAACTTTAAGACTGTTAACTCCAATTTTCGGTCGTTATTCTCGCCCTAGTAGACAAACAATGACAAGTTTAGTGCAAAAGTTTGACTCTACATATTCATTGTGTGATGCCGTGCCAGTGACACAACGGGTTGGTCGAAGTGACGAAAATATCGCTGCCGTTCAGGCGTCCGTAGCAAGCGATCCAAATCAGTCGATTCCGCGACGTTCTCAAGAACTGGGCATCGCCAATACCACTTTATGCGAATTTTGCGTAAAGATTTCGGTTTACACCCATACAAGATCAAGCTGACTCAAGAATTGAAACCGATGGACCATTTGACGCTACGTACGTTCTCCGATTGGGCTCTGGAGAAGATGCGCCAAGACAAATATGCGTTATTGGTTTGGAGAAAATCCACATGTGCTTCATGAATCACCACTTCATCCACAAAAAATAACTGTTTGGTGCGGTTTGCATGCCGGCGGCGTCATTTGGTCATATTTTTTCGTCGACAATAACGATCGTCACGTTACTGTGAATGGCGATCGTTATCGCGCCATGATTACCGATTATTTTTGGCCCGTATTGGAAAACATGGACTTGGACAAAATGTGGTTACAACAGGACGGTGCCACAACCCACACACCACACGTTACACTTGATTTATTGAAGAGTGCGCTTGGTGGCGTTGAAACCTTTTGAAACCCAAAATTGAGAAACAACAAAGAAATGAGAAAAATAGAGCAGCAAATTCTCATTTCATAAAACAAAACAAAGAATGCCTCCAATGTACTAATGTAAAAAAGAGCCGGTATAAATCTTTTTATTTTTTTTAGTTGGTAAAAAATTTAGATTTATATAGATTTATATATATATAGATTTATTTAGATATACATATGTATATTATATCTTTATTATATTATAATAAATAGTATGTAATATTGAAATCAAAAAATCATTTGTTTCTAAAAATTATTATGTTTGGGAAGGAAACACGCATATCCTTTCACGTAAGTAATAGCGTGTTTGGGAGGAAACAAACGAATGCTTCCACGTAAGTATATTGATGTTTGGTATTAAACACGCATATCATCCCAAGTAAATGTTCTCAAGTAAAGATGCCAATATTTGCATTTAAATATAAGTGCATTTGGGACTTGCAAAAATAAGAATATTTGGAGTGTGTTCCAAACATATAAAGGGTTTTCCAATTTGAGTGATGATTTCTTAAAAAAAAAACACACTAATTGTTAAGGACATTCAAATGTTTTTTATTTGATGTGAAGTACAATCGATACAATTAAGTTCTGAATAAAACATCTTTCAAATGGTATCCACGTCTTCTTTTGCAGGAACGAATACGGTGAACCCAATTTTCGAGCACTTTTGCCACTAAATCAAGTCGTATGTCATGAATAGCACGTTCAATATTGACTTGTAAAGCTTGAAGAGAGTCTGGTTTATTGCTAAATACCAATGACTTCAAATACCCCCACAATTAATAGTCTAATGGTGTTAAATCACGTCTTCTTGGAGGCCATTCAGTGTCACAATTTCTTCAATTAATCGAATCTCCAAACTTTTCTCGCAATAATTCGGTTGTTGCACGTGCTGTGTGGCACGTAGCCCCATCTTCTTGGAACCAGACATTGGCAAGATAAACTTCTTCCAATTTCGGCCATAAAAAGTTGGTTATCATCGCTCTGTAACGGTCTCCATTAACAGTAACGGTGTTACCAGCTTCACTTCCACCAGACCAAAATCCACATTACTTCGAGCGGTTCTTTGTCTTATTGACAGTTGAACATTATGTAACGAAAATGTACGTTCGTAATGTTCAACAATTCGACGAATAGCGAGCACAGGTGGACGATTATTACGAGCATAAAATGGCAAAAGTCAGCGTGTAGATTTGGAAAATGTTATATAATCCTTTTTTTTAGATTCAGACTAGGTCTACAATAAATTGAAATAATATGAAATACCTCGGCTACTGACCCCACGCTGAAAAATCTGTCTTTTGTTGTTGTTTGAATGCAAATATACCGTATTTGTAACTTGTCGCAAATATAGTATAATTGTGTACAAACACATTGTGTTTGCTATTTAATATAACATATGTTGGAGGCACAATCATTAATAGGTTATAATATATGTTTTTCTGACCCAAATATGAATTTGTTTTGTTGAAATCTGCTGAAAACAAACACGTGACAGACAGCAAAGAACCTAAAAGTAGTAGATCTTCAATTCATGAAAACAACACGCTGAAAAATATCGGCCCCAGCAACATATTGCAGGAAACATGAACATGTTTGCAAGCACTGTTTTTATGAATTGAAAAGATTTGCTGCTTTTTTGTTTCTTTGTTGCCTGTCTCGTATTTGGTTTTAGCGGTTTTCAACAAAAATCCACATTTGGGTATCAAAAACATATATCGACACGTTCCCGGCACAATGTATTAAGCTACAAAATGGAAATTGTTCAGGGTACGAAAAAAAATTCCTGTCAAGTAGCTGATTTGTTTATTTTGTCGGTTATTACCATTTCATTTGCTTAATAACTCATGACGTGGTTATGCAAGGGACATTGTCTGTATATCGAAATGTGGAGCTTGACATAAATTTTGAGAATATGGAAAAAAAGTCATTGTGGCCAAATATGTCGCTTAATACATTCTGCCGGGAACGTGGCGATATTATAACCTATTAATCACTGTGTGTCAAACATGCTATATTGAATAGCAAACGCAATGTGTTTGGGCACAATTATAGTATATTTTCGACAAGCTACAAACACGTTATATTTGCATCCAAACAACAATAAAAGACAGATTTTTCAGCGTAAATGCTTGCACGTAAGTATATGGATGTTCCAAACTTATGCGTGCTTCCTGCATAATGTTACAGGGCTCGTTTTTTTCAGCGTGTATATGTATACGCTAGAGAAGTTATCGTGCTTATTGAATGTGGGTTCTCGTTGATAGGTTTTCCATACCTATACCTGCCTATACGTCTTTTGGTTATATCTTTTGTTTGTCCTCCGTCTATCTATATATCAGAACATCTATTTGAATGGGGACTGTCCTCTGTCTTTCTTTATTTTTTAAATTCTTTTTTCTGTTCTTTTCAGATCAGAATGGATCGACCGACCTCGGAGTGTAGTGATTATAATGCAGTCATCTACTGCCTCTTACTGGCACGTGTCCTAAACCTAACCCACCATATACATAATGCTGGAAATCCTGAAATAATTTCTTGTATAAGAATCATTTTAAAAATGTTGTTGATTGACTCTATATGAACACCCAATAGGATAAAGTTTCAGATAAAGGCGCGTACTAAGAATTTTGCAAACTGGATGCAAAAACAAAAAATACCTGCGAAATATTTACGCACATGTAATTTCTTCAGGAGAAAAAGCAGCAACAAGTATCGAGCAACATTTAAAAGGTTGCTACCCGCTGAACAAAAGGGCCTCTGTAACATATTCTCCCAAACATATTCTGCAGGAACCATATATATGTTTGGAACACACTTAAAACATTCAAATGTTTGCAAGTCACAAATTTGCTTGTATATAAATGCAAACACAAGCATGTTTACTGGCAAACATGTATGCTTTTACATGGAAGCATATGCGTTCGTTATCCCAAACATGCGTATACTTACTCGTGTTCCCCCAAACCTCCATATACTTAAGTGGAAACATATGCGTATTTCCTCCCAAACATAATAATATTTAGAAACGAATTATTCATCACTATGCGTTGGTACACAAACAATATACTTATATACAAATCCAGTTCATGCAAGCCAAGCGTGGATTAATTACTTGTGTTTTTTTTTATTATATTTCACAAATGGTCTGACAAAGGGATTTACGTTGTTTCTTTCCTCAAAATCGTTTCTCACTTTGGTAGCACACATACATATGTATATACGAAACACATACACAAAAACCAAAGGAAGTTCACAAACCTTTTAACCGGCTCGGATATTCTAAAATGGTTAAACTAAAAAGCAATACATCAGCCAAAATAAGAAACACTGACTTCGTCTGCAATTTACATGCTCATTCGGGAATATTTATGAATCACTGACTGAGAGAATAAGGCAGAATAGAGAATAGGCCCTCTTTTACTCTCTTGCTCTCGAGGGAGTAAACAAAAAAAAATGGTTTCCCATTACATCCCATGCAGGGACCGGGGAGAACTTCTCACAATCACTGAGCTGTGCGCTTTCCAGTTTTCACTCACTGATTGGGACCTACAGTTTTACACCGATTCCGAACGGTATTTTGAGAAGCTTAGAGTAAAGAGTACAACAAAAACAGCTGTATTTGTATCACAAACACAGATATATTTGGGTTGCAAACACATATATTTTAATGTATTATTCATTGTGTCTCAAACATATAATATTGAATAGCAAACACAATGTGTTTGGACACAAGTATATTTCATTTGCCACAAGCTACAAACACACGTTAAATTTGCACCCAAACAACAAAAAACGACAGATTTTTCAGCGTGTAAGAAACGAGGAAGAAGAAATGATCAATGTTGTCTCATTCAATTTCTTAAAAAAACAATTAAAGTATAATGTGAAAAAACTAGTAAAAAAAAATAGTGTTAGAAAAAACTTAAAAATAGAGCAAAATATATTCGTCATCACTGGTATTATTCTGGTGCATTTAACAGTAAAACAAGTTGATGCTGCTCAATATTTTTCACTCGAAGGATCTTATTACTCGGCTTAAGGTCGTAATAATAATTTTGGCAACAAGCACCAAAAAATGTTGCTGGGTAGTTTTCCTACAACACTCGTTCATCATTATTTCCCAAACATTGTGTAATATTATTCTGGTGCATTTAACAGTAAAACAAGTTGATGCTGCTCAATATTTTTCACTCGAAGGATGTTATTACTCGGCTTAAGGTCGTAATAATAATTTTGGCAACAAGCACTAAAAAATGTTGCTGGGTTGTTCTCCTACAACTCTCGTTCATCATTATTTCCCAAACATTGTGTATTATTCAATTACATTTAATTACAATACAACTATTATTTAAATACTTGAAAACAATTTGCTGTTAACTCCCTTTTACAGCCCCCCCCCCCCTTAAACATAATAAGGAACAAGTGAAAGTAGATAAGGAACTTTTGGAAAAACTTTTCTTTATTGTTAACAACTACACCAACAACAAAAAACGCCCAAAGAAAACTGTTATTTCTAATCGGTGTTAATAATGGGACTAAACTTTGTACTGGCATGTTTGTACTTATGCTGTTTAGACGATACGACTACTACTTTCCATTATTCATCATGTTTTTCTTTTAATAGACTTCAATACAAAACAAATTCGAAATATGCAGATTAAAGTATCAGTCGTCGTCTGACACCGTTTCAGCAGAAGATGTTTACATTTGTACATAATTGAAATCGTATAGAAAGAAATTCATATGGTAATGGAAACAATTGTATTCTTATCTCTTGATTTAAAAATCCATTGTTTCTGTCAGAGAGCTGAAAGAATGGAAGGAATCACGTTCGATTAATGTCAAAGTGTGAACAAGCGCTAAAACTGATGTGTTACAGCATTATTTGTTCAGAGCTACAATATATTTTAATTACAATAATGGAAATTGGTATGAGAGCGTAGTAAAATTTTAAGTTTTAAAAATATTAATCTGTGAAATCGAATTATAAATCTAGCTGTCAGTATATCCATAGATTAACATATTCCAGATGCTCATATATTCACATATTTTGAACATTCCAAGTAACCAATTTTAGGTTTGTTTACCAAACCTCAGCGACAGAATTCTTCTCTTTGCGTTAAAACTTGCTACCACCAGACGTTCGATTACCTCTAGTATTTTAATCCATCTTAAAAAAAAAGGAAAAGCTTAAGGCCATGTTAGACTATCGTTGTAAATATAACGATTCGCGGAGGAAAATTTAGTAAAACTCTCTTCCATTTGAAAGAAATCGTACGATCATTCTGCTATCGATTTACCCTATTAGTATCGATCGAAGATCCCTAAGTACCAGCCCAGTAAACAATTGTTTCCGACGTGACGGACGTCTGTAAGTTCTCTTAAATTATATCAGACAATTAGCCGAAATATCTGAAATTCCTTCAGTCATTTAAACGAGTTTGCTGTACATTCTCTGTCAACCGGTTCTGCAAATTCTCTGAAATTCCATACGAAAATCATCATGCGACGTTACTGCACATTCTCTAAAGGGAATTTTTTATTCTATATGATTTTGTTTTCATTCCGTTCGCATGCGCCAGTAAGGGAATTCGCCGAAAATGCTTTTACTGTATAGTTTCGGTGAATTAAATCGTTGTTTTTATTTTGTCTGCATCATTTTGATTGTTGTCTTCAGTTATAAACGCGCAAGCAAGTACTTAAGATGTCGCGATCGTCAATAAAAATAATAATTAATTTGTATAATTACTTGGTACGAAAATTCTGACAGATGGTCAGCAAATGTTCGGAAAAGTCGGAACATTCTCGCATGTCTGTTCAGACGTCTCTCCGAAATTGCCACGACAAAGAGTACAATGTTTCAGAACATGATCGGAAAAGTCGTACCATTATCGGATGTTTTTTCAAATTTTTCTCCGAAATTGATAGGACAAATCGGACAAAGGGTCAGAAAATGATCGGATAAGTCGAACCATTATCGGATGTTTAATTAGACTTTATGCCGACTTCGTTCAGCTACGTCTAAAAATCCTTCAGAACTTCCCTCAGAATTCTCACAGAAATCTGTCCGACAACGCTTCCGAATTTCCTTCGACAAAACTTTCCGAATTCTTGTCAACCGCCCATACGATTTTCTGTATGTTGTCTGACCGACATCGGCATCAGACTCGGCAACTTGTGCAGAATGTCTGACAGATTTCTGACCGAATTCGGAACAAATTGTTTTCAATTGTTTACACACACACCGAAATGTCCATATAATTTCAACACAAGAACAGATGGCTTTTTTCCACCATGTTCTTGTTTTCCTCTTGCATACTCACATTGTTTCAGTGCTTTGAGGTGACCCAGCGAGAAATTCCTACCGACTTCTGTCCGAATTCTGACAGAACGCCTGGACAAGTTGCCGAGTCTGATGCCGAATTCGGTCAGATTTCTAACAGAAAGTTTTATGGACGGTTGACAAGAATTCGGACCGATATTTCTGTTAAAATGCTGATACTTGTGCAGACTTTTCTTGCAGAATTCTGTCCGAATTCTGATGGGACATTTGGTCATCGTCATGACATTTTGTCCGAGAATATGCAGACAATTCTGAACTTTTTTGGACATTTTGTCCGAGAATGTGCAAACAATTCTGACATTTATTGGACATTTTGTCCAACAATGTTCAGACAATTCCGACATTTGCCGGACATTTTGTCCCAAATACTTTAAATACATTTTAAATACGTTTTTGAAATACCTTTAAGTATATTAATAAAATAAAGGTCTGTAACCGGGATGTTGTTATTTGAAGTTGACTACGAAAATTGTGCGGCCATTGTGTCTTATGCACTTGCATACTCACCGATTACTCGATTGACACAAACCCATCGCACAAAAAAAATGACAATGGAATGCAAGATAACGGAATTAAAATCAAAAATATAGCATTAAAAACTACAATGGAATGAAATAATAATAACAAAACCAAACAAAAAATTCCATTCAGAGAATAAGCAGAGAACGGAATGCAAACATAACAACAAAGTCGAACGCACAAAAATTCCCATCAGGGGGTGAGCAGATTTCTCGCTCAGAGAGTGAGCAAATTTCTAGCTCAAATCTTTCTTGCTAAATTTCCTTGCGATGTTGCAAATTTCCTTCAAAGAATATGCAGATGTGTCGGATAGTTGTCGGAGAAAATAACAGAGACTTAACAGACTTTTCGGACATCAGACATGTCGGCAAGAATTGCTCGCTGGGATATAACACAGTTGCATTTTTTCTGTGGTGTAGATTTTCTGATTTATGACCGATATTGTTCGTTTTAGTTAATGTATGAGAAGTTCATACTACAAGTTTACAAAGTCACGGACATTTATCTAATTGAAAAATGTTTGGTTTGGTTGGAATAAACACACTCAGTAGCATGACAGGTTTCGAACGCCGTGACAAGTTCATCATCAGATGCCTAACTACTGTGCCTGAATTGATACTTGATGTTAATATAATATTTGGTTCTAGAATTTTAAACGTCAGGTTTGAAATATATAGAATTGTATTGTGGTAATCGAATTGAATATTAATTCGGTTGTTCAAACAGAATTCATGAAAAATTCGGGTACAGTAACCGAATTGACGCCAAATGCGGCCGTTGCAGCCAACTTCAGGTAAAATTCGGTGGGTGCACTTGAATTGATGCCACATTCAGTTGCTACAACCGCATTTGGTACCAATTTCGGTTGTTAGTTGACATAACGAATATAAATTAAGAGTCAGTTGTCATAACCGAATCAGTTATAAAACCATAGAATAACACATACTATAGAAGAACTTATTCTCTCATCTGACGTTTCATTTCACACTCTCTCGGTAGGTCTGTGGAAATGAGAGCAAATTAAATTTAAAATTTACATACACCAGGTGGAGTTACAAAATATGTTCACTTAACTATTTCCTGTCGTTTTGGTGTAGAACTGAAAAATTTAAAAGTAGTTTGCACTTTTTTGTTGATTTTTATCGTTGGTATACATTTGTATTGTATTTAACACAACTAGTTTGCCACAAAAACACGAAATTCGGGTGTAGTTCCTTTGTGGATCGCTGTATACTATTGCCACCATCTGGTATTATTGAACCCATATTTTCCACCCTCCACTGTGTAATTTCCATCGTACCTATGACGTTTAATTTATTGAGCGAATAAAACCTTCTATGTATGTGTTATTCTATGTATAAAACGAGGTTGCGTCAACCGAATTTCAGTTGTGCGAACTAAATTCAGTCGTCACAAACTCAATGACAAATGTCATAAAGCCCAAAAGAAATCTCGCAAAGCTCAAACCATTTTTTGGACACTGTGACATGGTAATTGGGGTTTATACCTTTCAGGAGTTTAGCGGCATCCCGATTTTTGGGCATTATGACGTTATTTGCCCTTAGTCAATATAAAACAAATTGTATTTTTTTTACTAAAATCTTTGTCTTCTTCATTACTCGCTTATTCTAGTGTGACTGCATCTTTATGACGAAACTTCTACATTTGTTACATTTGGCATTGACTTCTCCTTCCAGCTCTCAATGAGTGAGCATTCATACCTCAATCCGATGTGGGGTGCGTGCCATGAAGTCATTTGTTCCACTATTAGTAGCATTTCATTGTACACAAATGTCAGTTGTCTACAATGATTACAAGACAAGGCATATGCTTTTTCATTCAGTCGGTCGGTCGGACGATTAGATGGTGGGGTCGGTAGGCCAATTTATGATTTAATTTATTTTATATTAAAGAAGAAAGGTCATTGTCACAGGAATTTGCTCAAGGTTACTGATATTCTTTCATGCATTAGATAAACAATAACACAATCACACATGTCGGGTATTTATTAAGTATGACCATTTGGAAACAGGCAAGCAGATGTCCTTAAAATTGTGTGAAGTGATATTCTTTATTTATAAATTTAAGCAGAAAATTTTGCAAAAAGACCTCGTTCAAGTTGAAATTAAAATTTCTCGTTTCTACATTTCGCTACGTCTAACATCTGATTTTATATAGAAAAATCAGCTGTTGTGTGGTCTGAAATTTAGAAGAAATATATTTTTTTTATAGCTCGAAGGGAATGATATTTGGGAGTAAATATTTAGCACATAATAATCTCTATCAAAATTGTAAACCAGGTACATTTTACCTCCCGACTTCGGATCGAGTCCTTTACAAATGCTATAAGTAATAGCAAGGTAAAATAAAACATTAGAAATAATGGCAAACAAACGTACGCAAAGTGTACTAAAAGTTCACAAAGTGACCTACAGTTTTACACCGGTTCCGAACGGTAATTTTTAGAACCTTTTTCGTGGCTCAATACACGATAGTTTCGCCGTCTCTAAGCGAGGTGAGCGAAAGAACTGTTAGGTGGTCTTGTCAGGGATCGAATGCACGTACTCATTTACAAGAGCCGCGCACACTACCATTGCACTAAACTTGTGTCGAACTCGTTCACTAGTTCTCGAACTCGTTCATTTAAGGTGCCCGGTCGTAACAATAACGAACATACTCGCCGTATCGAACATATGCATTATGTTCATGAACATAACATATGCATTATATGCATATCGAACATATGCATTATGTTCATGAGGGTGAACTAGGTAGTTCATGAACTACCCAACTCTACATTGCACCACCGGCGGCCACATATAAACTTGTAATAGAACTTGTACTATAAACTGAACAAAGCGAACTCAAAAGTACGAAAAATTTACTAAAAGTGAACAGAGTGCATCAAAAAGTAAACAGTGTACTAAATAGTACACACTATTTACTAAATAGTACACAGTGTATTAAATAGTACACAATGTACTAAATAGCATAAATAAAGTAAACAAATAAAGGGTCCGCCAAATACCTTTTTTTTTTTGAAAATGCTATAAAAAAAAACTACTGAATATTTTCTCAAATTTCTTTTTTTATTTGAAAGTACAATCCTTCCGGTTAATAATGGAAATTAATTTCATTCAAATGGCTGCCTCGGCTGGCCATGCAGTTGCCCACACGATCGGTCCAATTTTTAAGCACATTATCGATTGTGTGCAGCTGTATTTCAACAAAGGCTTCACGAATATTGTCCCTTAAAGCGTCAATTGTCTCTGGCTTGTCGGCGTAACACTTATCTTTGAGGGCACCCCACAAATAATAGTCCAACGGTGTCAAATCGCAGCTCCGAGGAGGCCAATCGACATCAGCTCTGCGGCTGATAATGCGATCTTCAAAAACAGGGCGCAAAACATCGAGTGTAGCTTCGGCTGTGTGGCACGTAGCGCCGTCCTGTTGAAACCAAATGTTGCCAATATCCTTCTCTTCAATTTTTGTGAACAAAAATTCGTTCAACATGGCCCGATAACGATCGCCATTGACTGTAACGGCCACTCCTTGCTCATTTTCGAAAAAAATGGCCCAATTATGCCTCTGGACCAAAATCCGCACCAAACAGTGACTCGTTTTAGGTGCATCGGCTTTTCAATGTATGCGTGCGGGTTTTCTGTGCCCCAAATGCGACAATTTTGCTTGTTTACATACCCGCCAAGATCAAAATGAGCTTCATCTGAAAAGATGATATTTTTGGCAAAATCGGCATCTTCTGTAAGTCGATCGCAGGCCCATTTTTCCCGTATTTCCCAGCGTTGTTCAAGCGTATACACAACCATATTCGTTCAGCGGAAGGATAAAACTAATTATCTTTCAAATCAGACATGAGCTAAGTGTTACCATTCACGAAATAAGCACTAGTTGAAAAAAAACGTTAGATGGCGGACCCGTTAGATGAAGCACAAGTGTTGGGAAAATTTTAGTGTAATGGGTAATTTTAGGATTCTTTTTTTGTTCCCAAAAAAAAAGTCAAAAAATATGACATTAAAATTCTAAAATTACATCTCAAAAGAAAAAATTATTTTCAACAAAATTAGCAAGAATACAAGAATAGAACACGTTACTTAAAGTAGAATATCTGATGGCCATCGAGTTGCAAAGCCATGTCACCACCGTCTATGTCCTAATAAATTGATTCTTCCTCCGGTTTAGCTATCATTCCTTGTTGAGAGTCCTCAGACACTCTTAACGGTTTTGGCATCTGCGACCACAGACGTTGATATAGTGTTTGGGTGGAGAAGTTTTTAGATTAAAAAGGCATTCCGCCTTGTTCATCTTTGGGCGGTCTTATGGGTTTTCTGTTATTGATATCCCACCACCGGCCTCATGGCTTTGAAATAGGTTTTTATTTAAGAAACAAATGCTATTATATAAAATCATTTAAATTTTGTCACATTTCCCTTGTTTAAATTACTTTCACAAAAATTTCCCACAATTTTGAATAAATGTCAATGAGAATTATGGGAAACTTCAATGAAAGTGACAGTAGTATAGGACAGCACCTAGTGAACAAAGTTGACAATGGTCGCGCTATATCTATTATTTCCTTTATCTATGCTAAAAAGTACACAAAGTGAAACACAAAATGTGTAAGTTGTACTAAAAATACACAAAATATAATGAAAGATAATGGTAAATGGCAAAGAAACGTATGCAAAATGTACTAAAAGTTCACAAAGTGACATACAGTTTTACACCGGTTCCGAACGCTAATTTTGGGAACCTTTTTCGTGACTAAATAGGCGATAGTGTCGCCGTCTTTACACAGAAAAAAAAAACTTCGGTAATATTACCCAGTTTGGGTTTGGTGATTCTTTTTTGTATGAAGACAAGTAAAGGTGGCATTATTACCTAAATCAAAAGTGTAAAACATACTGTCAACAGCAATGCTGAATTTGCATACGAATGTTGGCAAATTCACTGTTTCTTATTTGAATGTCAAGATCTGTGGTGAGGCAGCAACCTTCCGACTAGACACCGTGCGTTAGAGCGAGACGAATATAAACCTCAAATAATTTGTACTACTACTCTGTCACTGTGTATGTATGTAACCATTAATTTGTGAAAAGAAAAACAAAACAAAGAATTTTGCCAAAGTTTCTAAGCGTCCGTTTTATTAAATTTCTCAACAAAATTGTGAATTTACAAATTTCATCAAGAAATGTAAGTAAAAATAAAATCAAGATATGTTTTTAACAAAGAATACATTTCTAATGGCCAAAAGTCTACATTGTAGAACTTTTGTAAATAGAAATGTGCGTTGTGTTGCTGGTGTCTTATATATTGAACAATGGAAAAGTGTCGAACATATTTTAATAAGCAAGATTATAAGAAGAATAGAAATGTGTATCTTTTATAGAAACGAACAAATGTGATACCCAAGCGTTTGATACTTTTTCTAATCGTTAATAAATTTCTTCACAGAGAACGTGGCTGGAGTCTTCGGCAGTGACAAACGAGAAGTGCTACTACATTTGAGGAGGCTGTTAACACTATGCAACATGACTTTTCAACCAGAAATGCCAACCCAATTTTTTGACGTAGTTTAGCAGCCTTATTAAGAAAAACAACAACAAACATTTTTGAATGGTACAGTTTTTTTTAAAAAAATTTTTTTAAAAATTTCTTGTTTTTCAAAATGGTACGTTAAATTTATTTGAATTTTCTAAGGATTCCCTTCATCGCTTTTCTGGAAATTTATCTTAAAAAAATGTCCATAAAAATACTTTTGAAATGACTGAAAATATTTCAAATCAGAAGAATGCTTGGTTGAGAAGTTATTGAATTTAACATTTCAAATTTTGCATTTTTTTTTGCAAAAATTCAAATATTTTTCATTTTTATTGTATCATAAAAAATAAAAAAAAATAGATATATTTTTTTTAATTTTACTATATGTTCTGTTCTTCAAAAATTAAGATACATATCAAAACAATCCATACAGAAATACAAGAGTTATAGCCATTTTAGTAGATTATTCCAAAATCATTTGTTTAATTCTTCGCTCAAAATACCATACCAGTATCAAGAAGTTGTCCAATGTTAGCATTTCAATGTTTTAACGCACATGTAAAGAACAATTAAAAAAATGATTTTGGGTTAATCTACTACAATGGCTATAACTCTTGTATTTCTGTATGGATTTTTTTGATATGTATCTTAATTTTTGAAGAACAGTCCAGTGTATTATATAGGAAAAAAAGGAATCTATCTTTTTTTATTTTTTATGATAAAATAAAAATGAAAAATATTTGATTTTTTTTCAAAAAAAAAATGCAAAATTTGAAATGTTAAATTCAATAAGTTCTGAACCAAGCATTCTGATTTGAAATATTTACACTCATTTCAAAGGTATTTTTATGGACATTTTTTTAGGATAAATTTCCAGAAAATCGATGAAGGGAATCCTTAGAAAATTCAAATAAATTGAACGTACAATTTTAAAAAAAACTGTACCGTTCAAAAATTTTTGTTATTGTTTTTCTTAACAAGGCTGCTCAAAAAATTCAAAAAATTGGGTTGGCATTTGTGGTTGATCAACTTTTTTTCATTTTGTTGCATAGTGTAATTGGTGATTATAATATTATCATTTATTTAATTGTTACTATTGTAAGCAACAAAGCAATAAATACTTCTTTAATTAAAAACAGCATTTGTTTCTGTAAATATGAAAAAAATGGGATGAACATTTGTTAAGATTGCACATTGAAACTAATCTAATTCACCTACAATTAATTCTGTACCTTGCCCTTTTTGCATTGTGTAAATCTACAAATATGCAAGGCAAATTTTCATATTGTTGGTGAACGTAAAAGTGTCTACGTTTACTGATAATGTTGCCCAATTACATAGCTGACCCTATGTTGCCCAGTGCAGTGGCTGATATCAGACCATGAATTTAAGTAATAGTAAACTAGGTTTTTTTTCTGTGTAAGCGAGGTGAGCGAAAGAACTGTTAGGTGATCTTGTCAGGGATCGAATATACGTTCTCATTTATAAGAGCAGCGCACACTACCATTGCACCACCGGCGGCCACATATAAAGTTGTACTAAAATTTGTATTATAAACTGAACAAAGCGTACTCAAAAGTACGAAAAATTTACCAAAAGTGAACAGAGTGCATCTAATAGCACACAGTGTACTAAATAGCACACAGTGTACTAAATAGTACACAGTGTACTAAATAGTACACAGTGTACTAAATAGTACACAGTGTACTAAATAGTACACAATGTACTAAATAATACACAATGTACTAAATAATACACAATGTACTAAATAATACACAAAGCGTATTAAAATTTACGTTAAATTTACTGAAAGTACATAAAGCGTACTAAAAAGTACGCAATGCATAGTAAAAAGTACACAAGGCATACTAAAAGGTACACAATGCCTACTAAAAAGCCAGAAAAGTGTACTGAAAGGTTAACAACCCGAACTAAAAAGTACGATAAAAAGGTACAAAAACTGTATTAAAAAGGGCTGAACTGCCGAATAACAAGCGGATCTTAAAACAAACAAAATCAAAAATTACAGTAAAAAATAAGAACACCAAAAATGAAAAAGTAAGTTGGAAAGGAACGTGTACGTAGTGCCAAACAAGTACTCGACACGATAAAAAACTTCGGTGTGTACATAGATAAATAAAAAACCATAGATGGTGAAAGATAAGTGGTGGATATGAAAGTAAAGGGAAATTTCCTAGATGGCGCCGGAGTGGTGGATATGGGCAAATTTCCCTGGAAACAAAAACTATTGAAAAAACTATATAACCATGCCTTTTGTATTGTGAACAAATATTAAAAGCGATATGCTTTTCTGTCATTTATATTCTATTTTCAAATTTAAACAACAGAATCGAAATAAAAATGATGTTTGAGTGGTTTTTCGTCCCATCCGAGTGAAAAATTGTCGTACGGAAACAGCATGTGCCCCCTGGTGAAAATGGCGATTATGCAAATGAATCATCTATGGTTTTTATTTATCTATGGGGTGTATACACACCGCAGTCGCTTAACGGGCTTGACGCTGCTGAAGATGATGCTCCACAAACATCGGAACGATCGTCCATCGAATGTAAGTTCGAATCCCACCCGCGGCATTTACATTTTTTTCAATAACCGGAGAAAACATGATCTCTTAGCCTTAGAGGAAATTACAACTTGAAAAACTTTTCTGTCAGTTGGAACCATGGGGGTCACGGGATCCACTTAGGGAAATCTAGAAACAGGTATTAGGTATTAGCTATAAAACAGCCAGTGCGGGCACTGAAATGAAAGGGAATTTGAGTAAGATGTACCAAAAATATGTTCTATTTGACAGCTGCGTTTCTTCCTTCCTGAAAAATAAAATTTTTGTCTGCGCCGCTTGCTCTTACCCAAAAACTATAATTTATTTTTTGACAGCGGCGCTTCTTACTAAAACAAAAATACTACGCCGGTGTTGAACCTACACGAGAGAAGAAAATCCCTTAGCCCGGCCCAAGACGGCACACGCAGAAAGTTTTATAACACACGAATAATATGCCGAAGCCGCGAACCCAGAGTAGAAAATCCCTAACCCCGCCCGAAGGCCTCTCACGCAAAAGCTTTGTACGAGTATCATGAAATTTGTAAAAATAAGAGATAAAATAAAATATATTATATTCCGATAACTCGATAACTAAGCGAGTTATCGTAAAATTTTTTTAATTTTTTCGACATATTTTGAGGTAGTCTACAAAAAAGGGTGATTTCTTTAAATAGTCTTCGAGACCCGTTTTTTGAAATTTTATATTCCGATAACTAGATAATTAAGCGAGTTATCGAAAAAATTTATTTGTTTTTTGAGGTATTATATAAAAAATTTCATCAAAGCAACACTTTTTTTAAATCGTCCTCGAGACCCGTGTTTGGGCCCTGTTACCCCCATGGGTTCGGCCGTTATTTTTTTAATTTGTGTTGTTATATTTTATTCTAATTTCGGGTTTTCTTTTAGACCGCTTGGTATTTTGCCCTAAAAAGTACACAAAGTGTAATAAAATGTACAGTGTACTAAAAAGTACTACAACGTACACAAAACGTGAGCAAAATGCACTAAGAACTACACAGCGTTCTAAAGAGTACACAAGGTATACAAAATGTACCAAAAAGTCTAAGTAGTCGCATGAAAGTGGAGAAGTGTACGGGTTGGAGATCATGTGAAACACCCTCGACCGCTATCAAATGCATTAGTGTAATGGTAGACCACCGTCTGAGCTCCGGGAAAAGCGGTCGAGGTGCAATCTTCTCTTGCACTCATCATGTCTAACATCCTTGCCTCAAGAGTGCAAGGAGGGCACTGATATCATCAATGGTGTAAGTATTAAAGGTCCATTCACCGGACCTAAATGTACATATCTCCTTCAATCTGCCTGATCACTGTAGTGTATTTCAGGCGGAAATTACCGCCATACTGGAGGTTGCTGAACTACTGAAAAGTAGTGTCACAACCCCCCGGAGAATATGTATCTACACAGCAGTCAGGCTACCATAAAATCCCTGTAAGCCATGTTTGCTACGTCCCTGACGGTGAAAGAATGCCACTCATCACTTAGAGAAATTGCGTAGCGGATGCGTTAGCTAGACAGGGTACTACGGCACAGGTTCTTCCGGCAAAAGAAGGTGTTAGTATGCCAATCTCTACCTGCCGTTTGCAGATCAGGCAGTGGGCCGATAATATGTTCAAGGACAAGTGGAGACTAACTTCAACTTGCAAACAAGCCAGGGTCCTCTGGCCACAGGTGGACAGTAAGAGGACTAGGTAACTACTTAACTTGCCGAGAGGCAGGTTATCCACAATGATAGGAAAACTTACGGGACATAGTCTTGTAGGAAAACACGCCCTAAGATGGGGACATAGAAACTCCACTCTTTGTAGATGCTGCATGGTAGAGGACAAAGAAACGACGAAACACCTTCTCTTGGATTGCCCTGCTCTGGCAGAACTGAGAAGTAGGATATTCGGAACATATTTAGTTAGCACCGTAGCCCTACAGGATATTCCTGTAGGTCTTATATACAAATTTATTGAAAGGGCAAATTGGCTAGACGACTAGACAATAGTTGCTATGGAGGAAACTGCAGGTATCACAATGGGCTTCTGTAGCCTAAGTGTGCTAGACAGCGTGCTGTCTTGCAGCCTTTTCAACCAACCAAGTATTAAAGCAACGTGTAAGTATGAATGAGCTACACTGAGAGAAACACACTAAACATTCGGGATTACCGAATAAAATGCGGTCATACAAAAAATCACATTCCTATTCTTCTTTGAACATTTCTCTCGGTGCATTGAAAACGACAATCACCATTCTTATTCGAATGCTCAAGTGGGACTGAGTTCGTTTGCCTTCGTTCAATGTGAAAACACGAAGTACAAAAATGCACTGCTCTACACGAGAGATAAGTAATAACTGTGAATACACACACTGTGGTGGCTTAACGGTCTAGATGCCGCTGACGATGATGGTTCAAAAATATCGTCCAGCGAATGTGAGTTCGAATGTGAATTCGAATACCGCCCGCGTCATTTACATTTTCTCCACCGGAAAAATATGATAAGTTAACTTACAAGAAATATGGGCCGACGGTCTCGCAATTAAGGCGAGGTATAAGCAGCGAGCGACAACATATCGTCTACCCACACTATGACTAATAAAATGAGGCTTCCGGACAATCTCGGAAGAAGAAGTCCTGGCGGTTGGAAAATCATTCGATATTATCGCTGACATGGTCAGGCTTGAATATAACAGACCCAACGAAAATGAAGTGAAAAAAGGCTAAATACGCACGAATACGATGAGATTGACCCAATTTTCAAGTAGGCACGGGTAATTTGGAAAACATATCCATAGATTCAGAAATGATAGCTCACCTACATGGCCGGCCTGCGTGGATCTGTAGGAAGATGTCAAACACGTTGTGTAGGTTTAGAGAATATATCCGACCTGCGACTGGATATAGACCAATGATTCTACTACTTGTTACGATAAATTTTTTACCTGTATGGTTTAATGAACATTTATGTCTAAATAACTTGAGAATGTTAACAAACGGGGTGATTAATATAGCAACTTGATTATCTTGATGTTACTTATGCCTAAAAGTATGCTGCAACTTCAAATTGAAAAGCTACCCCATTGCGATGTCATCAATACCAGTATTATCTCGATTATTCAAGAATATATACCACTACTCTGCGATCTCACCAATACCAGTATTTTCAATATACGCGAATGCAGATGACAACTACGAGATGGTTCTGGAAACGGCAGTCGATGCCCGGTCTTTGTGGATCTGGAGGAAGATGGCAAACACACGTTGTGTATAAATGAAGCAGGTGTAGAGAATATATCCGACCTGCGACTGGATATAGACCAATGATTCTACTACTTGTTACGATAAATTCTTTACCTGTTTGGTTTAATGAACATTTATGTCAAAATAACTTTAGAATGTCAACAAACGGGGTGATTAATATTACAATTTGATTATCTTGATGTTACTCGTGCCTAAAAGTATGCTGTCACTTCCAATTGAAAAGCTACCCCATTGCGATGTCATCAATACCAGTATTATCTCGATTATTCAAGAACAGATAACGCTGCATATAATACCAGTATAACGCCAATACCAGTATTTTCAATATACAAAAAAAAAACAGATGACAACTACGAGATGGTTCGGGAAACGTTAGTTATGGTTATAAGTTATAGCAGCTGCGACAAGAATCTGGAAACTTCGAAATGATGTTGAGGCCAGGTGGTGAACATGTGTATAGTCGGTCTCAAGTTAAACGGGTAAAGGAACAGTTCGTCAGCAATAGTGATATTGAGTAAAGAATTCACTAAATTAAAGACAACTGTTGTACTTATCATAATTTTAAAATATTCTTGTTTTATTAACGAGAAATAAAACAGCGCTAAAATACGACAATTAGCAAATTCGTTACAATATTTTACGGACCAGATGGATGGACTGACGTTGGGAAGTATATATAACTAGCGTTCTGATGGAACTTTGTCTAAGGGAATGGGAAAGAGCAGAATGCAATGACAGTTATATCGCGGGAGTAACGTATAAGGTGATCGCATAAATTGCAGCCGTCGCCGGCCAAGTAAAGTTTTACGCTAGTCCCGTGGGGCAGCTTGGTTGGATGGCAGCTATGTAGGGACGTTTGAAGCTCATTCTTTATCCAGGGTTTAAATTTGAAAGTCCCTAAAACTCCCAATGGCTTTAAAACTGTGAAAGGACTCCATTACCATAATTACAAGATAAGTTTCAACTTTCTCACGTTTCACATAAACAAAAACATTTGATAATTACTTATATTTATTTCACCACTGACATTTGAAATATGTATAAATGTATAACACATATATGAGATATTTGTATCTCTCTTTTTAACCATAAACGTGTTATTGAAATTTATTTTGATCACTACTCAATATTTATTATCCATAACATCTTAATACCTTAAAACAGTTACATATCCATATCCACAAGCATATAGATTTAATGTACTACTCGTATGTATCGTATCCTTTTTACCACCACAAATGTCCTTATACGACACATGAGTTGAACATAAACATCATGGGGCGGCGAAGGACTCGCGAGAGTAAAGATATTGAAAATATTTTTATACATTTCAATAGAAATACTCGTAAAAATACTTAAATTTATTGCAGTAGTAAAATTTTAGCATTAGTCGTACCGCAAAAAGGAAACACGAAAAAATACAACACGTCGTCCTTGCAGTACGAGTACACATACTTTTTTTTGAAGGTGCTCACCACGACTGCCGGCACACGCGAAGGTGGCCCTTAAATGTAATCCTTTTACAAAGGACTTGAGTATCCGTGCACTACGTGAAATCAAATAGAAATTGTGTTTTCTTAAATATTCATAACACAAACTTTTAAGGAATTAAAGCAACAAATCAAAAAAAACCAGAAGGAACCAAAAACAAATGGAAAATTGTGGAATATAAATAAATAAAAGTCATAAACCACAAATGTGGCTAAAATACCTTATAGACCTATAGCTAGTACGAGTATGTAGGACATGGCATGCAACTCCTATGTAGATGGGGAGAAAGGACAAATGCTCCTTATGCCAATGGTGGCGAATAATGACTGTAAAGGACTTCTAGCTCGTTCATATGAATTGAGGTTATTGTTTTCATGAGGGTGTTAAATTATAATGTTCGAGTGGTGTTTTTCTTCTCTATTCTATTACAGTTTCACAGTGATTCAATAAATGATATAGGATTTTATGAAATATTATTGCATTTGTTTAGGAGATTTGTATTCCCTTTTGGAGTGAATAATGATAATATCCACCTGTGGAGGAGGCAACATGAAATAATCTGTAGACTTCAAGTGATGGTGGTTTATTACCACCAACGGGTAGATGTTTCTTAATAGCGCCCATATCAGAATATGTAAATGAATTTCGTGAACCAGATGAGGCAATAATGTATCCGTCATTAAAATGAATTTTATTTCTTGTAAAAAAATGGCATACAAATCTCTACGAGTCTCAAAATTGTCCTTTATGTCACGAGTAATCAATCATTTAAATCCAAGTTGTAAATTACAATAGGAAACCATAATTTACAAATCCCTTAATCTCCATTATTAACTATCGAGAGATTTAAAGATTTTAATTCGAAATTGCATATTCAAATACATATTTCTAAGTTGTTGGCTTTATGAAATTGATGCTAAAATTTAAGGAAGTGTGATTCTACATATTGCTATGAATTTTGTAATTGTCCTTTTTAGCGCCCCTTTATATCTCGTTAATAAAACAAACTGCTTTGTAAATTACGATAAGTACAACAGTTTTCTTTATTCTACAATAAGTCTGTACTCGACGATTTACGCGTTTACCTGTTTGAAATGACACTGACCTCAGTTTCGCTGCAAATTGTCAATTTATACTACTTCAGCTGTTTCCAGAACCATCTCACAGTAACACTGTCTGTTCTCGACATCATTCGACTTAATTAGTTGTGGTGAACTTAAGGAGTGCGTACGAAATAAATGGTGCATACTTGTAGGCTTAAAACTATTTTGTATCCAATGCATTTAGATGTCATTGACATTTTGACATCTGGCAGTGCCATTAAAAAAACTATGTGCTTAATATAACGTCAATGGTTCCTTTAGTTTTTTGGAGAGCCAAAAAAAGTTTGCTAAAAGATAATTAAAATTTTCAACGAAAATTAAAGACGCCCATGTAAAACAATTGCTAGGTTGGCAGGGGTGTCCCGTAGTTGCTAGACTTCAATCAATGAGTGTTCGAACTCACAGGCGATGTGTTAACACCTTTTTGTTACACGGTACCTGTTCGATTTCTATGAACACATTAGTAAATTTCACATTAGAAAATAGAAAAAAGAATAGTTTTGACGTAGAATACGTCTTACCTTACGGTATGAGGAGTCATGTCAGGTTTTTATTGTTGTAATCTTTATTTCATTGAATTTGAAGACGCGGCTAGATGAACTTTTTTAAAATTTTTTTTGTAGGTAAATGAAGATGTTATCTTTCGTTTGATATACATTTCATATTGGTTGATATATTTCTAGTATTTTAATTTCTCAAATGAAAATTGTTTAAACACATACCCTCAAACATATGTGTGGTGTTTGGTTGAGTGTTTTTGGTTGCTCAACATTGCTTAGGAACATGTATCTAGTAAAAAGTGAAACGAACAGCAAGCTAATGTTGCTTGGCAACATGTATCTAGTAAAAAGTGAAACAAACAGTAAGCTAACGTAATAAAGCTTTTTTGCGAAAGCTTCAATAAAGCTGTTGAAACATTAATTTTGAATTGTAAAGCGTAAAGCTTTCACACAACGCTCGAATGCTAATGCGAAGACTCGATAAGGTAAACCTTTTTTAATATTAGGGCGGCCCTCTCAACATTCGCAGAACTTATTTCAATAAAAATATTAATTAAAATACATAAATTAAATTAAGTTTAAAAAAATTGAACATAATATTTTTTTTTAAACGGACTTGAATCAAATGCCGTTGGTAAATATAAAAATTACAGCAGACAGTTGTCCGAGGCCTTCGGCCACGGACTGTCCCTGCAGGCTGTGTCAGAGACACGGCCATTAAGTTTAACGTAGAATACGCCATCCGATAAGACAGGAAACATATATAACAATAAATGATAAATAATATAAGCAAATGAATTTATTGTTATATATGTTTTCTGTCATATCGGATGGCGTATTCTACGTTAAACTTAATGGCCGTGTCTCTGACACAGCCTGCAGGGACAGTCCGTGGCCGAAGGCCTCGGAAAACTGTCTGCTGTAATTTTTTAAACTTAATTTAATTTATGTATTTTAATTAATATTTTTATTGAAATAAGTTCTGCGAATGTTGAGAGGGCCGCCCTAATATTAAAAAAGGTTTACCTTATCGAGTTTTCGCATTAGCATTCGAGCGTTGTGTGAAAGCTTTACGCTTTACAATTCAAAATTAATGTTACAACAGCTTTATTGAAGCTTTCGCAAAAAAGCTTTATTACGTTAGCTTACTGCTTGTTTCACCTTTTACTAGATACATGTTGCCAAGCAACATTAGCTTTCTGTTCGTTTGACTTTTTAATAGATACATGTTCCTAAGCAATGTTGAGCAACCAAAAACACTCAACCAAACACCACACATATGTTTGAGTGTATGTGTTTAAACAATTTTCATTTGAGAAATTAAAATACTAGAAATATATCAACCAATATGAAATGTATATCAAACGAAAGATAACATCTTCATTTACCTACAAAAAAAAATTTTAAAAAAATTCATCTAGCCGTTTCCTCAAATTCAATGAAATAAAGATTACAACAATAAAAACCTGACATGACTCCTCATACCGTAAGGTAAGACGTATTATTTAATTAATAAATTTAATTCGAGAAAATAAAATTAAATTAAACTGGTTAAGAAAAACAAAATAATTCATTTGAAAACAACAAAACCTGCATTACAAATAGCAAATTAGAATAGGTTTAAGATGTAAAGGGTATATTATCATAAAAGCTGTGGCAGTCAGCCGGAAGTAAAAATTTAAGTTCCTGAAGGTCTTCCCATTTCTTTTTGGATATTGGTATTCTTTCGGTATGTAACTGGGAAGGTTCGATGTCCCTAAATTTTTGTTGTGTAGGTTGTGGCAAAACGTTGTAATCGTCGTTGATATTTGTTTTATAATAAATTATTCCAGATGGATCATGCTCTCCGGATTTTTTGCCTGTAATGAAGATACTGAGTTTTTTATACATAATTTATACATGTGTGTTAAATTTTACCTGGTCGAATAGATACGTAGCGCTTAGGAATACTGTCGTAGTCAAGGAAATACTTGTAATCAACATGATGCACTTTTAGAGGAAATGGGTTCTTTCGAGACTCTCTAATCACGCCAGACAGCTCAGATGGTAAATTTATTTGTCTCTTGTTGATTTTTCTTTGAATGAGGGAGTGGGTCGAATCACACTCCATTTGTGTATGTCCCACTATTAAATATTTATGTGCTACCGTTATGTTTTCTTGAACACATAAAGATAATATTGCGTTAGAGAGAATTACATTTCGGTTCTGGTAGAAATAACCATCGGAATATATAATTATGTGATTAATATTTGGTGACTTTTTAATGGCATTTTGACGTAGAATACGTCTTACCTTACGGTATGAGGAGTCATGTCAGGTTTTTATTGTTGTAATCATTATTTCATTGAATTTGAGGAAACGGCTAGATGAATTTTTTTAAAATTTTTTTTGTAGGTAAATGAAAATGTTATCTTTCGTTTGATATACATTTCATATTGGTTGATATATTTCTAGTATTTTAATTTCTCAAATGAAAATTGTTTAAACACATACACTCAAACATATGTGTGGTGTTTGGTTGAGTGTTTTGGTTGCTCAACATTGCTTAGGAACATGTATCTAGTAAAATGTGAAACGAACAGCAAGCTAATGTTGCTTGGCAACATGTATCTAGTAAAAAGTGAAACAAACAGTAAGCTAACGTAATAAAGCTTTTTTGCGAAAGCTTCAATAAAGCTGTTGTAACATTAATTTTGAATTGTAAAGCGTAAAGCTTTCACACAACGCTCGAATGCTAATGCGAAGACTCGATAAGGTAAAAATTTTTTAATATTAGGGCGGCCCTCTCAACATTCGCAGAACTTATTTCAATAAAAATATTAATTAAAATACATAAATTAAATTAAGTTTAAAAAAATTGAACATAATATTTTTTTTTTAAACGGACTTGAATCAAATGCCGTTGGTAAATATAAAAATTACAGCAGACAGTTGTCCGAGGCCTTCGGCCACGGACTGTCCCTGCAGGCTGTGTCAGAGACACGGCCATTAAGTTTAACGTAGAATACGCCATCCGATAAGACAGAAAACATATATAACAATAAATTCATTTGCTTATATTATTTATCATTTATTGTTATATATGTTTTCTGTCTTATCGGATGGCGTATTCTACGTTAAACTTAATGGCCGTGTCTCTGACACAGCCTGCAGGGACAGTCCGTGGCCGAAGGCCTCGGACAACTGTCTGCTGTAATTTGTTTTAAATTTTTTAATTTTTTTTAACAGTTCTTGAAAAAATCCTTTTTTAAAAATACAAAAGCATTTTTTGAAGAACTCTTAAAAAAAAGAAAAACAAGCTGGGACGAGAGTTGAACCAACAACCCTCAGACTCCAACGCGCAACCCTTTACCCATCAGGCCACAGCGACCTTAGATGAAGTGTGACAAAATTCATATAAATAAATGTATGAACACATGAAAGTACATCTAAACATTCTAAAGTACTTACCTATTATAAAGAAAAACAAAGATTTTCAACATGGAAATTCACCACACGGCAAAAGGAGTAGTTTAGTATAAAATAAACAAAAATTAATGTGAAAATTTTATGAGTTTTTTTACGTTTCCAATTTCCAATGGACCAATTTCGCTGATTTTCAATACCAAACTGCTCAGGAATACGTGGAACATTCTCGCCAAAAACCAAACCGCGTTATCGCCGATTGAAGTCGTGAGAATGTTTTCAACAGACGGACAGACGGACATGGCTATATCGACTCCGGTTGTTATAAGGATCAAGAATATATTTACTTTATGGGGTCGCAAAGCCTTATTTATATATGTTACAATCAGAATGACAAACTGATATATACCCTCTATCACTTACAGTGGAGGGTATAAAAAGGGTCAAAAACAAGTTGGACAGTGTGTTTCTGCTGAGAGAGGACAGCTTATAACTATGTGCGCTATTGTAAATGCAGCTGGCAACACAATTCCTCCTGAATTTATCTTTCCACGAGCTAGATACCACGACAATATGCTTGCTGGAGCTCCAATTGGTAGTGTCGGTTATGCTAACAGTCCTACAAGTGGTTGGATGACGGGTTTGCTTTTCATAAAAGTTCTTGAACACATCCAAAGGCATACAAGATGCTCAAAGAATGACATGATCCAGGAGACTATATATTAGTGGAATGCTCCAATAAAAACAATGTCAAAACGTTGGGATTTGTTGCCAAAATAACTGAGAAAGATGACAACAACTATAACGTCAGATTTTTAAAGAAGAAGCCAGATTCCTTTAAGTTTTTTTTATCCTGATATAGAAGACAAGTGGTCTATAAATGGCATAGAAATAAAGGCTAAGCTTCCAACACCAGTAAACGAACCTGGAACATCGAGGACAGCTGCGATGATAACTTTTGACTTCGATTTCTCTCAATTTAAAATGGATCAATAAGACAACAAAATTAATTTTATTAATGAATGTGATTTATGTTTTTCTGTACTGTAAGGAGCTGAAGTTTCGATTTTATGTTTTTAAGTTTGTTTTAATGCCTTAGGTAATAATATAAAACCTATTGTTGATATGAATTTTTTTATTTTATGTTAATGTTTAGGGTTTTCTTAATAAATAAATTGAATTTATTATATATACAGGGTGTCCAATGCAATTATTTTAAACACGAATATTTCGAAAACGAAGCCACCTAGGCAATTGGCGTAAGAACAAACAATGTAGCTCTTGTTCTCAGCTATCACGTGTTTAAGTTTAGACAAAAGTTTAGGGGACACCCTGTATAAAAAAATATAACTGTTTATGTTATTTTTGGACAAAAGTGCTACAAGAAAAAATTGTCGTTCAAAACTGCCCCAGCCTAGTTCAAAGCTACCCCCTTTGGGGGGCACATTTGAACACAATGACTTCATCCATTTAAAAAATAAAAAAAAATTTTAATCAAACAAAAATAAGTTTAAACTAAAGTTTGATGCACACGAGAACATATTAGTTATAATTCAATTATAGTCAATAATTCAAAAATATAAATTTGTAAGTGGCTTGAAAGCAAAAAGTGTTCAAATGTGCCCCCCTCTCCCCTACCTCAATTATTGCGATGAATACATTTCATTGTTGTTCTGTATGTTTACAAGCATGATTGGGTGGATTGAAAGTCTTGGTTAGCAATTGGATGAATTTTATAGGAATACTATATTGGAAAATAATCGTGCACTAATCTTAAACAACGCATTTCTCTGTGGGTATTGTAAGGAATTACTTATCTAGGCACCCTCGTAAGTACCCTTCCGTTTCTATTGCTTTGAAAATATCTCCTCTAGACAAAATTGGATTCATCACCAACAACTGGTTGCTAGACTGAAATCTACATAAATAACACATGTAGCAGCTACCAATTAGGCCACGCTAAAGAAAAACAAAAGTTTTATTAAAATTTTTTGCCGATAACAAACTTTACAAAATGCGTTACAATTAATGCCCATCAACACCTTAATTATCATTACAATGTTCGTCATCATCATGATGTTCGTCATATAGAGAATTCACCGTACCTACAACAATCACAAACTGCTAATGTCTGCTTCAATAAATATCGCGTGACTCCTCCGAATGCGTGAGTGTACAGAAGGAAAGTGTCTTAATAGGTAAAGAAAAAATTAACTTCGATATCAATTGTTTGTCTGCTCGATTTAAATGGCACAATTTCAAACTTTAGTAGGCGTTACTGTACATATTATTTTGCTCCGCCACACCTCCTTCACCACCATCACCCACCACATCGCATTTCTGCATTCCCCGTCTTTCCTTCCGCCACACACATGAATTGCGTCCCATATCACTCCGCGTTTGTTGTAGTTAAGTGCGTCGAAATATTGAAGCGAAGCGAAGCGATAAAATGTTGGCCTATTAAAACATTTTGAATGTTTAACCGCTTTGCGAAAATGTGTCGAAATGTGTTAACCAGACTAACAAAAAACAAATTGAGAAAATTGTAAAGCCACCGTTAATTTGGCGCTTAATTGGCAGACATTTGTTCAAGTACTTAAACTTGTGGGAAATTGTTATAATCGCAAGTAAATAAATTAATAAAAAATAAACAAAGTTAATAAAAAAAACAAACATTTGACAACTGAATGCGAACAAAAATATTTTATGTCTTACGAGGAAATACATGTGGTAAATTAATTACTATCAGGTGAAAATGTATGTAAAATATTTATTAGAAACAAAAAAAGTGTTGTAATCACCCACTTAATTAACACACAATCTTAAGTCTATCCATACCAGTGTTGGGATTTTTTAATTTGCATTGGATTTTAATTTGTATTAATTTATCTAATGCAAAGGCGAAATAGTAATTACCATTGTTCGGAATTACACTCAGGGAACTAATGGTTTGAAAATAAGTTGTAGCAACCGCACGCAAAGAAAAAACTCGTTCCTCCCACACGAAATCTCAGATAACTGAAGTTCGTTTGGGGACTGTAGTTGGTAGTAACGAACTTCTGTTAATCCATACATATCATTTCGTTTAGGAGAACCGAAAAACGTTTGCAGTAAACGAGTTATGAGAAATGAGAGCTGAAATACCTTTACGATAAACGAAAAACGTTTCCGCCAACTGCACCTTCGGTTACAGCAACCGAGTTGTGGTTGCTCCAAACTAAAAAAAAGTTTGCGAGAACTGTAAAACGTTTGCAGTAAACGTCTTATGAAAAATTAGGGTTGAAAAAACGTTTGCGAGAAACGAAAAACGATTCCGCCAACTGTTCTTTCGGTTACAGCAACCGAGTTGTTATTAAAACTTTTATTTATGTTTAAATTCCCAACTTGTATGATTTTGGTTTTGCACATAAAGTTTGTTTTATTTTTTCCCTGTCTACTTACACGTCTGTCTCGCCTTGCATTCAAATATTCAAACTAAAAGCGCAGCAAACTACAACGCGTCAATTGTCCATCCAAGATATGAGGGCATGAGAATTAAAACTCGGTAAAGACCATTTTTGCAACTTTTCAGGAGCAGCAAAAAACTGTTTTCTGAATACCTTGTTTTCATACTCACTGACAATATGGATGTACTTTGATGCTCCCTAGCGGCCAAACTAGGAACTATAGAGGTGTGGATGTTATATCAGAGGGTGCGCCTTGGTCTAGAGAACAAGAATATGTGAAAAAACGCATTTCACCAAAAATGGTCTCTACCGAGTTTTAATTCTCATGCCCTCATATATTGACAATTAGATTGTTTAACGAGTATGCGTGAGTGTGTATGCCAAACGAGTGGATAATACTGTGTATAAAGTCGACAGAAAGAGAGAAATTTACGTTCTTCGTAATCTATGCTCTCAGTAGAAAAATGGCTAATTTCAGTTATCGCCAACGGTTTTAAAATTTGCTCGCGAATGTAATTTTGTACGCGTTTGATGCAAACGAGAACTCGTTTGCAACAACATGATACACATTTGCGATATATATCTTTAATTGGGAGAACTACATGAACGGTTGCGATTAATAAAGCAATACAAAACAATCAAAGTATTGTTGCGGCAACCGAGCAATAAACGTTTTTATTTTCTTTGCGTGCGTAAATTCGACTGTTGTCACCGAATTGCGATTGCCACAACTGAATTGAATTTGGCACGACTGAGTTAATAAATAAATAAATTGTTTCTCGTTACATCCCATGTAGGGCTTGGAGAGAGCTTCTCCCAACCAGTGAACTGCGCGCGTTCTAGTTTTACACTCACTGATTGGGGCCTACAGTTTTACACCGGTTCCGATCGGTATTTTGAGAAACATTTTTCATTTTTTCATTGCTATAACATTCTGGATAGTGTCGCCGTTAATAAGCGAGGTGACCACCGTCGAAAGAAATTTTAAGGTGGTCAGAGCAGGAATCGAACCCACGTTCTCATGCACAAGTGCCGCGCACACTACCATTGCACCACCGACGGCAGCGTTGAAGCAACATCATTTTATAATTGATTCGGTTGTGACAACTTTATCTTCATTTATATTATTATTATTATAAGTACACAGAAAAAAATAATTTTTCAATTCAATTAAAAAAATCGAAAATTCAACAAAATATTAATTGACAATCCTGTGATAAAAAAAATCACATATCAGCTACCATATTTGTAGGTTGTTTATTGGAAAAATATTGTTTTTCCATCGATGGAAAATTTCACCAATCTACGAAAATATTTGTACGTTATTTTTCAAAAATATTTTCGTTTTTAGTCGATGAAGAATTTCACATATTAACAAACTAAATTGTATCTCAGTTTTCGTTTTGTCTTCGATCCGAGGTATTTTTAGAAAGTTTGTTTATTTAAAAAAAAGTTAAACAGTCCCGGTACGATTCGAACTCACATCCACTGGAAGATGAAGATCGTTTCGATGTTTGTGACACAGCGTCGTTGCGGGCAGCGTCTAGCACGTTACGCCACCGACTGCCTGTACAAACTTATCTCTAACTGAAGTTATGTGGTTGTTCGTATCGTATTTACTTCGTTAAATATTGGGGTATTTATGAATTTTTTGGTTGGTACCATTTATCGATTTTCATTTTAATATTTGAGTAATTTGTCGGTATATCAATGAAAAATGTAATTGAGCGCTGAGATTATTCACGTGCCAATTTTTTTGTTAAAATTTTACAGTCGTTTTTTTTCTGTGTATATACGAGGGCGGATCAGTTCGTCCGTGACTTTTTGAATGAAACACAGTTTTTTTTTGCAACAAAAAATCAACATAATCTCCTTTTAGCTCAATACACTTAGTCCAACGTTTCTCCAATTTTTGTATCCCTTCCAAAAAATAGGATTTTTCGAGGTCCATAAAATAGGCATTTGATTGATCAATAATTCCATCGTTGGAGCCAAATCTCTTTCTATCGAGCCTTTTGTTTAGGTTTGGAAATAGGAAATAGGAAATAGTCACTGGGGGCTAAATCCGGAGAATACGAAGCACCAATTCGTAGCCCAATTAAACAACTCCAAAGAATCCGTTGAAGTTGTCACACGATCACGTTTATGATCAATTAAGAGCAAACGCGGCACCCATCTTGCAGACAGCTTTCTTAAACCCAACTGATCACTTAAAATCGAAACCACACTGCCATATGAAATGCCTGTGGCATCAACAATCTCACGCGCTTTTACTCTTCGATCGGACAACACCATATCGTGGATGTTTTCGACATTTTCGGGCGTATTGATCTCAATTGGCCGTCCAGGACGTTCAGTGTCATTTGTAGTTGTGCGACCACAACGAATGTCAGCAAACCACTCTTTTACCATTGAAATTGATGGTGCAGATTCCCCATAGTATTTATCAAGCTTTTCCTTGGTTTGATTGACGGTTTTTTCGCAAAAAATAATGTTTAATGAGCACTCGAAATTCACTTTTTTCCATTTTTAAAAAAATGCACGAGGTTGTCTGTTTTGAACAGCTGTTAAACGCAAAGTAAATGACGGAACTTGCTCTCAATTTGACAGTAGTCTATTAACAGGTGGTACTTGTTGGGAGCAGTGTTGTATTTCATATAACTACGATGGAAGTTCGAAAAATCACGGACGTAGTAGTTGTAGAACATTAAGTTGTAGAACAGTTTCCATTTGTTTCACCAAGAATATTATCACATATCTAGCTAACATTGGTATCTACCATAATAGGAAAGAAGAATCAGGGGCAGACTCATTCTTAAGGATAAGAATACATATTATTCACCTCCTCTCCCTTAGACATGTCAGAGTAACACAATCGACCTTATTGCAATGGGAAACTTGGTTTCTTCCACCTAACCTAAGCTCCAATTTGATTATTGAATACCTCACTACACTTTGACACTTAAAAATCGATTTTGTTATTCAAACCACATTTATAAAAATCTTATATTTCCCATTCTTTCGCCCCCTTCCTTTTGCGCTCTCTAGTTATTAAATTGAAATAAATTGTAACAAATATCATGTCCCAGTTGTTACATATTTTATTGTACAATTTCCCCCGAGTCTATGGGGGCGACCTCCGAAGTCCACCTCTCGTTCTCGCCCCAGCCCTCCTGTTCACAAGTTATGAACTCATTTTTTAAAAGTTTAATGCCATTTAACACTTTTTTTCTTTGGTAAGCGAAGAAGCAACACACAAAAAGGGAACATGAACAAGAAAGCAAACAAGAGAGTAACAGAAATGTCAACATAATTTCCGTGAAAAAGGGGTTTCCTACGCCGGATTACAAGGGGGACACATTTTGGAAATGCAAAATAATGACATTAACATCAATTCCAATATATCTAAAGACCATTACAATAATAACAGCACACGACAGACATTTCATTATTGTTTTTTTTTTGGAATCAGTGGAGCACATGAAGGAGGGAAACCAAATGCCGTGACTTTGGTCTGTGTGAATGGAACAGCACCAACACGCCACATCAAAGTACAACCCTCTTTCGACGGAAACAAACAGACCAAAAAAACTATAGAACGTTCGTTTCTGGGGAAGGGAGGACCATTAGGAAAACGTTTAGAAACATTGTGGCAACATAGGAAAAACACTTTGTTGCATGGGAGTCATTTGTTGTCGATATCTCACATCACTAAGTTTTCGAATTTTCTGCTGAATAAAGAGATGTGACAGTGTTGAATGCCACAATTTAACTAGGGTCAGTCAGATGGTCCTTCATTTTCCTCTTGTCTTCGCCCAGTTAGTAAATGAAGTCATACTATGATTGCACTATTTAGGCATATTAGGAAAAACTACAGTGTTCCTTACAGGGTGTGATAGAAATTAAACAAATATGGGGCAAATTAATTATATGACAACTATAATTTGTAGGTTAATTTGAATTACCTCTACAAATGCAAATTCCAAAAAATGTAAATACCATTGACAATTTAACGGGTCTTTTTTAGCTGCATGAGATCAATAGATCACTACACGCTAAAAACAAACGGCCTCTATAATATATGCTCCCAAAAAAATTCTGCAGGAACCAGGTATATCTTTGGATCACATTCCAAACATTCATATATTTGAAAGTCCCAAACTCACTTTTATTTAAATGCAAACATTATAATGTTTCCTGGCAAACATGTATGCTCTTTCATGGAAACATATGCGCGCTTCATCCCAAATATCCATATACTCACGTGGACGCATTCACGTGTTTCCTCCCAAACCTCCATATAATTACGTGGAAACATGTGCGTGTTTCCTCCCAACCATAATAAAAACAAATTATTTTTTGGTTTCAATATACATATATATATATACACGATGATTTAGGAAGTTCCGGACAAATTTCTCCAGCGTATTCCTTGGCTCATTTCATGAAGAAAAGTCCATTAGGACCATGTCCGAAAATGCAAGGGTGCGAAATTTTCGGATTGGAGGTCGGAGGGTAGTAGGGTAAAGTTGCTAACTTCTGAGCCAGTGGTCGGATTTTGGGCTTGTTGGAAAGGTCTTTAAGAGGCCTTTCAGAATCAATAAACAAAAAGTAGAAAAAAGTCAAATCGCCGAGATACAGAGCTTTCGGGAAGAAATGGGGAAATAAATTCACCTAACCTCAATTTGCTCAGCCAGATGGCAGGTAACTTATGTTTTATGTTGAAAGATAGCTATACCTCTTACCTTTCCAAAATGACCTAAACGAAGCCCAGAGGTCTTACCGTTCCAAAGTTATGACCATTTCTGAAAATTTCAATAAAATAAAATCTTAAACGTGTTAATTTGCAAAAACAAATAAATGTGTGCTGTTATTTCGCTTCAAAAACAAAAACAAACATTTATGCATTTCAGTAAAATGGTCATAACTTCGGAACGGTAAGACGGTAAGAAAACATAAGTTAAAAAAACATAAATCCGACCACTGGCTCAGAAGTTAGCAACTTTACCCTACTACCCTCCGACCACCAATCCGAACATTTTGAACCCGCTGCCATTTCGCACCCTTGCATTTTCGGACATGGTCCTAGTGGACTTTTCTTCATGAAATGAGCCAAGGAATACGCTGGAGAAATTTGTCCGGAACTTCCTGAATCACCCTGTATATTATTTATTATAAATATCTAAATCTAAATTTATAACCAATTAATATAAAAAGATAAAAGATTTAAAACGTCCCTTTCTACATTTAGTTGCATGGATTTTTTCCCCTTTTCTTGAAATGAGAACCTGCTGCTCTTTTGCTTCTCATTTCTTTCTTGTATCTCATGTTTTATTTTTCAGTATGTTTCAACTTCGCCAAACGCTGCACCATTTTAAATCACGATTATCACTAAACGTTGCTCTTTTCAGCTTCTTTTCTCAAAATCTCTTATCACTTTGGTAGCAGACATACATACATGCGTACGCCATACACAAAAACCAAAGCAACTTCATAAACCATTTTACCGACCGAGCCTTTATTTATTCTGTTTTAATGATTTTCTACTAAGATATCCTCTATTCGATGACCCATTGAAAGAATAATGGAAAAATACAGTTACAGACTTACAAGTTAGACTGTGAATAATCTCTTTTTACCCCTCTTTTATTCTCTTGCTCTTGAGAGCTTAACCTGTGCAACAAACACAGCTGTATTTGTATCATAAACACAGATCTATTTGAATCACAATCACAGATATTATAACATTTGAATCATCACATGTAATATTGATTAGAAAACAATAAAACACAAAAACCAAACAAAGAAAAATTAAAACATAATATAATTTAATAATAATTTTCTAAATTTTTTCAAGATTAAGACCTTTTTAAATTATATAAAGCTTATTTATTAGCTTTATATTACTTTCAAAAAAGTAGAGCATAAAAATGTTCCAATGATACCACTTTTTTGACAGTAATATAAAGCTAATAAATAAGCTTTATATTATTTAAAAAGGTCTTGAGCTTGAATAGATTTAGAAAATTGTAAGTTTAGAAAACAGAGCGAGTAAAAACTCCCGCAAGGGGAATGATGATAATTTAATAATATAAATTTTTTCCACAGTATGCTTTCTTAATCTACCCGGTGCATTTGGTATCATCTGTCCGATTGACGACTGAATATATGAAACTAAAACGCATCAGAATGTATACTTACACCACTATTCTGTGTATGTGGTAACAATCAAATTGTAACCACAAATTTGTTACAAAGTTGTCACCATTGTTTGTATATGTTATTCTGGCAAAACGGTGACAACGAAAAATTCACCTCGTAACAAATAATTCACCTCACAATAACAGGTTGTCAAAAGCAGGGACAACAAAACAAAAACATATGTTTTTCTGCACAAAATAAACACGGTAAAAAAGGAAAAGTGAGTATTTAATATATTTATGTTTTATTGAATTAAAATTAATACATTATTATTTTGGGAATTTGAGCGCACCGCAAAGGCACAGCTGGAATGCTATATTGCCTGCCTCAAGGAACATACAGAGATGCTAAGCGGAAAGAATACACTTGTGCAACCGCGCCAATTAGAAGAAATAATTTACTTTAGCGCCAACTCTCTGATCTACATCAAAATTTTACCACCGACAAAGGCTTCTGCGCTGAGTTCAAAAAATGGTTTTCCACCCCGCGGACGGTCCAACTTCTTGAGATATAGGTCTTTAAATCTTGAGTATATAATCCTTCGTATCACCGGTAGTTATAATCGGATCTGGTAGAAATGGGTATCATTACAAAGGTCTATCTAAGCTCTATAAATCAGTGTAAAAACATATTTAGTTTTACTAACCCATTGGGCAGCTAATTAATAAAACGTTTTTTAACCTCACTTTTTCAAAAAATGCCCTATTATACTTATTTTTTGCCAGGCTTCGATAATAGACAAGCGCGTAGCTTTTTTTTTAAAGGTATATGTCACCAATATCCCTTCAAAGACCGGAGATATTTACGTTAAAAATTATATAATACATTTCGCGCTTTTTAAATCTTTCTAACACAAAAGCAAGGTATTTCTTATTTATGCTCCATTTCCATAGCACAAAGTAACAAAAACCCGTCCTCCATTTAATTATTTCCTCTTGCCGTTTTGGTACAAAATATGTTATTAATTTTTCACGTATACAGTTTTACTGTTTACTTGCAGAATTTATAACATGTTTCTGTATCAACTTTCCGGCAAATAAAACAGCTGTCACGCGCTGTTACCTCATCTTTGGCAGGTAACAGTTTTTGTTACTTTTGTCACCAGAAAAATGTGTCAGAATACCAATTTGTGACAATTGTCACATTGCTGTCAAATAGTAACCGTGGTGACTTTTGTAACCCTGCCAGAATAGGGCTGTTATAGTAGACCTAATAGTTCTCTCACCAAATGTATGGCATTTGGCCTGGTGTGATATTTACGTTCGATGTTGAAAAGTATTGCTTTACTAATACCACACGCAAAGAAAAAAAACGTTTATAGCTCGTTTGCCGTAACCGTATTTCGTTTGATTTGCATACGAAACCATTGTCGCAACTGTTTATGTAGTTCTTTTAACTAAACTCGTTTATCGCAACTGTGTACCCGGTTATTGCAAACGAGCACTCATTTGAATCAAACGAGCACAAAATTTAAATTGCCGCAAACGAAAAGCGTTTCCGATAACTTAAATTAGCCATACTGTTAATGAGAGGAAAGATACGATGAACTTAAATTTCTCTCAATTACTCCAGACCAACAACAATTTCGTGGTTAAAGATTCTTCATTTGATATTCGCAACGAGCAAGAGTAGCAATTTGTCTTCTGTACACATTACCCACACACTTCCTAAATGGTAGAATAAACAAGGTAACCTCGTTAGAACAGCTGATTCCAATATTTTTTTTACATACGTGTCGCTCTTATGCAATATGTATGTATATTGTTTTTGCTTATTTCACTTCCCTTTCCCTTTCGAACACAAAATTTGCCATAATATGCATACCAAATCCTACTGCGTTTACCTTGTTAATTGTGCCATGAAATTGTTCTTTATCAGGGAGTGTCAGAGATGGAGAGAGAACATGTACTGTGTTTTGTCGTATAACTGATTTCGGTCAGGGAATATACACTTTAGTACTTAAAAAGTACCGTGGTACCCCGCGACACATTTGGTACCTTTTTGATTGACTAATATATGTACTAATACGTTTAGTGAAAATGCAATGGGAGGATATCTAAATGAACATACTAGTATCTACTTTTAAATTGTTATTGTCTTATAGGATGTATTTTTTTATTTAAAAGCATATTGGATAACTATTAGATTTCGAAATAAAACATAAATAAAAGCGAATATGCAGTTAAAAAGTAAATTTAAAAAAAATTATATGACGTTTTATATGAAGACTTGAGGCAAACAAAATTACTATTGGATAGGAAACCCTATTATTGTTATACCGCTTTTCGTGTTTATATTAAAAAAATTATTTTGAATTTAATAATATAAAATTGCGACCTAAAGCTAATCTTTAATTTTTAAAATCTGTAATATGTTGGCAAAAATATTTTTATTATTTGTTCAAAGTTTCGGAATTCAAAATGAAATAAACGAATTAATATTTCCACATTTTTCAAATATTGTTCGAGGAATATTGTCTGTTCCTCATTCTTCATATCAAAATAAATTTTTATTGCACGATAAACTATCTGATCAAATACAATACCAATGATTTGGTAAACTATAACTCTTGTTCCTATAATTTAATAATAAAGAACAATAGAAATATGACATAATTTATTTTCAAAATACGTATTTATATTATTAGTATATTAGTATATTTTTTCTTCACATAGAAAATAAACATACGTACCTATATAAATGCGTAGACAATTTATGCTATTATAAAGTGTATATTCCAATAATTCTACTTTATTGAGTAAAAAGTACTTATTTAGTATATGTTTTGTACCATTCCGGCAATATCATCTACCATCCCTGATTTCTTACAATAACAATAGACAATTGACGCGATCCAGTTTGCTGCGCTTTTAGTTGTCGTTTGAAAGCAGTAAGAGACGTACGTACGTGCCAGTGCAAAAAGTTTTAATAAAAAAGTAAAAATTTTAATTCAAATAACTGGTAATTTTAAAATTATATTTAGTTAAATAAATAAAAAGTGTTAATAGAAACAAAAAAAAAATTAAATAAGAACCAAAATGCCAACTTTTGTTAAAATAAATTATATGGGTAAAACCCAATTGATTAAAATACAAAGTCTTAACTACATCGATCTTGTGGAAGCCATTAAAAAAAATTACAAGGATATAAAAGACCTTCAGTTTTATGCGAGTAATGAAGTCAAAATACCAAAAGAAGATGTGGTCGACTACATATCTCAATATGTATGTGACAGTAACTTTGTCCTTTTTTTAAAAGGTAAGTATTGGTTAGGGTGGGAGCGAACAAAATATTGTTACCGTACTGCACGCACAAATTGTGAAGCAACTGTACCATTAGAATGTTCTGTATTTGATCCTAATAATTGTTTTGTTCACTCCCACAACTGTTTGTATGTATGTATTACATTTTACTAAACAAAAAAAAAACGCTCATGTTTGGAAGTACTACTCCACGAAATCTTTTAATGATATACACACAATTGAGAAAAAGCTGTCGCCAACGTGTACCAACAAAGCATATGAACGAGATCTTTTGCTTGTTCTCTCATTTGCTGTGCATATGAAACCCTTGTTGCTGTGCAGTTTGGAATAGAAAACGTTGTGTTTGTATAGTAGAGATTTTGTTCTCTCATTGCTGTGCATATAAAAGCCTTGTTGCTGTGCACTTTGTTTGAATACACAACCTATGCTAACACTGTGTTTACACTGGGCAATTTCTATTATAATTGGCAACACTGAGTTTACACTGGGCAATTTCAATTTCTTCAAAGGAGTATTATAATTTATCTGTCATTACGAATTATTGCAATTCTTCTTTAAAAAATTTTGAGTACATATCAAATTCTCTATAGAAACGTTATAATTTATTTCTTAAGACTTATTTGCAACTTGTTTAAAAAAAATCGCATATATTTGAAATTTTTTATAAGAATATTGTAATTTATCTGTCCAAGATTTATTTGCAAGTTTTCTTTAAATATTATTTTTGTTTTTCTATAGAAATGTTACAATTTGTCTGTTGCTAAGAGTTATTCGAAAGTTTTCTTTTGAAAATTTAGCATATATTTTCATTTCTATACAGAAATATTGCAATTTTTCTTTTGTTAAGATTTATTAGCAACTTTTCTTTCAAAAATTTCGTATATATTTCAAATTCACATTGACAAATTTAAATTTATCTGCCTTTCAGATTTAGTTGCAAGTTTTCTTTCAAAAATGTCGTATATATTTTCATTTCTGTATAGAAATATTGTAATTTATCTGTTATTAAGATTTATTTGCAACTTTTCTTTCAAAAATTTCGTACATATTTTAAATTCGCATTAAAAAACTTAAATTTATCTGTCTTTCAGGTTTATTTATTTACAAGTTTTCTTTTAAAAATTCCGCATATATATTAATTTCTGTATAGAAATTTTGTAATATATCTGTCGTTAAGATTTATTAGCAACTTTTCTTTCAAAATGTCTCTACAGAAATGTGTATGTACAGAAAACGCATATATATTTTAGACGCATATATTATTATTATAATCAATATATTCCAGCTGCAGTTGACAATACTCAATTAAGCTTTCTTTCGCCCTCGTCTTCCGGTTTGGAAAACCTGGTTTGTTCCTACGACATAGTAAACTTTGAGTCATCACAAAATTTAAATACTAAAGAGGTAGGTAAACTTTGATTTTTTGTAATATTGAAATACTAACATTTTGTTTTCCGCAGGACCTACAAGCGTTTCTACAGCAACACCACCATTGTATCGTCGAAAATTTTAAAAAAAGAAACAAACTCAGTAATACGGAGAGGATCCAAATAAGTAAAGGAATCGTACGACATTTGATGACAAACCCTTGCACAATGTAATAAATATTCCTTATTATTCGGTTTTTGTACATGCGTTTTAAAAACTTAAAGAATAATAGAATTCATTTACAGATTAACGACTTCTGAATTGCAAACTCTTAGCGAATTGATTGCAGAGGTGTTTGTTGGAGAATTACCAAACACATTTTACCAAAAATTTTGTCTAGGTCGGCACGCAGCTGGCAAATTACACGACGCGTACAATAATTACAGGTCAGCCTTGGCACATTCAGGAGTGATTGTGCGACGACCGAAATCAAAAACTCCACTTAGTAACCCGCTGGATCTGGATGAAGGTACATACAGATTTTAATTTAGTTTGAAAAATCAAACTCTGCATATGTACGAACAGTTATATTGGTATTGTAATTATTTTACAGCTTCTACAAATGTGGTGGCAAAAGACATAATCGACCGAGCATTGAAGATACTCTCCACGGAGGTAGTTTTAGATTCTTGCATAGATGCTTGGAAGAAAACTTTTTCTCATCGGCAAGAAAAGCTAAAAGGCGAGGTATCCACTGTCGATTATATTAAATGTTACCCATCACTCGAACAGCCAGACGGATATAAATTGGTAATGCTGTAAAATATCAAATAAAATTGAAACTAATTCTTCTGTGTAGTATTTACTAGATACCGAAATATTAACAAAGACAGAGCTAGTATTGGAAATACCAGAGAAATTCGTATCGAATATAATCGAGCACATGAAGAAGCTTAAATCCGGAACAGTTAATAAAGCGATCCAACTGATAACAGAAGAGACGAATGGTATTTACACTATCTTATAAAATATTGTTTATGTATAAATTAAAAATCTTTGTACTTTTAGAAACCAATAGACAAATTCTAGCGTTAATGCTATTGCCGTTCTTATTTCCATCAGCAAGAAAACGAGGTCCCAATGGTATTATTGTCAAGCTTAGTAAGGCAGAGCGTGCTGATTCGTTCATTAGGCATTTTCAGGTATGATATATTTAAATTTGTTATTCTAATCTTCATAAATTAATTTTGTATGTTTTAAATTGTCCCTCTACAGGATTTAAATTCAGCAGACAGCGGAATACGACAAATATTACAAAAGTCTACTGAACTGCAGCCATTTATAATTTTTATTGGGTCACCAGTCACAACAGCATGGGTTCTTGTAGCGCATACTAAGTATTCATTCACTGACCTTAGTTTATGTATGAAATGTGCTATTTCGTGTTACATGAGCCTAAACATTAAATATCCAAGAAATTCGGAAAAAGCTTGGTTTTTTTTTCAAAAATATTTGTTTAAAATATCTACAGCTTTTGATGCATTATTAGAAAACAGTGTTAAGACATACGCGAACGACTTGATTTAATTTTGAATCATGACACAGTATGACAAAATAAATAAAAATATAATTTTGTAAACACCTAGTGTCGATAGCTTCAGATTATGAGGGTGTGTTAAAAATTCAAAAAATTTGAAAGCGATTTACTCAGCCAGGCCTGCAACTTGCACTAGGTCATTTTAAAATAATATTTTCTTCGTAAAACCGTGTAATCGATTTACTTTTATAATGGATTTTATATGTTTCCACTGCAGAAGCAAATATGAATTTAAAAATTTTATTTTGCATTTAAAAAGTCTTACAACTGTTAGATATGAGTGTACAATATGCTTTAAAATTTTTGATTATATACACAATTTTATTAAACATATTACATACCACAATTCTACAAATAATTTATATTATTTAAATCAACATTTAAATTTCTCGGAATCTTACGAATTACCGTGTACCTCTTCTACATTAAATGAACTACCTTGTACCTCTTCTTATCAAATAAGTAATTCAACAGTTAATACAACTAAATTACAAAATGATTCATATGTTCTTCAATTAACAAAACATATGCTGAAATATTATTGTAAGCGAACAATCCCAAGGAAGTATTCAATGCAATGTATTAATAGCTTTTCAACATTTATAAAAAATATAATACGACAACATATAAGTGACACAAATGACAATGAAAATGGCATTCTAAAAAAAATTTTAAACTTTGATGTTCCAACTACAGAATACAAATTTATTAAATATTTAAAACAGCTGAAATGCTTCTTCAAATGTAAAAACATAGTAATAAATAAATCTATTGAAACGTCTCTAACTATTGTAAATACAGTATATTCCAAAGAAATAACATATTCATTAGAAATTTTTCCATTACAACCTTTTCTTTCAAAGTTGTTTTCCACAACTTCATTTCTCAATCATATAACAAAGTATATTAATGAAATAAATTCATCTAATTCTGAGTACATTTACAACTTTTCCCAATCATCTTTATTTAAAAGTAAAATAGAAAGTTTAGCTAAAGATGATAATACTTTATATTTGCCACTTATAATATTTTTTGATGATTTCGAAGTGAACAATCCATTAGGGTCACGAGCAAATATACACAAAATTGGTGGGGTGTACGCTAAAATTCCTTGTATGCCACCACATCTTCAAGCTAAATTAAACTATATATTTCTGTGTATGTTTTTCTATACAGAAGACAGAAAAATCTTTGGAAATGAAAGAATTTTTTCACCTTTCATTTCGCAACTAAATGCTCTAAGTAAACATAAATTTAATATTTCTATTGGAATATACAATAAACTAGTGATAATTCCTTCTTTAATTGTCGGTGACAATTTAGGAGTTAACTCGGCTCTTGGTTTTGCTGAATCATTTAGCGCTAATTACTGTTGTCGGTTTTGTACTATTCACAAGAGAAATTTGGGAAAGACTTGTAAATTAAAAAGTGAAACACCTTGGTTGGATTTAAACTTTTATACAAACTGCGTGGAAAATGAACATTTTTTAACAGCCTCAAGCATAAAGGAAAATTCTGTATGGAACAATTTAGATAACTTTCACGTTACATCAAATTTTGCTGTTGATATTATGCACGATTTGTTGGAAGGTGTTTGCCACAAAGACATGTTATTATTACTGAATATTTTTATAAATGAAAAACAATATTTTACAATAGAAGAGTTGAATTTTAGGATGCTTTCCTGTTGTTACGAATTGGCAGATAGAAATAAGCCACCATTGTTGAACTCCGACCAACTTAAAAAAAATAAAATTAAGATGAGTGCTATTGAGATGTTAACATTTGTTAAATTTTTTGCATTACTAATTGCCGATTTAATTCCACAAGATTGTAAGGAATGGAAACTGTATTTACTGCTTAGAGAAATTATTGATTGCTGTTTTTCAGAAAGAGTACATAAAGAACTTCATATATACTTACAACACTTAATAGAAACACATAACTATTTGTATATGAAAATCTCAAACAAAAATTTAACTCCAAAATTTCATTTTCTTCTTCATTATCCATATATAATGTCCAAAATTGGTCCGCTAAAAACTATTTCTTCTCTCAGGTTTGAGGCGTTTCACCAAAATTTCAAAAAAATTGCATATTCCACAAACTGTAAAGTCAATATTATAAAAACTTTAACCATTAAATACTCAATTCAAATGTCAAACTTTATTTTAAACCATGATGAGTCATCAGAAAACAATATTGATCATGGAAAATCAATAAATATTGATAAAGAAACTTTAACTAGATACAATATCAAAGCCTCTAAAAATGTAGAAGGTGTACGCTTTATAAAATACTTCGGAAATTTACTAAAGCCAGGGTGTTTTGTATTTTATTCAAATAGTAAAATGGCTTGTATTGATTTTATAACAAAATATAACGACAAATTCTTTGCTTTAATGTCAATTTATGAAATAGTTTATTTCGACTATCATTTTTATATGTATGTAATTGAGAAAAACTATGAGTATTTTGCTGTTCCAATTGAATCTGTAAATCTTACATTTATTTGTAAAGAACATATTATAAGAAATAACGTCAGAGCAATAAATATAAGTAAAATTCAATATGAATCAATCGTATGTGATAATATATAAAATATGCATACAAAATTAGAATCTTAATAAACTTAGAATCCAAATAAACAAAAATTACTTATTAACAAAAATTAAATATTTTTTATTTAACGTTTTTTCGTTTGACGTAAACGTTTTTCGGGTATCAGAAACGTTTTTTTCGGTTTAAATTTCACAAAACTCGTTTGACGTAAACATTTTTCTATTATCGCAAACGTTTTTTCGGTTTGAATTTCACAAAACTCGTTTGTTGTAAACGTTTTTCGGTTATCGTAAACGTTTTTTTCGGTTAGTACTCGTTTGATGCAAACATTTTTCGGTTATCGTGAACGTTTTTTCGGTTTGATGCAAAGGTTTTTCGATTACCGCAAACGATTTTTCGGTTTGAACTCCTTTGATGCAAACGTTTTTCGGTTATCATAATCGTGTTTTCGGTTTCATTTACAGAGAACTCGTTTGACGCAAAAGTTTTTCGGTTATCGTAAAGGTTTTTTCGGTTTAAATTTCACAAATCTCGTTTGACGTAAATGTTTTTCGGTTATCATAAACGTTTTTTAGGTTTGATTTACACAAAACTCGTTTGAAATAAACGTTTTTCGGTTGTCGCAAACGTTTTTTCGATTTAAATTTCACAAAACTCGTTTAACGTTAACGTTTTTTGGTTATCATAAACGTTTTTTAGGTTTGATTTACACAAAACTCGTTTGAAATAAACGCTTTTCGGTTATCGAAAACGTTTTTTCGGTTTAAATTTCACAAAACTCGTTTGTTGTAAACGTTTTTCGGTTATCTCAAACGAAATCCCGTGTATGATTCAACAGAAGTTCGTTTCCCGCAATTACGTTCCTCAAACGAAGTTCTTTTATCTGAGAACTCGTTTGGGACAAACGAGTTTTTTCTCTGCGTGCAGTTAGAGGCAATGGTTCAAAACAACGAACAAAATAACAACAACGGCATTTCGTTTTGTGTGTTAAAATTATTGTGTTAAATACAACACAAATGTATGCTAACAATACCAGTTAATAAGAAGTTTAAAACACATTTAAATTTCACAGTTTTTAAACAAAACGACATGAAAAATTAAAGTCAGAAGTTATTGTAATTCCACCTGGTGTATGTCACTTTTCGTCAAACATCTCTCTATCACACCGACCGCATCAAGAAGAGTGTGAAAGGAAACGTCAGATGAGCCAAATATTCTCTCTAGTCGGAGATTACTCTAGGATGAGATCACTCTATGATCTCTCCTTGTACCTCTTTTATTCTCTTGCTCTCAATAGAGAGTAAATAGTGCAACAAACACAGCTGTATTTGTGTTTCAAACACTCCCAATATGCATTGAAAAATTATTTCTCCAATGTTGGAGAAAAGCTTAGTTCTCAAGTTGATTGCCAATGTAATTCTCAACTTGACGTGAAACATTTTTGTCCTTATTTGCTTTCAAGTTGATATCAAGTTGAGAATTAAAATTTTTTCCAATGTTTGAGAAATATTTTAATTCTCAATTGGATGTCCAACACTTTTCTCCACTTGAGACCAAACATTTTTCAACTTGAATACGAGTTGCGTTAAGGTCCAGTATATTTACGTTGTACGTTTTGGTTTTTATGTTGTTGTTTTTGTTGTTGTTTTTTGTTATTGGTTTCTCTTTGTTTCTTCGTATTGTTTGCATATTGTCCTATGGCAGCACTGTAGATTTCTCACAGATCTGGTAGCTTTTGCCATTCGTAAATTGAAGAAATTATTATTTGTGAGAAAGTTGTCAGGTGTTGTCGGCTTTTTGTGTGTTTTTGTGTTAACATTGAATTAAAAGTACATAAAACTAAGTATAAGTTATATTATTATTAACTTAATTATTCAATTTGCGGGATGCGTAGAAGCAAAAAATTGAAAAGTGAGGTTAGGCAGGTGATGAGTTCGCTGTCGGAGTGCTCATTGCCAGATGAAACATTGGCAATGGGATCTTCGACATCAGTCCACTCAGTCAGTCCACTATACATATATAATAAATAACACTTTAAAATAAAAAATTCAAAAAAGTAGTACATTGTTTTTATTTCTTAAATATAAATAAATAAATTTTTTTTAATATGGCAATTCCGTATCTTCCATTTGATACCGATTGGAGAAATTACTTTGATATCAAGTTGAGAATCACAAATTTCTCAATTTGATAATTAAGAAAATCACCATATAAAAAATGTGCCTTTTAAGTTGAGAAGACTATAATCGGACTGTTGAGGTGCATTTGAGAATTAACGTTGGAGATTTGAGAAATGTATTTGATCTCAAATGTACCTCAAGTTGATATCCAACAAAAATGTTTATTGGGCTGCTATACTTACAAACACATATATTACAACATATTAGTCATTGTGTCTCCAACATTTAATATTGAATAGCAAACCCTGTGTTTTGACAGAAGTATATATTATACTTGCGACAAGCGCCAAACACACGTTATATTTGCAACAACAAAAAAGACAAATTTTTCAGGGTGTATGGTTTCACAGCTGAGAATACCACACTGTATTCACATTTCTTTTCGGTAAAGTTTGGCAAGTCATCATGTATCGTTTAACGCTGCAACAACGCTTCCAAATTGTGAAAATTTACTTTGAAAAAAATAAATCTGTTCGCGAAGTTCATAGAGAACTTCGTCCATTTTATGGACAATATAATCCAAGATTTCAACACTTTTGAGATTTCAACCCACCGAACATATGTTTTGCCGTACAAAAATCAGCTGTTTATGGAAATGAAATCCACAAAACTGGAAAATCTCGGTATACCTGAACATAGCTTAAGGATAGAACTCTTCACAGCAGCAGCCGGGTCAATTTCAACAAGTCATCATAAGAAAGTAACATAAATGACATGTCCATGAGTATCTATTTTTTCAAAACCCAAATTTCGAATTTTCAGCGTAGATTATCGAGACAAGAGTTTCTCAATCAACCAGGCTGATTTTCGTGAAGGTTGTCGAACTTCGGTCGTTTTGCCGAAAAGCATCGATGCTGTGCGTGAACTGATAAAGCAAGACCGACATGTGACTTATCGTGTGATTGAGGCATCATTGGGCATTAGTATGACAAGCATAAATAAGATATTGCATGTTCATTTGATCGTGAAAAAGATTTGTTCTCGTTGGATCCCACATATTTTAAGGAATGCTAAAAAAAAGGCGGGTGTCGATTGGAGCAAAGAAATTTTGAAAAAGTACAACCGCGGTAACTAAATACAGTGTATAACATCGTCACAGCTGACGAATCATGGATTTATGCATAGGACCCCGAATCAAAACATCACTCGACCGTACGGGTCTTTCAAGATGAGCTAAATCCAATAAAAAATTTTCATGAAAAAAGCACCGGTCTTGTGGCCACAGTGCCTTTAGTGGAACGTAGGATGGTCAATCCTGAGTGGTATACCACCATTTGCGAGCTCTCACACATCACCTGAAACAATGGGCTATTTGAGCACTCAACATGTCGAATTGATGGGTCATCCGCCGAGCAGCCCTTTTTTGTCACCCAATGACTTCTTTTTACTGCGTGTTCAACATTTTTCGAAGCCCGAAGCAGCTGTTGAAGCGTTCAAAAACCATGTTTTGGAGGTGTCTCAATCGGAGTGGAAAAAGTGCTTCCAAAATTGGTTAAGGCGCATGCAATAGTGTATTGATCTTCACGGAGAATATTTTGAAAAACAATAAACCCATTTCCATTGATAAATGATTGTTTTTATATTGCAGGACACGAAATATAAATAGCAACCCTCGTACGAACTGTTCTGCTTACATCCCATGAATGGACTGGTGAGAGCTCTCGCAATTAGTGAACTGTACAGTGTTTAGTTTTAAAATCAATGATTGGGACCTACAGCTTTACACCGGTTCCGAAAGGTATTTTGAGAAGATATTACATGTATTAACACTCGATAGTGTCGCCGTCACTAAGCGAGGAGACCGTCGTTGAAAGATATGTAAGCTGTTCAGAACAGGATTCGAACCCACGTTCTCAAGTACAAGAGCCGCGTAAACTAACTATTGCACCACCGACGACGGCCTCTAATTTACGTACTACATTTGATAAACTTAATAGTATATAGTGACCTTCGGTGGAGTAATGGTTTATATGCGCGGCTATTGGGTTCGATCCCTGCTCTGAACACATTTCACTTCATTTGATGACGGTCACCGCGTTGGGATGTGTAAACTGTAGGTCCCAATCAGTGAGTGTTAAACTAGAAAGCGCACATCTCATTGATGGCTAGAAGCTCTCCTCTTTCGCCCCATGAAATGTAATGCGAACATATTTATTTAGTATATTTATTTAGTAATTAACTCATTATGTATCACACCTATATTGAAACACCTGCCCACTTCATTCCGGGAAATAGTTGTTACATATGCAGGGTTCAGAGAGTCCCTAAAACTCTCCACTCAAACCCTTTTGTATGCCGATCAGGTGTCACGACGTATATACGAGGGCGGATCAATAAGCCCGTGACTTTTCGCCCTTCCCTCGTAGTTACATGAAATGCAACACTGCTCCCATCAAGTACCACCTGTTAATAGACTACTGTCAAATTTTTGATCAAGTTTCGTCATTTACTTTGCGTGTAACAGCTGTTCAAAACATACAACCTGGAAAAAAGGGAATTTCGAGTGCTCAGTAAACATTAACGTCAATCCAACCAAGAAAAAGCTTGATAAATATTATGGGGACTCGGCACCATCGATTTCAATGGTTTCAATGGTCGCCCAAGTACAAATGACGCATAACATCTTACGAAAAAGTCAATATGGTGTTGGCCGGTCGAAGAGTAAAAGTGCGTGAGACTTTTGATGCCATAGGCATTTCAAATGTCAGTGTGGTTTCCATTTTAAATGATCACTTGGGTTTAAGAAAGCTGTGTTCAAGATCGGTGCCGCGTTTGCTCTCAATTAACCATAAACGACACACGGGTGCATGAATTGGGCTACGAATTGGTACCTCATCCGACCGGATTTAGCACCCAGTGACTATTTCCTATTTCAAAAGCTAAATAAATGGCTCGGAGGAAAGAGATTTAGTTCCAACGATGAAATTATTGATCAAACAAAATGCAAAAAAATAATAAAATTTTTTAATTAATAATTAATGATAATAATAATAATAATAATTAATAATAGTAAATAATAACATTATAATTAATAAGAATATAATTATTAATAACATAATTAATAATAGTTTAATTTACAATAGTTTAATTAACAATAGTTTAATAAACAATAGTTTAATTAACAATAGTTTAATTAACAATAGTTTAATTAACAATAGTTTAATTAACAATATTTTAATTAATAATAACTTTGTTAACAAATCGATCAAATCCAAAAAATTTGATTAGCATTATTATTTTGTTCTCATATTGATAACACAATAATTGAAATCATGTTCAGAGTACGTATTGCGAGAGTTACTCATTTTCAGACACTTGACACGAAAGAGTTTACATCCTAACACACTCCAACACATAGAGTGCGAGCAACATTTACTGTTCGAAAACACTCCGATGAACTGAGTTGTTGATACTGCCTGTGCTCGTTGTGGAGTTCACTTCAAACGCTGCATGTTTGTATGTAAATTGTATGTGTGCAACTATCGACGTTTACATACATGCATATGCAAACTTTTACATGGAATTTCATGCAAACAACGAAGCAATATCGAATATTATAATTTCATTTGAATTGACTATTTCTGTCACGTAATCGTCTATTTTGTATTAGAAATTTTCATTCATATCTAATGTTTCGCCGGCCCCAAAAGTGAAATAGAATAAGAAGTTTTTGGCCGGTGAGGAGGAGGAGGGTCTAAAGTGAAATAAACCCCCTTAAAATAAACAAGAAATTTATTTGGTAATAGTATATTTTTGTTGTTGTTTGTTGGTTCTTTACTTCGTGTTTTTTTTTTTTTTTTTTTGGTTAAGACTACATTATCCTTTTGTGACATGTGTGTTAGTGTTTGAGTGCATGTAAGTGGGGTAGCTGGAGGGATCAGAGTCTCAAGAGGCATTATCAAGGATATCATAAACATATCAAAACATATTAGTTTCACTGTTATGTTTACTGGCATTTTACGAAAGTCCTGTGGCGTCCTATTAAAAGGGGATTTGCAGGGCTCTGACTTAAAGGATATTCATATTTGCACCTTTTTTCGCTTAAGGATTTTCCAAGGATATCAGAAGTTAAATTAACAATAAGGTCATTTACTGTAATTATTGATGTTGTGTTATCAATGCAATTTTAGCATCTCGTTAATAGTAATGAGATTGTTGGGATGGTGTGGGGCTGTTTGGTTTAGATGGATGAAGAAAAACTATGTAGTTACGTATGTATATGGTGATGCTGCTTTTAGTTGCTACGCATAGAGCAATATACATATTTATAGAGTTTGCATGACTGCTTCAGTTCCACCAAATTATCGTCGAAAGTCTATGGGCGAACGACAGTTTTGATAGTTTTTTATGCCAGTTTTTATCTGAAAGAATTTGGACGTAATACAAATTAAAATAAAAGAAAATTGTTGTGTTCGGTAAAATCAAAACTTATTTATTGCACAGTGCAACACGAAAAAATATAACCATACACGATAAAAGACCAAAAAAAAAGATCCGTGTCTCCCAGTTTTACCCAAAGTCATGAACTTTTTGTTATGGGCCCTCAAAGTTTTGGGGCCTCGGTGTCATTTTTGCAAAAATGTTATCGTTTTGTCAGGCTCATATCTTGCAAATAGTTCGGAATTTTGATTTACTCTTTGCTCTTATCATAAAGAACAAAAAACGAAAACATATAAAAATCAAAAAACTTCATCTTCTAGGTCAAAATCACAAAAAACTTTTAAAAAAAATTCCATTTTTTTACCTGTTTTCCCCTGCTCAGGTCTATAGGTAGCAAACCGTTCAAAATTCAAGGAAACAATCAACTACAGAAATGTACCTAAGATCTCTTTCTAGAATATATCGTCACCTAAAATGCCCAAAGACGTAACCCTCATTTTCAAAATTTTACAGGAGAAGCAAAAAACCTTATAAAATCCAAAGTATTTCAGTTTTAAACGCGTTCATTCTACAGCTTACCTTAGGAACTTGGAAGTCTACTATTTTGCACATATATATTTTAGCGCGGAGTATTATATTCAATCAAAAAAACAGTATTTATTTTTTGAGGGTTACGTCTTTGGGCATTTCAGGTGACGATATGAACTTCCTAGGAATGATTCTTAACACCGTTTAGGTAGCGCTTAGATAGCCGCAAAAGTGAAAAATTTCCCGAAATTTTTTCAATTTCAATGTGTGTAATTTTTGAAGTCATGAAAATATAACCATAGACGCACCAAGAAGACCAAAAAAGACCCGTGTCAACCAGTTTTTCCCAAAGTCTTGCTTTTTTGTGGACACCAAAGATTTGGGGCCTCGGTGTCATTTTTGCAAAAAAGTGATCTTTTGTCAAAAAAAAGAACCGTGTCTCCCAGTTTTGCCCAAAGTCATGGACTTTTTTTATGTGCCCCCAAAGATTTAGGGTCTCGGTGCCATTCTTGCAAAAAAAGTAATCATTTTGTCAGGCTCATATCTTGCAAATAGTTCGGAATTTTGATTTATTCTCTGAGGGAAAGTTGTGGCTCTTGTCGTAAACAACAAAAATTGTGAACATATAAAATCAAAAACACTTCATCTTCAAGGTCAAAAATTATTTTGTTCAGGTCCATAGGTAGCAAACCGTTGAAAATTCAAATAAACAATCAACTACAAAAATGTACCTAAGATCTCAATAAACCACATTCTAGAACATATGAACTTCCTAGGACTGACTCTTGCGTGTGCTGAGCTTACTGCTTTGCCTGTGCCGCTGCGGTCGGTGAGATAGCATAGTATCTAAATGTCGAAGTAAACGGTGTTAAGAATCATTCCTAGGAAGTTACGAGTATAAATAAAAGAAAGTTGTTGAATTAGTCTACATCGAAAGATTTTTGACACACGCTGAAAAATCTGTCGTTTTTTGTTGTTTGGATGCAAATATAACATGTGTTTGGAGCTTGTCGCAAATATAATATACTTGTACCCAAACGCTTTGTGTTTGCTATTCAATATTACATGTTTGAGACACAATGATTAATATGTTATGATACAGCCGAGTTTGTTGCACTCTTTATGCTCTCTCGAGAGCAAGAGAATAAAAGAGGGGCAAGGAGTATGTACATCTTGTAATTGTGCATCTGTATTGTTGCATTATTCTCTCAGTGAGTGATTCATGTTTGCGTTTTAATTTCTTGTATTGAGTCGTCAATGGTTCATCGGAGCGCTTGATCAGTGGAAGAAGAAACGTAGGCTCGGACGGTTAAATGGTTTTTGATGTTGCTTTGGTTTTTGTGTATTTTGTATATGTATGTGTGCTACCAAAGTGAGAAACGATTTTGAGGAAAGAAACTGGAAAGGGCAACAACGTTTATCCCCTTTTCTACCCGAGCCTGTACTGAAAAAGTCGGAATGGCGGACCATTTGTAAAGTATAATAAAAAAACACAAGTAATTAATACACGCTTGTCTTGCATGAACTAGATTTGTATATAAGAATATTGTTCGTAGTTTAATAGTTGAAACCTCCTTAAGACAAAAACGTTAGAGACAACAAAGAAAGGAGAAACAACAGAGCAGTAGATTCAAAACAAAATAAATAATGCACTCAATGCAAGTAAATACAAAAATCTTTTAATTGTTTGTATTAATTATTTATATATGTAAGTAAACGTGGATATATAAAATTAATTATAATTATAATAAATAAAGAGAGAACGAATAATTCGTTTCTAAATATTATTATGTTTGGGAGAAAATACGCATATGTGCCCACGTAAGTATATGGAGGTTTGGGGGAAACACGCGAATGCCTCCACGTAAGTAAATGGATGTTTGGGATGAAGCACGCATATGTTTCCTTGTAAAAGCATAGATATTTGTCAGTAAACATGCTAGTGTATGCATGTAATTTTGGGACTTGCAAACATATGAATATTTGAAGTGTGTTCCTAACATATACATGGTTCCTGCAGAATATGTTTGGGAGAATATGCCGTTTTTTCAGCGTGCATATTACGCGGTTTTAAAACTCATGAATATCACCAAACTACAATCTAAAGTAAGTTTTTTTTTAAACTTAAATATTGCTCATTCTCCTTCACATTCTATCCAGTATGAAATTTTCAACTGTGAGGTTGATTAGCTTGTTTCGTCGAACCCCCCGCAGGACAGTAATGCCAACTTAGCTCTCTCTCTCTCTCTCCTGGGGCACGCTTCGACCTTGGAAAACATATGGTAGGGCCAAACCAAAACAGAACGAACTTTCAAAAAAACTTCTGCATCAGTGCGTGTAAGTAGAAAAGCAATGTGTAAGTAGCGACAACAATCACTCTGCACACAATCAATAAATGTCTTCGGTTAGTGACAAGTGTGAATACACACCGCAGTCGCTTAACGGGCTAGACGCTGCTGAAGATGATGCTTCACAAACATCGAAACGATCGTCCAGCGAATGTGAGTTCAATCCCACCCGCGGCATTTAAATTTTTTTCACTAACTGGACACGGTTTGATTTTTTATTTACCCTTTAGCCCGTTTTGTATACAACATCGATTTTGCAAACTTTTTTTACTATTTTATTTTGTTTATTTTTGAAATTTCCGCTATTATATAATATTTTTGTTGCTCAGGGTAAAATTTTTGAACAGCTGTTAATTTTTATTTATGCATTACTGCGAACGAAGGTTGAAGAATTTTTAAAATTTAATACGTATTAATTTCATTCATTGTGGCCGTCGGTGGCGCAATGGTTAGTATACCTGGCTTTTGTACATGAGTAAGTGGGTTCGATCCCTGCTTTGACCACCTTACATTTATTTCGACGACGGTCACCTGACTTAGTGATGACGACACTATCGAGTACTTAGCCATGAAAAAGCCTCTAAAAAACCTGTAGGTGCCAATCAGTGAGTGCAAAACAAGAAAGCGCACAGCTCACCGGCTGTGAGAAGCTCTCCCCAATCCCTTCATGGGATGTCACAGGAACCCATTTATTTTTATATACGTATTCATTGGCCAAATATGGTAAGTTTGCATCTATTAATGCAAAATATCAAAAGCATTCCGATCTTTCATTACAATTGGCATCCGATTCCACAACCTGCATTTGCATTGCCGGACCAAATGCAAATTCAAAATTTTGTAATTGTCATTGCGTACAATGCTAACTCTTTTGCATTCGTATTAAATCACATAATGATAATTAAAATCAAATGTAAATTAAAAAATTAATTATATGACAATTATAATTTATAGTATAATTTGAATTACCTCCACATATGCAAATTCAAAAAAATTAAATACCATTGGCAATTGTACTTATTTTCAAAACATTTCCCTCATATCTGGCAGTTTTTGTTTTTCTGGCAGTTTTTGTCCGTGAGTTTTTGAACTTCCCTCGTAGTTATATGAAATGCAACACTGTTCCCATCAAGTACCACCTGTTAATAGACTACTGTCAACTTGGGAGCAAGTTCCGTCATTTGCTTTGCGTTTAACAGCTGTTCAAAACATACAACCTCGTAAATTTTTTTAAAAATGGAAAAAAGTGAATTTCGAGTGTTAATTAAACATTATTTTTTGCGAAAAAAAAAAACGTCAATCAAACCAAGGAAAAGCTTGATAAATACTATGGGGACTCTGCACCATATATTTCAATGATAAAAAAGTTGTTTACTGACTTTCGTAGTGGTCGCACAAATACAAATGACGGTGAACGTTCTGGACGGCCAATTGAGGTCAATACACCCGAAAATGCCGAAAAAATCCACGATATGGTGTTGGCCGATTGAAGAGTAAAAGTGCGTGAGATTGTTGATGCCATAGGCAGTTCATATGGCAGTGTGGTTTCGATTTTAAATGATCAGTTGGGTTTAAGAAAGCTGTCTGCAAGATGGGTGCCGCGTTTGCTCTCAATTGACCATAAACGGACGGGTGCACACGTGTGTAGTCTCAGTGGGAAAATTCCATGAATTGGGCTACGAATTGGTTCCTCATCCGCCATATTCTCCGGATTTAGCCCCCAGTGACTATTTCCTATTTCCAAACCTAAAGAAATGGCTCGGTAGAAAGAGATTTAGCTCCAACGATGAAATTATTGATCAAATAAATGCCTATTTTATGGACCTCGAAAAAACCTATTTTTTGGAAGGGATACAAAAATTGGAGAAACGTTGGACTAAGTGTATTGAGCTAAAAGGAGATAATGTGTTGATATTTCTTTTTGCAAAAAAACTGTTTCATTCAAAAAGTCACGGACTTACTGATCCGCCCTTACCATAGAGTAAAGTCGTATAGAGCTGACATTTCATTTCACACAAATTCAAAATTTTTGTAATTGCCATTGCGAACAATGGTAATTCTTTTGCATTTGCATTACATAAAGTAATGCCATTAAACAATTTTTAAAACATTTCGATTTCTGCAAGGCAGCCACATTGGTTTTGGGCAGGCATTGAACTAAGAGTTTTCCAAATAACATTTGAAATGAAGAAACTCTTATTTCCATTTGCTTTTGAGAAAAGATTAATTGAAATAGAGATTTTCAAAGGCATTTTGAAATCCTGATTTGTTTTTTAATAGATTTCAAGGAAAATATAAAGAAAAATTTGTCAACATTTCATGTCACAATATCACCATTACATGACGTGACGGAAACAGTTCTTAGAACCCGTCAATTAATTTCGTAATCAAAAGATTAAAATCTTTAAAGAAAATACAAACGTTGACACTTTAATTTCCCTGCCTTTTGCAGGAAAACCAAAATCCCAAACAATTGGCCAGACATCTCCAAATAGTACAAGCCACTGCTAATAATGGGTGGAAAAGCCTATTGAACTTCAACAAACTACACGAGGAGGTGCAACAGAACGGGCGCTGAACAATGAACCCGAATACACAACGACATGACAACACACAAGAGTGTGGCAACAAACAGGAAGCGCCAGAAGCAACAACTACAACATGGCACCATACATCATGCAACATGTTGCCACCATCATCATCATCATTGGAGAGTGAAAGAGCACCGCCAAGATCTATAAAACAAAAAATTCAAACACATGGGAAATAAATAACAACTGAAATGGAATGGCTATGAATAGGAGGAGAATGGTCGGATGGATTGGATTGCCGTTTGATGGAGCGGTGGGGGGGGGGGGGGGGGGGGGGTTGGCGGATGGTGATTTAGGAAACAAATCAATGTAAACATTACAGAAATAACATACAACTACATTATCATTTGTTGTTGGAAATCAAAGTATTTTTAGAGTTGTTGTTGACGAATCCACTAATGTGTGGTTGGCTGGTTGGTGGTGGCGATGTTAATGACTTTGATGTGTCGCCGGAGTTGCAGTGCCAGAGTGGAAGAGTAGCATGTTTCGAATGGCAAATGTTCCGTTGTAGGCCCAACTCTGCACCAGTGGAATTGAAAACAATGTACAATAAGAAAGGCAACGACGACACGTTACACCTGCATTATGGCATGAAACGAATGATTTAAATGCAACCAGCCCACCGACCCCACAAGTATCTAGTGCGACACTTACACTTGAGTGAGTTTGAAAGTGCCACACATTCATTGGTAGCCAGTGACTGCGAATGAGTTGAATATTAAGTTACAAACGTCTTGAAATTGAGATGGTATTTGAAGGTGGAGGTGGGAATGCTGAATCATGAGGTGTCTCGTAACGGCAAAACAATAGATTTCCTTCATGAAAAAAAAGCGCACAATTTTAACAGATCGTTAACCCAAATGCAAAATACTGTTTATTTAATAAAAATGTAATATCTTGAAATTCCAGAAAGTTTTTTCTACACATTAACACGAAAAATGCACTGACAGAAACATACACTGAAACAGCATAAATGAAATGAAAAGAAGACGAAACTCCCAAATGAAGTACGAAACATTTTGTGAAATTCCAGAAAGTTTTTTCTACACATTAACATGAAAAATGCACTGAGAGAAACATACACTGAAACAGCATAAATGAAATGAAAAGAAAATGAAATTCCCAAATGAAAAACGAAACATTTTGTGAAATTCCAGAAAGTTTTTTCTACACATTAACACGAAAGTACTCGATAGTGACGCCGTCCCTAAGCGAGGTGATCGCCGCCGAAAGAAATTTAAGGTGGTCAGAGCAGGGATCGAACCCACGTTCTCATGCACAAGAGCCGCTGGCACTACATTGTACCACCGACATGTTTGAGACTAATATGTTATAATATATGTGTTTGTGATACAAATACAGCTGTGTTTGGTCCAGTGCTGACGTCATTTGTTGCCGCTATGCTCTGTCGTGAGCAAAATAATAAAAAAAGGACAAAGAGAGATTATTCTCAGCCTAAGTTAATGCAACTCTATAACTGTATTTTTGCATTATTCTTTCAGTCAGTGATTTATAAATACTCCTGAATACATACGTAAATGAGTTAAGTGTTTCTTATGTTGACTGATCTGTTGCGTTTTAGTTTCATGCATTCTGTCGTCACCCGTTCGTTTGGCAGGAAACACACGAATGCTTCGACATATGTAATTATATGGATGTTTCGGCGAAACGCGTATAAGGCTCCACGTAAAAGTATAAATGTTTGCAAGTTAATATGATAATGTTTGCATTTAAATATACATAAGTGAGATTAGGACTCGCAAATATATGAATATTTGGAGTGTGTTCCAAACATATACCTGGTTCCTGCAGAATGTGTTTGGGAGAATATGTGACAGAGGCCGTTCCTTTTCAGTGTGTATGAACAGAAATTAATTACGTATTATAACGGGTGGTCCAAATACAAGTGTCTTTTTACAAATTAAATAAAATTAAATAAAATTAATTTCTTTTGGTATATTACTGGTTTAAAAACCAAAAACAAAAACGACATAGACTACAAAGTAATAAAAAGATAGCAGATCATCAATTCAGGAAAATAATGCCTGCAAAAATGTCCATGTTTCCTGCAATATGTTGCTGGGCCGTTATTTTTCAGCTTGTGGCAGCGTCATGGTTCTGTAGCGCTCGCCATTTCCAGCAACACTTTCGAAAAAATGGCTCAATGATGCAACCACTACAAAATCTAAAGTAAACTGTCACTCTTTATGGATGCCTTAGCTTTTCGACTATAACGTGCGAGTTTTCCGATCCACAGATGTGACAATTTTGTTTGTTAATATACCCGCCGAGATGAAACTGGGCCTCGTCAGAAATTATGATTTTTCAACTAAGTTCGATGTTCGATTGGAACTTCTGTAAAGCCCATATTTCCCAATGTTTTTCAAGCGTTTAGCGGCTCATTTGGTTCCGCGGAGGTGTGGTACTGACTGATAGTCAATATTTCGAACAGAAAAAATCTACATGTTGAAAAGCGGCACCTATAACATTAAACAGGAATCATGTATAAGTTTGGAACCTCCATATACTTGCTCACAAAAATATATATTATAACATATTAAACCCTTCTCCAACATGTAATATTGAATAGCAAACACTGGGCGTTTGTACACAAATATACTTTATTTGGGACAAGCTTCAAACACGTTCTATTTGCATCCAAACAACAACAAAATACAGATTTCTTATTAAAAATATAAATATTGATATGTTATATAAAGTAAAAAAATACTTTAAAATTCCGTTTTATCTGCTGAGTATTTAACTAGTGATATCTTCTTTTTATCTTCTATATGCAAATTTGGGCATATCTTGCTCCGGAAAATGGTATCTTCCCCAGTACGACCCGATTATTGTAGAAGCATTTATATTCCGTCGTACCACCGCGCCTCATGTACGTGAGATCCTGGGTTCGATACCTGCTCTGGGATATAATGGGATATAATGGGACACCATTTATTTATTTTATTTTATTTACATTCCAAGCCATATGATTGGCCATATTGCTTTGTTTGCTGGGAAATTAGTTGTGACTCAATTACCTCTCCAATAAACGAACTGAAACTTGTATATGAGCAATAAAGATTGATATCTTTACCACTCAATAAATCCAGTGTCAATGACCTCTGTACACCCGCAAAAATATGTCAGTCAAACACTAGAGAAAATACTGCTGAAAAGGGCAAAGCAAACATTTATTTATTCACACTTGTAATTTGATATTTCAGCAAACATATGTTTGTTGTTTCAGCAAAGCATTTCCACAAACATTTTTGTTTTGTTTTAGCAAACATATTTGTTTCCTTGAAACAAACAACAGTTTGTTGTACATTTGATGTAGTAACATTATTTGCTTTTGATAGCAGACTTTAGATTTGAATGCAGGATTACAATCTAAAGATTAAAGAAAATCCAGCGAATGTGAATAATTAAAAACTTGTCGAAGGCAATTTGAGGATGTCAAATGTATGGGTCATATTCACAACGACACCAATGGCCATCATAACCTAATTAGAGGTTGTCACAACAGAATTAGAAGTTGCCACAAACGTAATACTTGTTGCACCAAACATTCAATTGAGCAAGGCGATGCAAAGGAGGAAATCGAAATGTTGGAATGCATTCGTTACCACTGTCCCGCTATTGTAGCATTAACCCTCAATACCTCTCAGACGATGCAATAATTAGTCTGGAAATGCATATTCATGATACATACACCCACAGAAACAACCGAATTAACCTTAAACGAATTTAGTAGTTGTCACAACAACAATAGTGGTCATCACAACCGAAGTAAAGGTTGCCACAACAGAATTAGAGGTTGCCACAACCTTATTAGATGGTATTACAACCAAATTAGAGGCTGTGACAACGGAATTGATATTAAATTCGATGGATGCAACCGAATTGATGGCAAATTCTATAGTTGCAACCGAATTGACTCGGTCCAAAAATGGACGACTCAGACTCCACCATTTTTAAAAGGCACGACTCCACTACGTCTCCACAGCACTGGTTAATACATCATATATATTTGAAAATGCAGTTGCCACAACCATAACAATTATGAAACGAGGTTGTTTCAACCGAATTTCGGGTGTGGGGACAACAACAAACTCAATTCGGTTGTGGCAACCCCAAATCGGTTTCAACAGCCAAATATACGATTGCTCCAACACCTTTTCAATGAATTATTTCTGTGAGTGTATAATAAGTTTACTAGTATTAGACGATTTCTCTACGAAAATTTGAATTATTAAACGTTACACATGTTTTATGAATACAGGCCTAAAAATTTAAGATTAAGGGTGAAGGAATACACGAATTTGATATGAAATTAAACACATTCTTGGGAACCGCTTCCTCGATTCTGTGCATCACTAGTTAATACCCATTTTGAAAAAAAACAATCCTCATCATAAACGGATACGTTCACAAGCAAAACTGCCGAAGTTGGGACACGGAAAATCCACACGTCATTCAAGAAAAACTATGCGTCCACAATGAGTCACTGTGTGGTGTGGTTTTCGGGCTGGCGGAGTCATCGGACCGTACTTCTTCGAGAATGATGTCGATAACATTGTTAAGGTAAACGGTGAAGGTTACTAACGGTACTCTTTTTGGACAGAATTCGATGACAGAGACTTGGAAAATATGTGGTTTTAATAGGACGGCGCCGTTTGTCATACAGCCCATGAAACAATGGCCCTATTGTGAACGGTGTTCTCAGGACGCATAATCTCACGAAACAACGGTGAATAATGGCTGCCGAGATCTTGCGACTTCTTTCCCTGGGTCTACTTGCAAATTAAGGTCTATTCCAATAAGCCCGAAACGATTCCAGAGCTGACAAAGGAAATCGATCAGTGTTGCCAGTGAAGTGAAGTGGGCTTTTAGCGGATATTGTACTTCATACGAGGGTTGTTATTTATATTTTGGTTTCTGGCAATACTAGTGTTGCCAGATGCAAACTGGAACTTTCATTGGAAAGTTTGCAATTTTTTAGCATAAACATACATAGAACGTTTTCACTTACGAGCACTATTTGTTATATTTACAGTGTTGAAAAATGCATCTCGGTCAAAAAATGGAATTAAGGCTGTGGGCGGATCGAACTCTTTTAGTCCATGGTAAAATTGGGTTATAAGGCTGACATTACCGCTATCCAGGAAATGCGATGGACAGGACATGGCTGCACAAGAAAAAGAAACTGCGATATATACTACAGTTGCCATGAAAAAAAACATGAATTTGGTTGTGGATTTGTAGTTGGCAAAAGACTGCGACATCTAGTCTCTAGGTTCAATCCTGTGAGTGAACGTATAGCCACAATCCGCATAAAAGCGAAATATTTTTATATTTCCCTAATTTGTGTGCATGCCCCGACAGAAGAGAAAGATGATGATGCCAAAGACATATTCTATGAGCTCCTAGAGGAAACGTATGACCGCTGCCCTGGCCATGACATTAAGATTGTACTAGGAGATTTTAATGCCAAAGTAGGAAGGGAGAATGTGTTTAATCCAACTATTGGCAATTTCAGTCTTCATGCTGACAGTTCCGACAACGGTATGAGACTGATTGACTTTGCCGCGGCAAAAAACATGGTCATCAGTGGCACAAGATTCCAGCATAAAGACATCCAAAAGGCTACTTGGGTATCCCCTGATCAAAGAACTAGGAACCAAATTGATCACGTGGTAATTGATGGAAGGCACTCATCCAGTGTAATGGACGTACGAGTGATCAGAGGAGCTAACATCGATTCTGATCACTACCTGGTAGCAGCAAAGGTTCGCACAAGATTAAGTAGAGCGAAAATCGTACGAAACCAGACGCAGAGGAAGCTGGACATCGGAAAGCTGCAATTACCAGAGGTAGCCACAGCCTACTCAAGGAAGCTCTCGCAACTTTTGGCACAGAACCCACCCCCTCCCGATGACGATCCTGATGCGCAGTGGAAACCCATTTCCGACTCTATAAAAACTGCCGCAACAACCGTACTTGGTTTCGAAAAACCGCTTCGCAACAAACCGTGGTACGATGAAGAGTGTCGCATAGCAAATGACGAAAAGAACGCTGCACGTATGGTAATGCTTCAGTCAATTGCAACGCGAGCTGCAACTGAGCGGTATAGGGAGAAGAGAAAGGAGGTAAACCGTCTCTTTAGGCGTAAGAAACGGCAGTGGAGAAAACGCGAGAGTGAGAAAATTGAGACATACAGAAGGAAGAACGAAGCCCGAAAATTCTACCAAAAAGTTAAAAACGGAACTAATGGACATGGTTCAGGGCCCCCCTTCTGTAAAGACAAAGACGGAAATCTCGTCGCAGATGTGCAGAGCATGTTGGGAATATGGAGAGATCATTTCTCCGCGCTACTAGTACCTGAGATATCCGATGACGATGGGACAATCGATCACAATATGGACGACGACGTCGATTGCCCCCCTCCTAACCAAGACGAGGTCAGAACAGCTATTGCCCGGCTTAAGAACAACAAAGCCGCAGGAGCCGATGGATTACCGGCGGAGCTGTTTAAGGCTGGCGGCGATGAGCTGATAAGGTGCATGCATCAGCCCATTAGCAAAATTTGGTTAGATGAATGCATGCCCGGCGATTGGAGTCTCAGTGTACTATGTCCCATATTTAAAAAAGGTGACCCGAGTATTTGTGCCAACTACCGTGGAATAAGCCTTTTATCCATAGCATATAAGGTTCTATCAAGTATAATGTGCGAAAGACTAAAACCAATTATCGCTGACCTGATTGGACCATACCAGTGTGGCTTTAGGCCTGGAAAATCGACAACTGACCAGATTTTCACGCTACGCCAAATCCTGGAGAAGACACACGAAAAACAAATCGACACCTATCATCTATTTATCGATTATAAAGCAGCCTTCGATAGTCCGATACGGGAGAAACTCTATGAAGCAATGTCTGAGCTTGGTATTCCTGCAAAACTCATACGCCTTTGCAGGATGACCTTGACGAACACCAAATCCGCAGTGAAAGTTGGTAAGGATCTTACCGAACCTTTCGAAACTAAGCGAGGCCTCAGGCAAGGCGACACCCTATCGTGCGATCTCTTTAACATCTTAATGGAGATCATTATGAGAAAAGCTGCAGTCAATATGAATAAAACCATCAGCAGCAAAAGTCACATGCTGCTCGCGTATGCTGATGATATAGATATCATTGGGCGCACAATTAGAGAAGTTACTGCGGTTTTTTCGAGAATTGAGAAGGAGTCAGCAAAAGTGGGTCTGACGGTGAATGAGGACAAGACAAAATTAATGGTTTCAACGAACAGGGCCTCCACGCGATTAGACCAAAGCGTGAACGTTGATAACCGTTATAACTTCGAGGTAGTGGACGAATTTATATACCTCGGATCTGCCGTGAACAAAAACAACAACGTCAGCCTTGAGATCAAACGGAGAATTGTGCTTGCGAATAGATGTTATTTTGGGCTAAGCAAGCACTTTAGAGATAAAGCCCTCTCTCGAGTAGCAAAAGTCCAGCTGTACCAGACTCTCATTCAACCTGTCTTGCTTTATGGCGCAGAATCCTGGGTCCTATCGCAAGCAGACGAAACATCTGTAGGAGTCTTCGAGAGAAAAATACTCCGAAAAATTTATGGCCCTATAGTGCACAACGGCGAGTATCGGCGACGCATGAATCATGAGCTGTATTAGCTTTATCCTGACATTGACATAGTTAAGCGGATCAAGATAACGCGATTGCGCTGGCTAGGCCATGTCAGTAGAATGGATGAAGATGAACCAGCGCGAAGACTTTTCGAAACCGAACTCGAAGGAAGACGAAAAATAGGAAGACCAAGACTCCGCTGGAGGGATCAGGTTGACGAATCCCTGCGTACACTTGGTATTGCCAACTGGAGAGATAAAGCAAAAGATCGAACTGGTTGGCGAAATATGTTATCTTCGTTTTGTAAGGTCTCTGACCCCCTGGGGTTGTCCGAGACCGGATAAGTAAGTAAGTAAGTAAAATTGGGTGAATAAATTTTGGTATGGTAGATACAATTTTGTCATTTTGCTGTGCGGATTCATGTGATGAAATTTTGACAGATCAAGAACAAATTGTTGACTTTCAGTCGTCGCACAAAACAAGACAAAAATCTGTGAGTGGGGGCGTCGAAATGAAAAAAATAAATACAAAATATGTTGACATTTTTTTGTGGCTTTGGAAGAATTGAGGAAGTTGCAGTTCAGCCAAAGGTCGTTTTTTATTCAGACACTCTTTAATTTGCCGCATAAAAAACACACGACTAAACCAAAACAGATAAACAATTTGTTTCCCAGTTTAAAAAGATGTAATCAATAAGGTGGTGTGAGGAGTAGATGTTGTTGCTGTTGTATAACAAACTTCGGTTTTAATATAAACTGATTAAAATGAAAATAACACTATAAAAATTACTTAAAATTGCATATCCTAATATTTTTCATTTTAAACAAAGCAAACACAATTGTTTAAACAACATTTGATAAATTTCGTTGGCCAAATGAATGAAACAAAACCAATCAGCATTGTTTATGCTATCACCTTACTAAATACTTATTGTT